>OY987218.1:29323987-29559473 GCA_963920805.1 Primula vulgaris
GGAAGTCCTGATTCTGCTTGGGAATATTACAAGAGACCGATTGGGGATAGCAATATACATCTACCTGCTCGTCTGTTTGAGTCGGATGTTACTTTTCGATATTTTTCTTGGTGGGGCCTCACTGTGGCAGCTAAGGAAGAATCGATTGAGAGCAATGTGGAGAAATCTCAGTTAAAAACTGAAATTCAAGTTTCTAAGAAATGTGCTAAATATAAAGAAGACTGTGATCCTCTCAATGACCTATCAATTGGTGAGTTGCCGATACTTGTTCATAAGACGAATGTAGTTGGAAAAGGACTTGCAATAGAGAAAAAATGTTCGAAGCAAAAGAATTCTGAAACTTCTTCGCCTTTTGGTTTGAAGATAAATGGAGCTCGGCCTTTGGGTTTGGAAATCAATAGAGGTGATGAAGGCAAGGAAATTAACAGAGCTGGTGAAGACAAGGAGATTAGTGGGGCTCCTGAAGACAGAGATTAACAGAGCTGGTGGAGACAATGAGATTAATGGAACGTGTGAAGATGTGGAGATGATGGCGGATCTTATGAAAGCAAATTCATTTGTTGATGAGAATGGAAATGAACAGAATAGTATTTCGTCATCAGAAGTAAGTTATGATGCAAAAGAATTCCCAAGCCAGTATGAGCCGCACAAGCGAGGTATGAAACTCGGAGATCGAATAAGCAAGCTCGAGAGAGGTACTGCTAAGCTTAAAGCTGAAAGATTTAGGCGTAATGTTTGAGAAAGTTCCTGTCTCAACCTTAACTAAAACTCGATGCCCAAATATCTTTTTGATAGTTATATACAACTTTACTTCGGAAAAAAACAGGAAACAGGAAAAGAATTTGCTTTCATAGGATCCGCCATCATCTCCATATCTTCACGCGTTCCATTAATCTCATTGTCTCCACCAGCTCTGTTAATCTCTTTGTCTTCAGGAGCCCCACTAATCTCCTTGTCTTCACCAGCTCTGTTAATTTCCTTGCCTTCATCAGCTCTATTAATTTCCAAACCCAAAGGCCGAGCTCCATTTATCTTCAAACCAAAAGGGGAAGGAATTTCAGAATTCTTTTGCTTCGAACATTTGGTCTCTATTGCAAGTCCTTTTCCAACTACATTCGTCTTATGAACAAGTCTCAGCAACTCACCAATTGATAGGTCATTGAGAGGATCACAGTCTTCTTTATATTTAGCACGTTTCTTAGAAACTTGAATTTCAGTTTTTAACTCAGATTTCTCCACATTGCTCTCAATCGATTCTTCCTTAGCTGCCACAGTGAGGCCTCACCAAGAAAAATATCGAAAAGTAACATCCGACTCAAACAGACGAGCAGGTAGATGTATATTGCTATCCCCAATCGGTCTCTCGTAATATTCCCAAGCAGAATCAGGACTTCCGTTGAATCTAGGGATAATAGCAGGAATATCTTGATCGTAGCCAAACTGCATAGCCACACGATGTGGCAGATATTTCTGGATAAGACCTTCCAATCCAATTACCTCGCTAGGTCTAATACACAGAGCAAAAGACTCTATATCCTCCTCCATACTAGACTCAACATTGACTAAATCCCCATTTGTCCTATAGAACTTGTTGAACCTCCAATTATTTACAACCATACAGTATGGTCACCATTGGAAATCTTCACCAGACGAATTGAAGGCCTTCTTTAGATCGTCTGTTTTCAACGGTATTTGCTGGTGCCGCCTAGCAAATCTTGGCTCTCCAACTTGAATCGGATTAGGGTTTGGCCTTAAAGTTAAAACCTCTCCCAAACCCAAATCTGCACCAATTGAAACGGTGCCCAAATGTTTAATTTACAACTAACCTCTTTTCTCTTCAAATCTGATCCCTTCGAAGGAGATACTAACGTATCCTTTAACAAACTCAAATCTCGGTAAAGCACAGCAAGAACTGCTGGAGCAATAGCCAAACGAGTTCCATACGAGAGATGAATAGCAATGGGGAAAACTTTCCCAATACCGCCGTGTCTGATGGAGAACACGTACCTTGACAACCACAGTGATAGAAACACCACGTGAGTTAGCTCATCATCACTGTCTACAAACTCGTCTAACCAAACCAAATGACTAGTAAATTTACCCGTGTTTAACTCGAGATTTTTCCTTATTCTCACAAGGTTTTTTCAATTTTCTTCATTTCGTCAGTACTAAAAGAGTATAAAACCGAATTATCAAGAACCGAGTAACCTCCTAAAACAATCATGTCTTCTAAAGTAACAGTAGATTCCCCCCAGGGGAAAACAAATGTGTTGGTCTCTACATTCCATTTCTCAGCTAAGGCTAAAAGCAAATCATTGTGCCTAATAACTTTGTAAGTAGAGTTTAGTATAAAATCATAAATACCTGTATTTTTCCATATATCTTGGTACTTTGTAGTAATTTAAATACCCAATCTTTCCACCTATCCAGAGAGGATGTTGTTGCCCTGAACCTTACCTTCTATGGTGTTTCTTTCACATCAAAGATTTGGTCTTTTGAGGGATTTAAAAGAGGTATAGAGTTTTCACTTGTGGGTTTAAGAAAATGAGCTGTTCTGAGAATTGGGTTGCCTACAAATGGTGAAACCATTCTCTCTTCTCTTTCTTCCATGATTTTCTCCTCCATTTTTAGGGATCACAGATCTTTTCTATAAAATTAAAGAAATGTACCACACACATGCAAAATAAAAGGAAGCTGCTTTGATATATATCAGTATTATAGGACTCTTCCTTTGTCTACATCCTCATGCTATTTTGAATCATGCTCATTTTTTTTACCTTTTCCTTTTTGAGTAATTTTGCTAGTGCTTATTGATGTACTGGCTAGTAAATTAGCTGGCCATTTGTTCTCTATATTTACTGCTGTAAATTAGCAGTTGAGAAATGAGTTTTTCATTTCTTCTTGTTTTTCCTGGTATTCTTAATTAATTTGATCAATTTTATTTCAGGACAAGTAGTATATGGTATCATCCTAATTAGAGAAAAATATTACCGATTTGAAAATAAAGCCTTTCAGAACATGACCTTTGGAAATAAAAAACTTCGTTTACTTTTCCGGTTTTCCCCTTTCGGTAATTAATTTTCCTCTTAATTTTGAAAAAATAAATAGACGTAGAAAATTGAAATAGTAACATCAAGAATACAGTAGTTGCATAATAAATTAGAATTACCACAGCAAAAGAAAATGTGCTTAAATAGGGCTAACACAAAGTATAAAGGGTAAATTACTAATATAAACAGGAATAGATATTACAGATAAGATGTATGCACAAATGCTCCCAATAGCGCCTATAAAAAAAAGTGAACTAGTCATTTTCATTCTTTAACATATTGAAAAGACCACCCCTTTGATAATATGTAGGAAACTTTAGAATTCAATACTGTTGAAAAAACAACATTTCTGGCAAATGTTTCAATGTCGTGTGGTCCGGAGAAAGTAAATTATACTGGTAGTAAAAAACTTGGGATTCAAAAAAATAACAAATGAAACAGTTAACAGCATATCCTATTCAATTCATATTATTGGCTGCTTCTGTTTTTTTGTAATGGCACAAGTACAACTCCTGTAATATATTTACTTACATATATAAACTAAAAGTTACATAAAAGTTAGAATATATATCACTACTCCAGAATCTAAAAGATCATCTCTTTATCATGTAAGTTTATATTTCGATCAAAAAAGTTAAAAGCTCTCGCAAAAAATGGAAAGAATGGTTCAATTACTTATCTGTCAAAATACTTCACAGTTGTGACGACATTTATGAGTTCCACTTACAGAGGCCCTCATAAGTCCTAACCAAGATTATGAACTCGGCTTATCCAAGTTTTTGGTCCCTTAGGGCAAGCAACAGTCCCTCATGAAGATACCATGTCTCGGTAGTATTTGAAGAGGTTGTTAAAAGTTTATACTGGATGAAGAAATAATGAAAATCCGGCAAGGCTTGGAGGATCATAGAATTGGTATGAGTAAAAGAAAAAAGTGAAAAAGGCATAACATTATATATAGTTTGTCTAGCCATTATTGTGTATTTGTATGGACAGAGAATTAGCGAGTATGCATATAGTTTTTCCCTTTATGTGATTTTTCAGTTATGTTTTCCTCTAGTTATAACTTATACATCTGTAAGAAGTAACATTTACTCGATCGCTGTGAAACTATCCAAAGGACGAAAGTCATTTTGGCCCCTGCGGACTTACTTGTATTTATCACAATTTGAGATTTTTAAGAAAACACGATTGGACGATCCTAGAAACTAAACAAGGTAGAAGAAGAGAAGAAGGGTCGTATCTACAATGATAAAACTAGGGTTTCGATAGAATGATCACTGGTTACAGATTAACTCTCCCATGGTTAGGCTTTTGCAACAGAAGACCAAAGCTACAAAAGTCAAGTATTAAGTCTCTGATACTCATCCAATTCTGAAATGCTACTAATTGATGGTGCATATATAAACTCACTACAAAAACTATATCTTACTACATTGACAGTGAATTTTAACATTTTTTCCTCACAAACAATTGTAAGTTGTCAAAATGTTGCAAGTTTTTTAATTTTTAGATATATAGCGGTAAAATCTGACACCATGCAGTAAAATATGGTTCATCACAAGTCACATACAAATTTACCTTACGGAAGTATCCAACTTATTTATGATGAATCAAAGAGAAGGATACGATGAAGATTTTAGAGGTCGCTTACGAGACAACTCATTAGTCATTAAATTGTCTAAATTAAATAGTTAGCCAGGTAACACGAAATTGGAAAGCTGGAAATCATAAGCTGAAACAAGAGTTGACAAAGCACAAAACCAAATTCATTGATCAAAATCAAGACAAAATCTTGAACACTGGTTTTTAATAAGACGGGCAGACAAAATCTTCGCAATATTGTAGCAATACCAACACTCAACATCACAAAATCTTAAGCGCTACCAACATCAGTTTCCTAATTTAAGCAAAATAGTTATGGCAAAAGCACGGTACACCACATAATTAAAAACTATTCTTTACATTTCGACAAACTGGGGCCTAACCTTCCTTTCTTGAGCTTAGCGGTTAAATTTCCGAGTCTGCTAATCCTGGTTTCAAGCGGCAAGTCCCTTAATTTCTTCAAGTGCGCGGCCTTCGATTTTTCTTCATCTTCATCATCCTGGTATAACATTAGATTCACAAAACCAAATTCATTGATCAAAATGAAGACAAAATCTTGAAGACTAGTTCTTAATAAGACGGGCAGACAGAATCTTCGCAATATTGTAGCGATACTGACATTCAACGATTAAAAAATCTTAAGCAGTACTAACATCAGTTTCCTAATCTAAGCAAAATATTAATGGCAAAAGCAAGGTACACCTCATAGTTAAAAAATATACTTTCTTATCGACAAACTGGAGCCTAACTTTTACTGAGCTTAGCGATTAAATTTTCGAGTCTGCTAATCCTGGTTTCAAGCGGCAAGTCTGTTAATTTCTTCAAGCGTGCGGCCTTGGCTTTTTCTTCATCATCACTGTCGATACAATGAATCTAGGTACTTAGAGAGGCTGTAAAAAGTTTATACTTGATGAAGAAATAATGAAAATCAAGCGAGTTTTGAAAGATCATAGAAATGGTATGAGTAAAAGAAAAGGTGAAAAAGGTATAACAGTATAGTTTGTCTAACCATTGTATAGACAAGGAGAGTTAGTGAGTATGTGCAAATATAGCTTTTACTTTTATGTGATTGTTCAGTTATGTTTTCCCTTAGTTTTTAACTTATACGTCTGTAAGAAGTAACATTTAATCGATCGCCGTGAAACTATCCAAAGGTACAAAAGTCACTTTGGCCCCTGCGGTCTCACTTGCATTTATTTCGCTTGATCATGTTACGATTGGACAATAGTAGAAACTAAATGTATAATAAGGTAGAAGAAGAGAAAAAAGGGTCGTATTTACAATGATAAGACTTAGGTTTCATGAGATTGAACACCGGTTACAGATTAATTCCTAGATTTTTGCAACAGAACACCAAAGCTTCAAAAGACAAGTATTAAGTCCCTCATATTCATCCAATTCTGAAATGCTACTAACTGATATGCATATAAAAAATCACTACAAAAACTACATCTTACTAATTGTGAGTAAATTTTAACATTTTTTCTTTACAATTACAAACAGCCGCAAGTTGTCAAAATGTTGCACGTTTTTTAATTTTTAGATTTATAGCAGTAAAACATCGTAAAATATGGTGCATCACAAGTCGCATACAAATTTACACTATGAAAGTATCCAACTCATTTATGATGAATCCACACGAAGGAAACGAGGTTAGTTACCAACTAACTCGTTAGCCATTAAAATGTCTGTTATTAAAAGTTAGCCAGGTAATCGTCCAGTGCACGAAATTAGAAAGCTAGAAATCATAAGCTAAAGCAAGAGTTGATAAAGCACAAAATCAAATTCATTGATCAAAATCAAGATAAAATCTTGAACCCTGATACTTAATAGGATGGGCATACAAAATCTTTGCGATATTGTAGCGATACAAACATTAAACAATGACAAAATCTTAACCGCTGCTAACATCAGTCTCCTGATCTAAGAAAAATATTCATGGCAAAGGCAATGTACACCACATAATTAAAAACTATTCTTTGCTTATCAACAAACTGGAGCCTAACCTTTCTTTCTTGAGCTTAGCGGTTAAATTCTCGAGTCTACTAATCCTGGTTTCAAGCGGCAAGTCCGTTAATTTCTTCAAGCACGCAGCCTTGGCTTTTTCTTCATCATCATCATCATTGTCGAAACTCAGTGTCCCCTCTCCTGGATGTTCAGCCACAACCTCATCATGCCTTCCAATCACTCTTTCAAAGAGTTTTGTTATTTTATTAGGAAGTTCCATTTGTAGAGTTTCATTAGGCTCAAAACCAGGAGGGTACTTAGGATACTTGGGTATCTGAGGAGCTACGAAATGAGATGAGGTGTCATCATCGGAAATTTTATCAAGTTCAATAACTTCAACGCTTTGATCATTCCCCATTTTCACTTTAGACTGACTTCTTTTAGGAGCTCTTGTCATTCGGATTTCACAATTCCCTTGGTTCACTTTCTTTCCTTTTGAAGTAGTGTTGTCCTCTACGAACTTACGTTTCTGCAAATTTCCTGAGGCAGTTGCACACAAAATACCATCATTGCCTTCGACAACATTCTTTTGGAGCAACTTTGAGTCCTTCCACCAATTCAGGTACCTTTTTGTGACAGCAAATTCATATGTTTTTGACGGTATATACAATCTCTCATCTCCAATTAGCTTATTGAAATTTTTCCAAGCAATTTCAGGACTACTGTCGAAGTAAGCCACTTTCCCAGGGATATCTTGATCAATCCCGAATTGCATCGAGACACGATGCGGAGAATAGGATTGTATACAATCTAGTCCTACTAATCCACACACCCTAACAAACTTAGCAAAGGACATATAATCATCTTGCAAACCTGAACAAATGGAGATCCATTTTTCATTTTCCGGATAGAAATCAAACTTCCCCGAAGCAGTGTAAGGCCGCCAAACGAACTCCTTAGCAGCATTGTCGATTGCCAATCTGACCCTCTCAACATCTGATTTTGTCCCAATATCAATCCAAAGACACATTCTCAGATCACGCTCTCCAATAATATTACGTTGTGGGCATATACTAGGAAATCTTTCCCAAGCCCAAATTTGAACTAACTGCATTTGAGACCACAAATTAAGTCTATCATGTATCGTATTTTCTTCACTACAATCAACTATTTGTTTCTTCAAGAAACTCAAGTCCTGGTATAGATATGCGAGCACAGCAGGAGCAAGCGCCACACTCGTCTCTCTAGCAAGCCCAAAAGCAATCTTGTGAAGATGTCTCCCAACTACATCTCTCGAAAACGGGAACACATACCGTGATAGCCAGAGCACGAGAAAAGCCTCGTGCTCAACTTCACTCTCATTCCCCATAAAATGGTCCATCCACATCACTTGACCCACTTTCTTAGATTTCGACTTATTCATTTTGCCCCTCACCTTATTTAATTTATCGTCTATCAGGATAAACTCCTCTTCAAGACGATCCTCAATCGGAGATATAACGGATTCTCCAAGAACTGAGTACCCACCTAGAATAAAAACATCTTCTAGAGTAACGCTAGCCTCTCCCCAAGGGAAAACAAAAGTATTCGTCGTGTCGCACCACCTCTCGGCTAGCGCTAGAACAAGATTCGAATCTTGTCTAACGTGATTCTTAGACGCCATGATGGCATGATAGATTCGGGCTTTGTGCCATGTGGACTGGTGATGAGGTTCCATTTTGTCGACCCATTCGTTCCATTTTTTAAGTTGGCGATTCCAACCGGTGAATGCAACGTGGCTAGGAAAGTTTTGGTGGTAAGGGTTGGAGGTGATGAGGGGAAGGTTGGCGGAGGAGAGACTTGGTTTGAGGAAATGAGCGGGTCGTCGGGCTGCGTTTGACCCAGAATCCATCGTCATCATCGTCTCTTCTTTATGCTCCATGATCATTTCACTGGTTTCCTCCATTGTTAATTACAGTATATATGTATGTATATGTAGGTTTGTTTTGTTTTGTTTTGGAAATATATGTATGTATATGTGTATATGAAGAGGAAGAGGAAGAGTCTGGTGTCAGTCTCTCACTTTATGTACTAGAGTCTGTCATAATTCCATTTTACTATATTTTAATGAAAAGACTCATATTTTTTCGGATATGTACTTTCCTTTTACATTCACTCTGAATTGGAATATTTAATTAAGGACATTTTTGCATAGTTGTAATATTGACCGATTACATTATTGTGGTGCAAATTATAAACATCTTCGGGTCAAAGACTCAAAATTACTTAAAAATTATATAAAGAAAATTTAAGAAGTTTCTTTCAACTTATGATTTATTTTCACTCTAAATATTTGAATATGTTAACTTCGTGCAAACTGTAAAATATGTTTGTTGTTGAATTTTTTGAATTTTTTTGAGTTGAAACACACAAGTCTGCTACAATATGGTCTTATGGAATGTGATTTAATATTTAAATTTTAAAGACGTAGCCATTTTCTAAAAACAAAATTTCGTACGAGTTGCTTTTGCGCCACGTTTGCCGTTAATAAAATCGTTGTACCGTTATTCATTTCATTCCTTTACGTTGCGACAGAAAGTATTTACCGAGTCATGATCTTTCGTACCTTATAAACATGTCAATTATTTCATAACATTTATTGACAAATTTACTTATTGGGAACCTAATTTTAGTGCAATTATCAATATTTTGAACTTTACATAACAATTATGTGCCTTTTCTCTCTTTGAATTAATAAATTATGATTCAATTGTCATTGAGATAATATATATATATAGTACATATCTTAAAATAAGTTTGGAACTTAAAAAAAAAAAGTTGTTAATTGCAATTTTGAGAGAAAAATAATAAAAGACGAAAGAAAACGCGACACAAACAGATGGACAAATATCCCCACTTACATTTATCTTACCTTTCTTAGTTTATAACTCATTTCATATTCTTACCTTATCCTAAATTTGCATAAAACAGGTACGTTCAAACAATAACCAAAACAAGTAAATTGGTTTGACTCAAAAATTGGGCCAAGAAATAAATCAAGTCCTTCTTTATTGCACTTAACTAATTTGTCCTCAGGCATACAAAAGTAATGTTTAAGGAAACTTTATGATTTCGATAAGTACTCAATCCATTAAGTATGATCTTCTAAAAACAATAATCAAGATACATAGTATAAGTTATTTTTCAAAATTATAATTATATAGGATTGCTTTTGTTTTCTTTTCTTTGGCAAAGGTACGTTAATACTAGTGATCGTGCCACATGTGTTACGTGTACGGGCGTAACGTAATAAAAATATTAAAAATAAGTATAGTTATGATATAATTAAATATGTGGATAATACAAAAAAAATAGTTAGTTTAAGATTTAAAAAAAAATTACTTGGTAAAGAGGGATAAATAATTTTATTAGTTTTTACTTTTTTATATTTTTATACGAGTATGGTATTATTGTAATTAATATAAAAGTGTATGAGTATTTTTGAATTTTTTTTATTAAATTGAACAGTCTCATTTGACTTGTGTTGAGTTATTATAATAGAATGATACTGCCGTCAAAAATAAACCCATAAATGTAATCCAAACTTAGAATTATTACTCACATTATTATAAATGCACTCGATTGATTGTTTTTCTTTGGCAAAAGTTCTTTGACTGGCATGGAAGATGCACCAATAAATGTAATTCAAACTTAGAATTATCACTCACATTATCATAAAAATAAACATTTAATATATTCTTGAATAAACAAACCTGCCTATATTCAATTGAAACTATAGAATCATGTAAATGTCAGTTAGGACTTAGGATGGTAGTGCGACCATTTTAAAGAAATAAAAATGAACATGGATTTATAAGATGGTAGGTAGTACGTACAACCATTTACTGTATGCATATATTACACACAAAAATTATTACAAATATTAAATGTGTCGCTTTTTGCTAAAAAAATTGCAAGTCATCCGTCTTATGGGACTAGTTATATCTGAGTCACAGCCGAGGGTGCCTAAACTCTAAATCATTATATAAATTATAAAAATTGTTAGAAATAAATCATTGTATAAAGTTTAAGTCTAAACTCTAAACTATACCAGAGAAGGGCAAGAATATTTCCTTACATTGAACCATTTTATTGAAATATTACATTAATTGTAAGCCTATAAGTGTAAGTTATTTTCGAGCCCGAAGCGTCTTTCAATATTATCATTGATCCGATACTCACCATATACTAATATGTGATTTAATATACCGAATTTGTAGAAAGCCATAATCAGGCTGTGATTGAACTCAATTTATTCTGATTTCTGATATTAGATATATGTATATATATATATATGCATATATATAGAGAGAGAGATAAACTGTTTTATTAAAACGAATAATAATGATTCTTATTATTATTAAATCAAATTTACACAGTATTTATACTGGATACATCAAGTATCCAGAACTTACAAATCAGTCCATCATATTATAAAAGTAACAAGAAACTAACAGCATTTATTCTGGATACATCAAGTATCCATAACTTACAAATCAGTTCATCAACACACAACATAGTAATGCATTTTCATACTTAATATACCCTTCTCAAGATGGAGAGTGCAAAGATAAAACTCCCATCTTGAACAACAATCCTTGAAAAACAGGATTTCTCAATGCTTTAGTGAACAAATCTGCCAGATTATTAAAAGAAGACACATACAATGGATGAACAATACCAGCATCAATTTTTTCTTTGATAAAATGACAATCAATTTCAATATGTTTTGTTCTTTCATGATTTATTGGATTGTCTACTAATGCTAAATAAGATTTACTATCAGTAAAAATAGGAACAACACCATCCTGAGAAATACCAAAATCTTTTAACAACTGTAGAAACCAAACTATTTCACAGCTAGTATTGGCTAATGCCCTTTACTCAGTTTCACAAGAACTCCTAGAAACCACATTTTGTTTTTTACATTTCCAATTAACCATTGATTCACCCAGAAAAATACAAATGCCTATGACTGACCTTCTTGTAGTAGTACATCCAGCCCAGTCACTATCAGCAAAAGCTTTTAATTTTAAACTAGAACAAGATGAGAAAAGAATACCTTGTGCTGGATTTATCTTGACATATTTCAGTATTCTTATTGCAGCATCAAAATGCACATTTGTAGGTGCTGCTAAAAACTGACTGAGAGCATGTACAGAAAAAATAATATCTGGCCTTGTAATTGTTAAGTACAACAGTCTACCAATTAAACGCCTATAAGACTTAATATCAGGGATAATACTATCTTTACCATTAACTAGCTTTTGTTTAGTGTCCATTGGAAAACAAACTGGTTTTGCAGCTAATTTGCCTGTATCACCTAATAACTCAAGAGCATACTTTATTTGACAGATGTGAATGCCTTTATGACTTCTTGCAACCTCTAATCCTAGAAAATATCTTAATGATCCTAAATCTTTTAACTTGAATTTTTCATTCAAAAAATACTTAACTGCATTAATCAAAGGAGAAGAAGAACTTCCTAAGACAATATCATCCACATATACTAATAAAGTAAGAAAATCCTGACCTTTTTGTAATGTAAATAAAGAATGATCTGCATAAGACTTAACAAAACCAAACTCTAAAAGAGCACTACTTAGTTTAGAAAACCACTGTCTAGAAGCTTGTTTTAAGCCATAAAGTGACTTTTGTAACTTGCATAAAAATGAATCATCAGTTTTATGAAATCCTGGTGGTAACACCATATACACTTCTTCATTTAATTCCCCGTGTAGAAAGGCATTATTAACATCTATTTGTTCTAAAAACCAATTTTTAGAAGCTGCTACAGCCAAAAAAACATCTAATAGTGGCCATTTTTGCTACAGGTGAAAAAGTACTCTCATAATCTATACCTTCTTGTTGTGTATAGCCCTTGGCTACAAGTCTAGCCTTATACCTTTCTATAGTATCATCTGATTTGTGCTTTATTTTGTACACCCACTTACACCCTATAGGTTTCTTATTAATAGGCAACTTAGTGAAAACCCAAGTTTTATTATCTTCTAAAGCTTTGATTTCATTTTCCATTGCTTCTACCCATTTAGAATCAATAGAAGCTTATTTATAAGTTTTAGGTTCTATAACAGAAGAAACACTCAAACTGAAGGACTTATAAGTAGGGGACACATGCTCATAAGAAATAGAAGAAAATAAAGGATAGTTCATAGATGAAGAAATATTAGAAAAATTACCAGTACTGCAATGAAAGTCTTTTAAATACTGAGGTGCCTTTGTTGTCCTTTTTGGTCTTTCATCTTGATTGTTAACCACTTTATCAGATTCTTGTCTTGTACTATTCTTGGAACAATCAAAATCCATTAAAAAAAACATCTTCACTACCAAGTATACTAATATGTTTATCAAAGAAAGGAAAAACATTCTCATAAAAAACTACATCTTTTGACATGAAAACCTCATTACTATTGATATCCAGTAATTTATATCCTTTTACACTAGTACCATATCCTAAAAAAAACACTTTTAACTTCTAGAATCAAATTTACTTCTGTTTCTAGCCAAAGAACTAGCAAAACATAAACATCCAAAAACTTTCAAATGTGAATATACATGTTGCTGTGAATATAAAAGCTCAAAAGGAGATTTATTAGACAATAAAAGAGAAGGAGTTCTGTTTATTATATAAGCAGCAGTCAAGACACATTCATCCCAAAAAACAATAGCGATGTTTGATTGAAACCTTAAAGCTCTAGATACATTTAACAAGTGTTGATGTTTCCTCTCCACTATTCCATTTTGCTGTGGTCTGTCTACACAGCTTGTTTGATGGATTATGCCATTATTTAAGTAAAAATTTACTAAATTAAATTCTGTACCATTATCACTTCTTAATATTTTTATTTTAGAATTAAACTGGGTAGAAACCATTTTATGAAAATTAGGAATAATGATTGCAGTTTCAGACTTCTGTTTTATCAAAAAAACCCAAGTACACCTACTAAAATCATCTACAATAGTAAGAAAAAACCTATAACCATCTATAGTTGGAACAGAATAAGGTCCCTATAAATCACAATGTACTAATTCAAAAGTATTTCTTGCTTTGGTCAAGCTAATAGGATAAGTATTCTTCTTATGTTTGGCAAAATGACAGATATCACAAGGATCATTTGAAAAAACAAACTTATTACAGGAATTCAAACTACTTACAAGAATTTTGAGTACAACCTGTGATGGATGACCCATCCTATCATGCCACAATTTTTATTCTTTTACAGAAGCTGAACTACTAGAAACACTATTTACATAAACAACATTATTAATATCACTCTTATTAAGGAAATAAAGGTCATTGTTTTCATCTGCTCTACCAATCATCTTCAAGGAGACCTGGTCCTGAATCAAACATGCCTTAGATGAGAAAAACAAACTATATCCTGAGTTCCTAGTCAATTTACTAACAGATACCAAGTTAAAGTTAAAAGTAGCTACACAAAGAACATTACATAGGACTAAACCTGTATTAAAAACTATAGTACCTACGTGACTAATACTAGCAGTTTGTCTATTAGGTAAATTAACATGTGAATTAAAAACTTTCTGTGACTTAGAAAAAAAAGAAATAGAATTAACCATGTGTTCACTAGCTCCACTGTCAATAATCTAAATATTAGGGGAGGAAAAAACTTTATTTAAGACAAAAGAAGAGTAAGAAATTGGTATACCTGACATACCAGTGAAAGCAAGATTTGAGCAAGACACACCCTGAGATTGCCCATTAAAACTGTCACTAACTTCTACACCTTGCTGAGGTAAATGTAAATGTGTTGCTGTATAACTAGATGAAGGACAAACATTTTGATCTTGATGCACACCCCTCTGACTCATACCTATCTGACCATGTGGACCTAAAACCCCTTGTCCACCAAAAACACCTTGACCTATTGACTCTTGATTCATTGAAACCATATTAGCCCTTGGTACACTACTACCATACCCTCTCTGTGACCCATTAAAATTTTGCTTTGATCTACCTTTCCATCCTGGTGGATACCCATGAATCTTATAACATTTATCCTTCCCATGACCATCAAAATCACAGAAAGAACACTTAATAACACCCCTCTGTACATTCTTGAACCTAGCCACATTATTAGCATTACTACCTATCATGTTCTGGTTAGAAGTACCAGTACTATTCATGGCAAAAGCCATATTCTGATTCAAAACCATATTCTGATTTATACCCATATTATGCACACTCCTTTGCTTTTCTTCTTGTATTAACATTGTATACATGTCATTCAAACTAGGCATTGGTTTCATAAGCAAGATCTGGCTCCTAACATGTGAGTACTGATCATTTAAACCCATCAGAAAAATCATCTTAAACATTCTATGCTCCCTAGCAACTATGGCAGCCATAAAATTGCAAGTACAACCTCCAGTAACCCCACGGGTGCATCTAGGTAATGGACTTAAAACAGACAGGGTGTTCCAATGAGTTTCTAACTTAGTGAAATAGGCTGAAATGGATAATTATTTTTGAACAATAGAATGTATTTCTTGATGAATTTCATAAATTCTAGCCTCATTGCTTTGAGCAAATCTCTCATTTAGCTCTCTCCACATCCTAGCAGCATTATCAACATATAAAATGGATTGCCCTATTTCTTGATTTACTGAATTAAGAATCCATGACATAACAATCAAATTGCACTGTACCCATGCTCCATGCCACACATCAGTCTCAGATGGACATGATAAAGTACCAGTAACAAACCCTAATTTTGACTTAGCCCCAATGACAATTTCCATTTCCCTCCTCCAATTATGAAAATTAGTCCCATTTAAAATAGTATTAACAAGACTAGTACTAGTATTTTCATTGGTTCCTATATAGTAATGATTCATAGTACTAACAACAGGTGGTTGAACAGATGGGTCAACATGGTGTTCGTAATCATTATTCTGAGAAATCGACATATCAGTCTCTAAAAAAAACTAGGTTTAAAAAAAAAACCCAAATCAACCAAGAAACTCTAACAGAATATCCAAGAATCCAATCAATCGATTACTAACCTATTATTATCAATTACAGTTCTCTATTATTCAACAAGAAGTGAATAAAGATCAACCTATTTATGTAATTAGAGAAAAAGAGAAGAAATATGCAAACCAGTCAAAAAACTGATTTATCATAAAGAAATTAGCAGCGGAGACCCCAAAAAACATCTGATACCATGTAGAAAGCCATAATCAGGCTGTGATTGAACTCAGTTTATTCTGATTTCTAATATTAGGTATATATATATATATATATATATATATATATATATATATATATATATGCATATATATTTATATATAGAGAGAGAGATAAACTGTTTTATTAAAACGAATAATAATGATTCTTATTATCATTAAACCAAATTTACACAGTATTTATACTGGATACATCAAGTATCCAGAACTTACAAATCAATCCATCATATTATAAAAGTAACAAGAAACTAACAGCATTTATTCTGGATACATGAAGTATCCAGAACTTCATCAACACACAACATAGTAATGCGTTTTTATACTTAATAGAATTCATTTGCCGATCAGTCTATGAAAGCCTAAATATGCAATTCATATATTAGAGGGGTGCTTATAAATTATCGTATCTTCTTAGTAGATAGAAGCTTCAAGAAAAAGAAAATTAGGAGTAATGGATTTTTTTATTATCAGCGTATTTTAAAATCCTGATAAGGTGACCAACGACTATTTAAATTGATCGAATCTAATTAATCAAATTTGTATAACAGAAATGGTTAAATACTATTTTTTTTTCTAAGTTACTTTCGTGCCAAATAAAACGCCATTCAACGAGATGTCGAACATCCTTTCTGTATTTTCTCATAAAAAACACAATGATTTGTATATTTCCGCGCCTCTAAAGTTATATTACTCGTTTAAGTTTCCCAATTTATGTCCATATTCAGAAGGCTATAATAGCAAACGAAAATTCAAAAATTCCCGCTTTTTTCCAGGTGGCTTCGTGGATTGGCCGTAAGCGCTTAACCCAATCGCACCATTCAGCGTGAGGCTTTTGCCACCCATGAAACTTGGCCTTCACTAAATCTTTATTTGACTTGTTTGGGTTATTTAATGCCTGGGCTGGGAGTTTCGGAACCGGCGTTTGGTTAGTAGGGAAAGAAGTCTTCAGAAAATGGCTATCTCGTATACGTTCGCCTTGCTGCCAAAGTAAGGCCATGACATTAGGTCTCACTTCCACAACCACTTCTTGAGTGTTGTTATTTTGATTGCTGGTGGTGGCCATTTTATTTGGGTTTGGAAAGTGTTTGTGTCTTTGGCAAGGTAAGATTGATGAATACAAAATGTATGCATAACTCATTTATATACAAGGAGTCTGTATCCCTCGCTGCAACATTTGGTAAATCAGTAAATGTCAAGGTTGTAAAATCCGTTTCATCCTTTTTATTTGGGTTACTATACTTTTCATCATGCATTTTTTGGAAGTTTTGCATATAGACCTCACCTCATTCTATTTTATTTTACACATGAAACTATGAAAGTCCGATGTACTATATGTTATGGTACTGTAGACCTCATTTTAACCGTTAGGAATTTTGTATAAGTTGTTTCTTGTTATGTTCGGAAATCTATTCTACAAGTTTTAAATGCAAATTTTCGTGCTGGTTTGTGGCAGCTCACGCGCTAACGGCAACTACCAGCTTTGTTTTTTTAATTAATGAGTTGACGTTAATTTTCTCGTTGAACGACTTGTGATCTTGTATCGACAAAACGACAAGTCTCTTCTATAAAATGCAACAAATCTTATTGCAATATTCTTTTTTTTCTTATCATATGCTCGTTTTTTATCATGTTGATATTTAACTCGAGAATGTATCATCATTTTCCTCTAATTAAGTTAAAAGTCATACTTACGTCCAAGCATAGTGGTCCAAATGGCAGAAACATCCATGCTATATTTACTATGAATTAATTAACATTTCTAAGTGGACATTTCCAGTAATTCTATACATAAAAGCAGCGATGAATTCGCAATTATTATTTGATACTAATTGATTCTAGCTGGCAAAAATAAGATTATTAATTGATTAGTTTTAAAAAAAATAAGATTTCTCAAATGGCATAAACATCCATGCTATATTTACTATGAATTAATTAACATTTCTAAGTGGGACATTTCCAGTAATTCTATACATAAAGCAGCGATGAATTCGCAATTATTATTTGATACTTTGATTCTAGCTGGAAAAAAAAAATTGATTCATTTTAAAAAAGAAGATTTCTCAAATTAAATGGCAGAAATATCAATGCTAAATGAATTAAATAACATTTCTAAGTGGGAGATTTCCAATAATTCTATACATAAAGCAACGGTGAATTTGAAATTATTATTTGATATTTTGATTCTAGTTGGCAAACAATATTTATAGATTCATCTAAAAAAATATGATTTCTCAAATGGCAGTAATATCAGTGCTACATTTACATTTTACAAGTAGATGAACTTGGTCGGTTGAGTCTTATATTGGAGTAGAATTCAATGCTCATGGATTATTCCAATACTAGACCTAATTATGCAATTTTCAAATGCATTTTATCAAATATAGTTACCAAATCACTGAAATGTCATTTAAGTTATATAAATAGGTTCTAGATCTAGAATAGCCAGGAATTAGGAATGGGAGTACCAGATTCCTGGAGGGGAGTCCTTACACTCTTTTTTGATTAACCATTAACCATTGGATTTTAATCCAATGGCTAACAAAAAAAAACTATCAACCAAAATGATACACTAAATATATATCAATATATATATATATATATATATCAAAATGTTTTTAAAATTCGGTGATCTTATATATCAAAATGTTTTTAAAATTCGGTGATCTCAAACAATAAAAACTCAAGAAAATATAAGAAACTCTTGTGTGAACTACCGTTAAATAAAAATAAAAATATAACATTAAAATATATCAACTAATAAAACCATAGTAAAATATTGGGAAACCCCTTGTATAGTCTACCGTTAATTTAAATTAAAAAAATGCTATTATTTGTAAATTTTTCTATCAATATCTTAGTTTTCATGATATATATATATATATATATATATATATATATATATTAAGTGTTGTAGAAACAAAAGAATATTAAGTCACACATATATTAAGTCAATATCTTAATTTTTATGATATATATCTTAGTTTTTCTTTGTAAATTTTTTAGAGAATGGGAAGAAGAAAAAGAATATTAAGTGTTGTAAGTGTTGTTTAATCTAGTCTCTTAGATTAAGTCATACAAATCCAAAGGCTAAGAAAAGGAGAGTCTGAGGACGGCTTTTAATGGGGGAGTCTGACTCCCCTTTTAGAACACATATATACGTGATAATCTGAACACGCTACATATAAAATTACCAAATATAATTCCGTTTATGATTAATGAACATTCCAAAATGAATTACCAAATATAATTAGAGTTACCAAATATGGTTCCGTTTAGTATAAATGAACACTCCACATAGAATTACCAAATATAATTCCGTTTAGAACTTAGAACTAAAGGGGATTAGCGGTAATTAGGTGTATGGGCAATTGATCATAAATAATTTGTTATTCTGTTTCAGGCCTTGTTTTGTTACAGTTTATTGTATTCCGTCTTTTTGTTTAAAGTTGGACTATATCTGCATGATCGACTTAAAAAAAAGTTTTTCTGACTTTTACTCTCAATATGCTAGTAACTTTAAGTTACATAACCAAACTATTTCTCAACCTTAAAAGGCTTGTTTACTTAGACTTTACAACCAAACAAAATAATAAGCTTCTAGTCATGAAATGACACAAGTCACAAATTCACTAATAAGTATAAATTTAACATATTCACTGCAATGACGGAAGGTATATAGCATGTCAGCTCTCTTAGTACGAGGTATCTAACTACGATCGATAATGGTAAAATACAATCCTCTATGTGACACCAGTGTATCACTGTCCTATTTTGAAGCCTAGACAGAATTTATTACTGCCAAAATACGATTTTTTCCGTAGATAATACTGTATGCAGTATTGTCGTAGTTCGAACAGCTAGAAAACATCACATTATACAAGTAAACTTCTGGCAATAAATAATTGAAAATATTCATACAACACAGTTAACACTACCGATCACAAAAGCCTCCGACAGATAAAGAGTAAATTTTGAATTAATGATAACATATGTAATTATCAGTCATGACTTTTGAGTCTTATGACAGATTACAAAGCGATTATTTCAAATCTTAAATCTTGCAATGGAATAACCTAAGTAATCAAGCAAATAACTCATCACTGCAATTAAGAACTAGATATTTGGTGAAATGCGTTAAGCAACATACTGCCGATTTTAGGTCTACAAACAACTTTTAGGATGTAAAATGATAATGCTACCAACTTCCCAATACTTAGATGTGAAATCGACAAACTTGGCAGTACATAGTATGCCAAACAAACCTGACAACTTTGACACCGAAGATATTAGACATGGGAAACAAATTTTCTAAGCTAAATGTCGCTTCTCTCAGAACAGTTGAAAAAATGATATCAGATTAAGACTTTCAATCATATAAAATAGTTTGCGAAAAGGAACTATCGAAATTGATCCATTTTGGACGAAGTTGCTTTGGCAAATATATTTCGTAGACGTAGGTATCTGCTGCCTAGTTTTGGAAAAATAGAAGGAAAACATATGTAGTGCTTTTATCGTCACGAAAAATAGCAATACTAGTATTACAGAAACTAGGTAAAAACATGGTACGTTTAGGTAGTTTAAAAAAAAAGGTATGAATGGGTGTACCCGTTTAGATGTCTTTTTGGCATGATTAGGTATATGATTTTAAGGTCTCAATAGTGGTGTTAAAAATACACAATACATGCAAACCGCATCGTAAATATTTAAAAACCACAAGAACCAACCCGTCACGGAATCGTTTTTAAGTCTAACCAATTCGACACCGCTGGTTCTTGGGGCGGGCATGGTTCTCAACTCTATATCGTGGACCCGACCCGCATACCCGAATTATAGAACCGCAATATATATCCATAGTTTAAATATATATATACATATTATGTGTAACAAAAATTGGATAAATGTACGATAAATAAAATAAGAAGAACTCATACAACAACGAGTGAAGAAAAATAAAACGTTTTTGAATATGTGCGAAAACACGGTTAAAGGTTTAACATTAAACAATTAGTTTTTATGATCTTTATATACTTGATTTGTTTTTCATTAGTTGACGCTCGTTTACTTTTTTTTTATGTCTTGTGTGTTTTTTTTCTCATATTTTTATATCTTTATCATTAATAATATAAAAATATGGATTTTCCCACCATTTAATAAAAAAATATTTGTTACTTTTTGTTGTGATTTCAACTTTTACGATTTATTTTTAATTCAGTCTATCTTTCTTAATAATTTAGGGAAATCATTAATAATAAAATGGCTAATTAAGAAAATGAAAAATAAAATCATTAGTTTGTAATGTTTAAGTGACTGTGTAATGTTTAATTGATTCAGTAATCAACCAAACACATTATTGACCAATATGAAGCAAAAAAATTGATAGTATCTCATCATTTTATTTATTTTTAACAAGTAAGTTAAGAAATAACTTGTAAAAATATATTCATTATCAATATGTAAAAATACCATTTAGAAATGGTAGAATAAATTTTACGAATTTTGTGTATTTTGGGTAAATGCCCGCACCGATAACCGTTATACTCATTACAAATACGGGTATGAGTCGGATAAAATAAGTAAAAAAAGTTATATAGACCCGATCCGGCCCGAAGATGATGAGAGAACCGCTAAAACCGTTAGCCGAATACTAAAAACCCGTTCGGTCGGACCGGGCTGGGTCAGATAAAATTGGCACGCCTAGGTCTCAATTATCTCATTCTTTTTTGATTATTATGCGAAGAGTGCTCTTTTGGTCAAAATCTGTTTGTCATGATGTCCAATTTATTCAACCTAAATCAGTGTATCAGTGTATATTGAGTATATTGATATTATCAAGACTGTTTTGTAATAAACAGAGAATATATGTTTAATTCTGTAAAGTTTCATATTCACTGGACCAGATAGAAATTTGTATGTTTGGACTATTTTTGTTACGTTTGTAATTAGCAGGACTAAATAGAAACTTTTGTAAATGTATATATACAGTTTTACACAGAGAAATTAATAAGAAAATTCATTCTTTTAATCTTTCTCTCTCTACATATATGTATATATATATCATATAAGACTCATATAATTGATCTGTATAAAGCCACCAAAACGTGTTTTATACAGTTTCACATTCATCCTCTTCATGTTAGTACTACTAACAATATTGCAGACATTTTTACTAAATCTCTTGGAGCAGTCCCTTTTCAGCACTTATTGCTCAAGATGGGTGTTTTGTCTCTCCACAATCCATCTTGAGGGGGGCATATTGAGTATATTGATATTATCAAGACTGTTTTGTAATAAACAGAGAATATATGTTTAATTCTGTAAAGTTTCATATTCACTGGACCAGATAGAAATTTGTATGTTTGGACTATTGTTGTTACGTTTGTAATTAGCAGGACTAAATAGAAACTTTTGTAAATGTATATATACAGTTTTACACAGAGAAATTAATAAGAAAATTCATTCTTTTAATCTCTCTCTCTACATATATGTATATATATATCGTATAAGACTCATATAATTGATCTGTATAAAGCCACCAAAACGTGGTTTATACAGTTTCACAGTGTATAACTTGTAGTCTGTTGCTTGTTCAACAAAATACGACTTGATCACCAAAACTTAAATTTCTGTAGCTGTCTTCTGTATTACACAGATGATTTTATTGCTTGATTACAGTATCATTTTACAGTCAATCATAACTATTGAATCTACAAGTTTATTATAACCCAATTTTTTTTCCTATATCGGTCGGAGGCTTTGGTTGTCCGTGGACCGTAGTCTTGACATAGGGTTGCTAGTGTTTTTGTTCCATGGGGCAAAAATTATCAGGTCCCGTTTCTCGTTGTACTCAATCTTTATATCCTTTATATATCATGTGATACTCTTTGGTATTCATATCATGCAATCATACTTTTTAATATATTTAATGACATAAAAATATTTATGTCACTTTACTTGTACGGACGTGTTGAGTTTTTTTATAAGCAGATATATATACAAATATTTTTTTAACATATATATATATAAATTGAACTTTTTGGGACTTCGTAGTCACGAGGCCACGAACGGTCTCTGCCCGCCACCTCTCTCTTAACAGTTATATATGTTGGAATATTTTCATTTTCCTTTGCTAGAATCTAGTTTACATAGTACAATGTGATGTTTTCTTGTTCTGAAAATGACAAGGGTACTCACCAATTCGCTATACGATTTACAGAAAACTTCAGATAATAATAATAAAATATCTTTAATAAACATGGTTACCCATTTTATTTCCTAATTATAATGAAATAATCAAATTTGTATATATTACAAATTAGAAAATGATAAATTTAGTATTTTTACGCATCAAAAATTATTAGGTTCAATATAATTGCTAAATGATTTATTTATAATTCTACATACAACTTTGATAAGTGTATAAATTAAATTTATGTTTATTTCAATCTCTTATGTGCCAAAATTCTATCGAATGGGATGACAGTTAAAAGATAAGTTTTGTCCTTTCTGCCATTTAAGGAAATTTGGGAAATCTTATTTGATATGAATCACTATATAAGCCGGCTATAATCAAAATATTAATTGCAAATTCATTATTGCTTTATGTACTGGAAATCTTCCACTTTGATAAAATAATTCGCATTAAATTTTTAGATTTATTTCCTTGTCACAACGTCAAAAATCAATGACTCAAAAGTTGGAGGCATAAATAATCGATAACTACAGTAAAATAAAATTATATAAAAATGACAAGTTCGACTTTCACATCCATCTTCACCGAATCTGCTTACACTAGTGTTGTCATGGCCGGAAAAACATGGAGTGCCAAGGTCCTCCCTACTCGCCCATTTCAGGTTATTTGTTGTTGTTGGTCTAATACAATATTTATTTCCGAATTATAAATATCTTGATTTTCACACAAAATAATTCTCAACCGTTCCAATTTACAAAACTAATGAAACAACATCAAATTGTTCAACAAAATATTGAGAGTTAATTTGTATGATTCCTCATTCCTGTCATGTTTTTATCTTCATAAATAGCCTATGAAAATGAAATTGCTAATTAATTTATTTGAAGTTCGATTATGTTGATATATGCAAAAATGTAACACTATTACAAATGTGAAAGTCGTTAATTATATATTTGCAGGTGAAAATTCGCTGTGAGAGCAACGTTTCCGGTGATTTAGCTATAAGAGAGAGTTATAATCATGTTGATGTCTCTCAAAAATACAAGCATATATGGGTTCAATGCGAAAAATGTTACGGGCTAAATTACAAGAAAAGTTTGAAGTCACAAATGAATATTTGTGACCAATGTGGATTTTATTTGAAAATGAATAGTTCACATAGAATCGAATGCCTGATTGATCCAGGCACTTGGGATCCTATGGATGAAGATATGGTCTCCTTGGATCCCATTGAATTTCATTCGGAGGAGGAGCCTTATAGAGATCGTATTGATACTTATCAACGAAAGACGGGATTAACCGAGGCTGTTCAAACAGGTATAGGTCGACTAGATGGCATTCAAGTGGCAATTGGGGTTATGGATTTTCAATTCATGGGGGGTAGCATGGGATCCGTAGTCGGAGAGAAAATTACTCGTTTGATCGAGTATGCTACTAAGACACTAATACCTCTTATCATAGTGTGTGCTTCTGGAGGTGCACGTATGCAAGAAGGAAGTTTGAGTTTGATGCAAATGGCTAAAATTTCAGCTGCTTTATACGATTATCAATCAAATAAAAAATTGTTTTATGTACCAATTCTTACATCTCCAACTACGGGTGGGGTGACAGCTAGTTTTGCTATGTTGGGGGATATCATTATTGTCGAACCCGATGCGTACATTGCATTTGCGGGTAAAAGAGTGATTGAACAGACATTAAATAAAACAGTTCCGGAAGGGTCACAAGGGGCAGAAAATTTATTCCAGAAGGGTTTATTCGATCTAATTGTACCCCGTAATCTTTTAAAAAGCGTTCTGAGTGAGTTGTTTCGACTCCATGCTTTCTTTCCTTTGAATAAAAATTCATAGTACTTTCGGTTTGAATAGTTCTACATGTAATGAGTTCGTTGAAATCAAAATAATATGAGAAGGATGATGTTTTCTGGGTGACCTCAATTTCATAAGGAATCATAAAAGAATGAATTCTACCTTTTGTGAAATTAGGTGACTTTCATCTTACCTTTCTTACTTATATATGCATACTATAATTAATTAAATTAAAATGAAACTTTCATTTTTTTACTAGAAAAGAGTAAGTAATTTCATTTCAAAATCATAACAGATTCAATGTAATGACATATTATTTTTTATTTTTTTTAACCAATACCAGCAAACCTTTATTAACAAAGAGTAACATCTCGTGAGCTAAGCCCTCACGATGACTAACGTCTAAATCCTTTAACATTAAAATCTAAAAACACAAGCAAGGCATAGTTACCTGCTTTTACTAGGAAACATAGTTTTTAAAAGAGAAAAGAAAACAAAATTCAGCACAACTTTCAGCAACATTCTCTTATAAAAGAAATATACTTTCATATCCTCAGAACTTCAAGGCCTGCCTTGATTACGCAAGAACCTTCATTCTTCTTCAGCAACATTCTCTTATAAAAGAACTATACTTTCATATCCTCAGAACCATTACTTAAAATTTCGAAAGAAAAACAGCCAAGGGATGTATCAAAACTTCAAGGCCTGTCTCTTGATTACGCAATAACCTTCATTCTTTTTTATCATCTGTTATAAGAAAAAAGAGTCTAAAAGCCACAAAGGCTAATTGACCAAAACAGCTTCGCAACTGCTAAATAGTAAAAAATTCCAAAAATTAAATCCAAGGCTAGTGAGGGGGAAATCACTAAATTGCAGCTTTGCAACTGTCAAAAGCATGAATCAACTTCTCCAGCTTAGAGCCATCTTAGAAGCCAAATATAAGGTCAAGTAACTCTGAAAAACAGCCAACACAAAGTTCCCTGCATGTTCAGGATCATTAGAAACTGCCTGCATAAGGTTCTTTGTAATCATCGTATCATTATCTTCAAGCCATAATAATTCATCCAAATTGATTAAGGGAAAACTCATCATTAGTCAAAAGAAAATCCAAAGCTAAATGACTAAAAATCAAATAGATTTCCCCCTAAAACAGGGAGTCTCTTTTTGATCTAATAAATAGATGGCTTTGATTTTCTTAGGCAACCACTGTATGTCCATAGTAGAGAAATTTATACCTTTAGCACCAAGTATAGCAAGACCATCAGCTACCTGATTTTGCTCTCTAAATATATGATCAAAGTTAGAGCAAACATAAGGCATCATATAACAAATATCATACCAGATTTTGGCAAATTTAGGACCAGGACTTTTCCCCTTTTTCCACCAATTCACTATTAATTCTGAATCTGATTCAATTAATAGTTCATTAAAACCCATAGAAAACATAATGAGAAGTCCATTTAATAAAGCACCAGTTCTGCATATATGTGATTATTAGTGTCTAGATTAAAAGAAAAAGCAATGATAAAATTACCATTGCTATCTCTTAATGTAATGACATATTATAAGAATAATCTACTTGGGTACAGTTGCATTTCAGAGTAAACTATAAGTCGGGAAAAAGGATCACATCGAGGAAAGTATGGAAGAAAACCGAGCTTAATCAATGAGAAGAAGCAAACAAACGTTAACAACTAGCTGCACATTAATTAATAATCAGTAACATAAGATCAAGTAACCATCAAAATACTGATGCACATAGTTCTTGCCTAATCTGTATGTTGTTTAGTAAAAACCAAAGGTCACAGAAATAGGTCGTCAACAACAGATAATGTAGATGCCATCAAAATCCAAAAGGTACACACACTAGTTCTCAAAAAAGATACATGTCAAAGAAACAAAAACTTACGAACAAGATTAAGCAAGTTCTACCATCGTTTCCTTGTTCTTACTTAGTCAATTGTGATGGGACTAAACCATTTTCCAGCATTGCCAAACTTATGAACCGTCTCGATTTGCACTTTTGTAGTAGATTTAGCCTTTCCCTTGACTTTTGTACCTTCATTATTAGCAGGTTTCTTTTTTAACCCACTTTCTGAAATTTCATCTCCTGCAATGTGTGCTCTCTTTTTGTTACTTTCATCAACAATGCTTGAAGTTGTTGTGGACAAAAGGATATCAGAATCAGTAGCAACTTTGGTATCTTTAGAATTGTTTTTTTTCAAAAGCGTTCCGATAGGAATATTGTCATCATCACTTAAATCTGAAGATACTTCTTCCGTATCTTTAGAATTGTTTTTTTTCAAAACCGTTCCGATAGGAATATTGTCATCATCACTTAAATCTGAAGATACTTCTTCCTTCTTTGAGGTGTCAGTGACAGGAGTAATTACACTCTTCTTCTTTGAACTAATTAATTGCTCTTCACCGCCACTGCTCTCAAGAAATTCATCCATTTCTTTCTTGGAAAGAGATTTGTGAAGAATCGGCGAATCAAATTTAGCTTCAATTAACAGGGAAGCTTTTTTAATGATTTTCAAATAGTACTTTTCCTTCTTCAAGACACCTTGTATAGCAATATCACGCACAAACATCATATCATTATGCCACTTGGTATATCTCTCTGAAGCGCGACCTCGGTAAGACCTTGAGGAAACATAGAAATTTACATTTTCAGAAGCTAACACAAAAGGCTTAGGATCACAAGGTAAATCTTGGTCATACCCAAATTGCATAGCCACTCTGTGTGGAGAATAGTCCCATTTTTTATTATCTAATCCTACTATCTCACGAGCCGACAAACATTTGAAAAAAGAACACAGTTCAAGATCCAAACATGAATCATTGCATAAAAGCTTATGTTTGTTTTCTTCGTAATAGGGAAGGTGGCGCCAATTTACCACGTCAGCAGCATAAGGGCGCCACTCGAAATCCCTACCAGCCTTAAAAGCTGATCTGGCCTTCGTTAGAGTGTTGACCTTTGAGCTCAAGTTATGCCAAAGTGCGACTCTAGGCTCACCACCTTTGAGAGTGTTTTGAGATGTAGGCCTAAATTCTGGAAAATGCTCAAACACCCAAAGCTGGATTAACTGAAATGGTCCCCAAACCTGAATAGTTTCTTTGACTGATATAGCATCCTCCCTTAACAATTTCAAATCACGATAAATACTAGCAAGAACCAAAGGGGCAAGAGATACCTTTACTCCTTTGGATAGCATCACAGCGATTGGGAAAACATTACTTCGTACAGATCCAGAGGGAAAAACAAACCACGACAACCACAAAGTGAGAAACGCTACATGCTCGAGCTCACTCTCTTCATCCATAAAATGATTCATCCATATAGAGTGCGACGCTTTTTTTGCTTTGCTTCTAACTATACTAATCCTATATTCTTCTAACTCTCGCTCTATTTTCTTCATGTCTTCATCAAGTTCGGTATTAAATGCCTCTCCAAGCACGGAATAACCACCAAGGATCATGATCTCTTCAAGGGTGACTGTTGCTTCTCTCCACGGGAAGACAAAAGTGTTGGTTTCAGGGGACCAAAACTCAGATATACCGAGTACTAAATCTTGATTACGAGGGACTACGTAAATGGAACTCAGGATGGCGTCACAAATTCCAGCTCGATACCAAACCGCAGAATATTTGCCGCATATGCGATCGAACCATTCTTTCCATCTCTTTGGAGACGAAAGCCATCCTCTAAAGAGAACTTTTGAGGGCCAATGATAAAGGTTTTGAGGGAAGATTCCCGATAAAAGAGGATTATTTGGGATTGGTTTTGCTTGGTTGAGCTCTTGTGTGCATGGTTTGAGAAACCTGAGTGTTAAATTGATAGGATTTTTGTCATTGTTCTTAGAAAGTGAATTGTTGGTGTTTATTTCTTCATGGAATATAGAGTGGTGTTCTTGCTCTTTTCTATATGCCATTTGAGGAACAGATTATGAGAAGAGAGGAATGGGAAGATAGAGATGATCAGAAATGGTGAAAATTTGAAATAGAAATTGGAATTTGAAAGGTTTTGGGACAATATATATACCGAGTAATATGGCATTAGACATGAGTTATAGCACCGAGTAAATTTTCTACCCGTTATTCTCTATTCCCTTTTCATGTTCCATTGCTTATTTTCACTTAAATTTTAAATTTTCACTTAAATTTTAAATTTTCACAACTTATACCGCAACTTTATAAACTTTTATATTATATTGTATTCAAATTTTAAAACATTTGAACATAATATTGTTTTAGACAATTTTTTTAATATTCAATATTTAATTTACACTAATTTATACATTTATTCCAAAATAAATTTTGTATGGATTTTATTTTAAAAATAATTATTGGAATGTATTAATACATGTTTTATAGTAATTGTACAATTTTTTTCAAGATTTTTAGAATTTCTTTTTGAATAAAATAAGCAAGGAAGCAGGGAAATGGTAGAGAAATGGGGTAATATATTTGGACTCCACTATATAGCATATAGTCTAAATTACGATAATACCAGTCCTGTTTCTTTTTTCATTGTTTCAAATTATAATAGTAATATTTTCATTTACGAGATGGTTGTTAGTAATATATACCGTAAAACATCCCAACAGTCACACACAACCAAAAAATATTACTATAGATTATATAGGATTTACGTATTAAAAAAATAAAAAATATATGTATTTATATAATATTATATACATATACATGGTTCATTATAAGTTAAAATAAGTAAATGAAAACAAATACATGTATTTTGAAATTTGTAAAGTCAAATACAATCTTTAATATACCTTCTTTACATGTATAAATACTATGTATATTAAAGTAAACATATCAATCACTTTGGCTTCAACAAGATGGTATCCATGTCGACGAGCTAGTATGGACGCGCAAGTTAAAATATGTGGTAACAACACAAAAAATTAAGTCATCATCGCAAACAACCTTACATAAGTATTTTACATCATCATAAATTTATTGTAACCAGATATATATATTTTTGTAATGAAATGTATTTTATTCCTATAAGGGGTGGATTTATAACGAACGGGACCATAAAAAACTACGGAATATGATAATGGAGAGTTTGTTCCTATTTTGAACTGATTCGAGTTGGGACCGAGATTTTTTATTATTATATGGAGGTTATTCCCGTATGTAGTATTTTTGTAAAGAGGTTTTAGTGTATTATGGTCTCGATGTGACATTGATAACCACTAATATAATGATCATTGATAACATCTAATACTTAAACAACCATATTATTAAATAATATACTAGTTAGTAGTAAAATTGTAATAACATTAAATATTCTAACTAAACTATATTAACATTTTCATAGTATTGGTGAAAACCGAAATGAAATCATCTTTTTTGGACGAATGGAGTAACGACTAATAACATCAAACATTTATATTATTCTAATGGCATATTACTAAACTTGTACGCATAATGTGGCATATTAAATTTTCAAACTATTTTTTCTTGATATTGTTGAAAATTCAATGAGACCACTTTTCCAAACGGGAAGAGTAATTCGTTTGTACTATCGTTCATTGTAATTTTTCACTAATATTTATGAAAGTTAGTTAGATTAATAAATATAATCATTAATTTTATTATTATAACCAATAAATTAGCATTAATAGTTAATATTGGTACTTCTGTGAGAAAAATGAAAACTCCATTTTATATAATGGAAATACATTTCAATTCAAAAAACGTTAAGAAAAAAAAATTAAATCAAGAAAATCAACAACATCATATTAAATAAAGTCCATGACAAAACATGTTAAAAAATATTCACAAAATACACACACTAATGAGTATGACAAACAAAATGATAAATATAATGACGTATCATAAATTGTGAGAACACTTATGTTACGCCTTATAGTATTGCCACGATATGATTAACTACAGCGCACTATAAAATAATGTTTGATTTAGTGAGAGTTAAAAGCTGTCACAAGTCTGTCGTTAATTTAAAAATCTGTCGCAAATTGATTAAACTGTCACAAAGTCGTCACAAAAACCGTCGCTAGTAAGCTCGTAACAAAAAATACCGTCACTAATCTCGTCGTTATTTGGGTGTTTTTTTGTAGTGGCGGTAGAGCTAGATCACCTAGTGTTTATAAGCACAATTATGATAAAATATATTTTAAAAATGTTTAGATGTTACTCTTAATTACTATCTTCTCAGTTTTTTAATAAAGGAAAAAAATGTACGTTAAAAAAATACACAATATATGATAATTTTATCACATAAAATAAATACACACTTACTCTGCACACTTCATAGGTAGTAGTTTAGCACAAAACAGACCATCTATGAAATTACTATCGGAACTTCCGACAGAAATACAAGATCAAACTAAACACAATACATAAAACCAATGTTTTAAAAGCCGTATGACGGAATTTAGGCGAAAGTTGGTCGTCTAACGTCTAATCCCGCCTAATTCAATGTAATTCGTTTAATCTCGCCTAATCTGCTAGAATTTCAGACTATGGATATCGCCTAAAGTCCGCCTAGTTTATGTTTAGACGCATCTATTATAACACGCCATAAAACCAATAATTATTAGGAGAAAAAAACATAATAAAAAGTGAAACATGATAAATAAATAAAAATCTCAAACTTAAATGTGTATAATTAACAATAACGCTATAGAGCGTAAATCTCAACCAGACTAATTGTCAGAGAGTACTTCATGTAATTTTTAGAATTATTTTTACACCACAAGCAAAACAAAAATAAAACCATATAATATTTATGGAACCATAGTTGACCATATTATAAAATTAAATATTAATTAAAACGATTTAAAAAACTTAATGTTTTTATTATATTTTATTTGACGATTCAACAAAATAAAAACTCAAATATAATATTATACAACTCTATTTGACACTATAATAAAATTAAATATTAATTTAAAATATTAAATATATAGACTAATAACAGATTTTTAAATTTCAATATCAAAATAATATTATAAATTTATATTAATAACTTATGTGGTTAGAGAGTGACCAAGTCTAGGCGAATTATTTTATAATTAAACAAAACGAGTTTCAATATTTATGATTTTGACTTTTATATCGTATTTATGATGGATCGATCCCACCTGAGACGAGTCAATAAAAATCTCTCATACTCTGTCTAATCTTGTCCAGAAATAAATATTAAAGCGCGTAAATAAATAAATAAAATAAGTAATATAAAAAAAAAATGAATTCGGCGAAGGGACTATTGATACTATATCTGACTACAATACTTATAATAATATCGAACGGCGTCGTAAGTTGGACCGGCGAAATAAACGGCCGGGTCGTGTGTGACGTGTGCGGCGATTCATCTATTGGTCCCGAAGATCACGTTCTACAAGGTTTTGCTTCTTCTTTATTACTACTACTTGTTTTTTTATTTACTTTGTTTTTATTAGTTGTGTGTTTATGTTTTTTTTTTTCTTCTTCTCTCTCCCTCTCTTCCAATTGATGGGGATTTTTTGGTGATTTTAGTGTTTGTTTGGTTGCGTATTCAAGCTTTTAAGTTGTTGGTTTTTTATGAACTGCAGTGGAGTTATTTCAGCTTTTAAGTTGCGTATTTAAGCTTTTAAATTGTTGGTTTTTATGAACTGCAGTGGAGTTATTTCAGCTTTTAAGTTGCGTATTTAAGCTTTTAAATTGTTGTTTTTTTATGAACTGTAGTGGAGTTATTTCAGCTTTTAAGTTGCGTATTTAAGCTTTTAAATTGTTGGTTTTTATGAACTGCAGTGGAGTTATTTCAGCTTTTAAGTTGTGTATTTAAGCTTTTAAATTGTTGGTTTTTTATGAACTGTAGTGGAGTTATTTAAGCTTTTAAGTTGCGTATTTAAGCTTTTAAATTGTTGTTTTTTTATGAACTGTAGTGGAGTTATTTAAGCTTTTAAGTTACGTATTTAAGCTTTTAAATTGTTGGTTTTTTATGAACTGCAGTGGAGTTATTTCAGCTTTTAAGTTGCGTATTTAAGCTTTTAAATTGTTGGTTTTTTATGAACTGTAGTGGAGTTATTTAAGCTTTTAAGTTGTGTATTTAAGCTTTTAAATTGTTGGTTTTTTATGAACTGTAGTGGAGTTATTTAAGCTTTTAAGTTGCGTATTTAAGCTTTTAAATTGTTGTTTTTTTATGAACTGTAGTGGAGTTATTTAAGCTTTTAAGTTGCGTATTTAAGCTTTTAAATTGTTGGTTTTTTATGAACTGCAGTGGAGTTATTTCAGCTTTTAAGTTGCGTATTTAAGCTTTTAAATTGTTGGTTTTTTATGAACTGTAGTGGAGTTATTTAAGCTTTTAAGTTGCGTATTTAAGCTTTTAAATTGTTGTTTTTTTATGAACTGTAGTGGAGTTATTTCAGCTTTTAAGTTACGTATTTAAGCTTTTAAATTGTTGGTTTTTATGAACTGCAGTGGAGTTATTTCAGCTTTTAAGTTGCGTATTTAAGCTTTTAAATTGTTGGTTTTTTATGAACTGCAGCGGAGTTATTTCAGCTTTTAAGTTGCGTATTTAAGCTTTTAAATTGTTGGTTTTTTATGAACTGTAGTGGAGTTATTTAATCTTTTAAGTTGCGTATTTAAGCTTTTAAATTGTTTTTTTTTTATGAACTCTAGTGGAGTTATTTCAGCTTTTAAGTTGCGTATTTAAGCTTTTAAATTGTTGGTTTTTTATGAACTGTAGTGGAGTTATTTAAGCTTTTAAGTTGCGTATTTAAGCTTTTAAATTGTTGGTTTTTTATGAACTGCAGTGGAGTTATTTCAGCTTTTAAGTTGCGTATTTAAGCTTTTAAATTGTTGGTTTTTATGAACTGTAGTGGAGTTATTTAAGCTTTTAAGTTGCGTATTTAAGCTTTTAAATTGTTTTTTTTTATGAACTGCAGTGGAGTTATTTCAGCTTTTAAGTTGCGTATTTAAGCTTTTAAATTGTTGTTTTTTTATGAACTGCAGTGGAGTTATTTCAGCTTTTAAGTTGCGTATTTAAGCTTTTAAATGTTGGTTTTTATGAACTGCAGTGGAGTTATTTCAGCTTTTAAGTTGCGTATTTAAGCTTTTAAATTGTTGGTTTTTTATGAACTGCAGTGGAGTTGTTTCAGCTTTTAAGTTGCGTATTTAAGCTTTTAAATTGTTGGTTTTTTATGAACTGCAGTGGAGTTGTTTCAGCTTTTAAGTTGCGTATTTAAGCTTTTAAATTGTTGTTGTTTTATGAACTGCAGTGGAGTTATTTCATCTTTTAAGTTGCGTATTTAAGCTTTGGTTTTTATGAACTACAGTGGAGTTATTTCAGCTTTTAAGTTGCGTATTTCAGCTTTTAAATTGTTGGTTTTTTATGAACTGCAGTGGAGTTGTTTCAGCTTTTAAGTTGCGTATTTAAGCTTTTAAATTGTTGGTTTTTTATGAACTGCAGTGGAGTTGTTTCAGCTTTTAAGTTGCGTATTTAAGCTTTTAAATTGTTGTTTTTTTATGAACCGCTGTGGAGTTGTTTCAGCTTTTAAGTTGCGTATTTAAGCTTTTAAATTGTTGGTTTTTTATGAACTGTAGTGGAGTTATTTCAGCCTTTAAGTTGCGTATTTAAGCTTTTAAATTGTTTTTTTTTTATGAACCGCTGTGGAATTATTTCAGCTTTTAAGTTGCGTATTTAAGCTTTTAAATTGTTGGTTTTTTATGAACTGTAGTGGAGTTATTTCAGCCTTTAAGTTGCGTATTTAAGCTTTTAAATTGTTGGTTTTTTATGAACTGTAGTGGAGTTATTTCAGCTTTTAAGTTGCGTATTTAAGCTTTTAAATTGTTGTTTTTTTATGAACTGCAGTGGAGTTATTTCAGCTTTTAAGTTGCGTATTTAAGCTTTTAAATTGTTGGTTTTTTATGAAGTGTAGTGGAGTTATTTCAGCTTTTAAGTTGCGTATTTAAGCTTTTAAATTGTTGTTTTTTTATGAACTGCAGTGGAGTTATTTTAGCTTTTAAGTTGCGTATTTAAGCTTTTAAATTGTTGGTTTTTATGAACTGCAGTGGAGTTATTTCAGCTTTTAAGTTGCGTATTTAAGCTTTTAAATTGTTGGTTTTTTATGAACTGCAGTGGAGTTGTTTCAGCTTTTAAGTTGCATATTTAAGCTTTTAAATTGTTGTTTTTTTATGAACCGCAGTGGAGTTGTTTCAGCTTTTAAGTTGCGTATTTAAGCTTTTAAATTGTTGGTTTTTTATGAACCGCAGTGGAGTTATTTCAGCTTTTAAGTTGCGTATTTAAGCTTTGGTTTTTATGAACCGCAGTGGAGTTATTTCAGCTTTTAAGTTGCGTATTTAAGCTTTTAAATTGTTGGTTTTTTATGAATTGCAGTGGAGTTATTTCAGCTTTTAAGTTGCCTATTTAAGCTTTTAAATTGTTGGTTTTATATGAACTGCAGTGGAGTTATTTCAGCTTTTAAGTTGTGTATTTAAGCTTTTAAATTGTTTTTTTTTTTAAGGACTGCAGTGGAGTTATTTCAGCTTTTAAGCTGCGTATTTTAATGTTTATGTTTTTTTTTATTCCCCTCTTTCTCCCAATTGTTAGATCTTTTGGTGATTTTAGTGCTTGTTTGGTGGCATATTATTGCTTTTAAGCTGTATTTTCTTTTGTTGCCTTTTCGGTTGCGAATTATTACTTTTAAATTGTCTTTTTTTTGTATAGGAGTTGTTTGATCGCCTTCGTCATTGGTCTGGTTTGTTGGTTTTTAAGGTCTAAGAAGAAAAGGAGGAATCTTTTTTATTTACTCAATTTCTTTGTTTTTTTCTTCCAATAGTTGGGACTTTGCTGATTTTGTTGCCTGTTTGGTTGCATATTTTAACTTTTAAGATTTATTTTTATTTTTAAAAATAAGCAGTGCAGTTGTTTAGTTGTTATTTACTTTCGTGTGTGACGTGTGTGGCGATTCTTCTATTGGTCCCGAAGATCACGTTTTAGAAGGTTCTTCTCTTTGTTTCTTTAGTTGTTGCTTTTATTTATTTACTTGTTTTTTAATTAGCTGGGTGTTTATGTTTTTTTCTCTTTCTCTCTCTCTTAATTGATAGTAGGAGTTTTTGGTGATTTTAGTGCCTGTTTGGTTGCTTATTAGTATTACTTTTTAAGTTGTCTTTTATTTTAGTGATTCTGTTGCCTGTTTGGTTGCATATTAGTATTACTTTTTTTAGTTGTCTTTTCTTTTGGTGATTTTGTTGCATAGTAGTATTACTTTTAAGCTGTATTTTCTTTTGGTGATTTTGTTGTTACTTATTTACATGTTTTTATTAGCTGGGTGTTTATGCTTTTTATCTTCCTCTCTCTCTTCCAATTGATAGGGCTTTTGCTGATTTTTGTGCGTGTTTGGTTGCGTATTTAAGCTTTTAAGTTGTTGTTTTTTTATGAACTGCAGTGGAGTTATTTAAGCTTTTAAGTTGCATATTTTAGTGTTTATGTTTTTTTTTATTCCCCTCTCTTTCTCCCAATTGTTGGGGCTTTTGCTGATTTTAGTGCTTGTTTGGTTGAATATTAGTATTACTTTTAAGCTGTATTTTCTTTTGGTGATTTTGTTGCCTGTTTGGTTGCTTATTATTAGAGTTAATTTCTGTTTTATACACCCAGTTTTCACCTTTTTATCAATTGTATCAAGTTTTAAAAAACTTGATTTAGTACACTCACATTGTTAAAAAAATTAATTTTGTACACCGCCGTCAAATTTCCAGAAACTCAAATGGTTAAAATTTTGATTTAGTACACTCACATTGTTAAAAAGCTCGATTTAGTACACTCACATTGTTAAAAAAACTTGATTTAGTACCCTCACAGTGTTTAAAAAAATCTTGTATTGCGTTTGCAAATCAGACAGCATTGTACAAAATCATTTTTTTTAACAAAATGAGTATACTAAATCAAGTCCTTGAAAACTTGGTACACTGATTTATAAAATACTGTGAACCCAGTGCACAAAACTAAAATTAACTCATAATTATTACTTTTAAGTTGTCTTTTCTTTTGGTGAGTAGCCTGTTTGGTTGCATATTATTACTTTTAAGCTGTATTTTCTTTTGGTGATTTGTTGCTGGTTGCGAATTATTACTTTTAAGCTGTGTTTTTATGAACTGTAGTGGAGTGTTTTAATCGCCTTCGTAATTGATCTCCTTTGGTTTTTCAAAAACGCTTTTTGTTTTTTGTTTTAAAGGTTTAAGTAAAAAAGAAACTTATCTTTTTTTAAACTGCAGTGGTGGTGTTTGATCGCCTATGTAACTGGTCTGATTTGGTCTTTCTAAAAGAGATTTGTTGGATTTTAAGGTCTATGAAGAAATAGAGGAATCTTTTTTATTTACTCAATTTCATTGTTTTTTTCTTCCAAATGTTGGGACATTGCTGTTTTTGTTGCTTGTTTGGTTGCATATTTTAACTTTTAAGATGTATTTTTTTAATTTTTATTTATTTAAAATAAGCAGTGGAGTTGTTTGATCGCCTTCCTGATTGGTCTGATTTGGTCTTTCTAAAAGGAATTTGTTGGTTTTCAAGTCCAAGTTTTTTTTTTTTAATTTACTCAATTTCATTGGCTGGGCTTTTCTGTTTTTTCCCCTCCCAATTGTTAGGTTTTTTGTTGCCTGTTTGATTGCATTGCATAGTTAAAATTGGAATTTTTTTATAAACAGCAATGAATTTGATTTGTCGTGTTTATATTTCAGTAGCTTTGCTTTTTCTAAACTAAATGTTGGTGAAATTTTAACAAAAATAACGGCCTACTTTTGCTCAAAAATGCAGACAAACAAAATCTAGTTATCTGTGCTTTTAGAATTGAATTATTGTGAATTATGATGTTTATTAATCCCCATTTGTTAAGGATTTCTTCGATTTTAGTGCTTTTTATTAAATTTGTTTCCTGTTTGGTTGCATATTTTTAAACTGCTGCGGAATTGGATTGTCACCTTATATTTAGTAACTTTGCTTTTTACTATACTTGAATTGTTGTTGGTTTACCTGGGATTTTATGCTGAATGGAAATAAGCAGACCTAATTTTGCTCAAAACTGCAGCAGACAAACAAAATACAGTTAGCTGTTCGCTTAGAATTTAATTTTTGTGGATTATGATGTATGAGTGTACATTAATCCCCAATTTTGATTACATTACTTCCCTTAATAGGCTATAGGCTACAAATCACTATGGCTGTTGGTTGGGTGAATGTGTAATTGTACTACAGTTTTTTTCGATTAGGATTCTTCAGCTAGCTTATCTGCCGTGGTTAAGTTCTGTAAATTTTGTGTCGAAAAGGTGTAGACTTTGACAAGGTACTAATTATATTGTAGACTACTTCTCTGTCGTAACTAACACGCGCACTCACTCGCTCACTTGTGGACGGAGTAATCATTCTATTATAATAAGTCAACCCAAGTCAAATGAGGCTGCCCAATTTAGCCACTTTTTTTTCAAAAGTACCCCTACACCTTTATATTAATTACAATAATACCATACTCCCATAAAAATATAAAAAGTAAAAACTAATAAAACTATTTATTCCTCTTTAACAACCAAACATTCTTTTAAATTTTAAACTATTTTTTTTTTGTATTATCCACATATTTATATCATAAGTATACATATTTTATATATTTTTATTGCATTATGCGCCGCACACGCAACGCGTGAGCCACGATTACTAGTATATATATGGGCGGAGTAAAATATTCTTATCGAATAACAACTTGTGATAAAACTTACATTTTAAAATTTCAGTTTATACTTGGACTGGAATTGAATGTTAAAAGCTTTGAAAGTTAGAATATGAATAAGCCCTTATAGTTGATTCGATGTGGAAGTTGTTACATATTTCTTTTAATTCATGTTACAGAATTCTCCAATAATTATCATGACCACTTCAGATGATTTATTTTCACTTTCACATTCGTTGAACTCCAAATTCTTTTAGCACTTCATTTTGTGAATAAATTATGATTGTTTATCTGTTATTTGAAAACAGGTGCTGAGGTGGCGGTTCTTTGCATCACGAAATCTGGAGAAGTGCTTAACTACCAGGCTTTTACAAACTCAAAGGGTATATACACGGTGGCTGAAACAATGCCAGAAAGCAATCGTTGGGATGCTTGTCTAGCGAGACCAATCAGCAGCTTTCATCCACACTGCACTCAACTTGGAGAGGGAAACTCTGGTGGTGGTGTCAAGTTCACATATACTCGCCCATCGGGTTATTCACATACTGTGAGACCCTTTGTTTATCGCCGGCCAAATGTTCCAACCTACTGTTTTTAAATATCTTTGTAATGATACATACAGTATTTTTCATCCGTTAGTTTGGTAAATTATTAATTTATGTCCCTCAACAATAATAGAGGTCTGGGACAAAATGAGTGTATCATTCCCGGGTTATGTGAATCATGTGTGAAGGTAAATAAAAGATTTGCCTATGTTGGTCGTAATGCTGGTGTGCTTATGTGAACTTGTATATACATTGCTTTATCAAGCACTTACTTTGAATCACTTGCAATCCTATATGTTGTGTTAGCCAGATGTTGCTGGTCATTATCGACTTGCTATTACTTTTCGAAGCTATTTGAAACAATTCCAAATGACTTCTATCAGTTGAAATGCATTACTCAGGTCTCACTGAGACAGATTACGCTGTTGGCTACATAATTTTGAAAATCTTTTATATGGTAGCTTAAATTGGAAAGGTAACAATTATTATGCTCCAAGTTTTGTGATTGTCGACTCTTGTTGAGTTGTTGTGGTTAGAAAATCATCTCAATTAGGAATCCATGGCGATTTTGGGATATGGATTCATACATTTTTATAATTGCTACTCTCTTGTTATTATCTCCTAATATGGTTATGCTCATGGTTGCGGATATGAGAACCGGAAGAGTAAAAACCAAGTAAAGCTAAAAACAATTCACATATTTACTTGCATAAATTGTTATAATCCCAAATTAGGGACGTGTACTAAACGATAATATTTAAATCTGCAAACTTCCGTTTTACTTCAAATAACATCCTAAAATATGATTTAGAACGAAAAAAGTATTCTAAACGATAATCCTCCAAAAAAGATATAGGACGAAAAAAGATTTATTGATAGCTATCTGACCATAACCGAAAATTCCTTATTCATTGATAAAGAAATTTCTACAATGTGTCAATATTCCCATATAGCTCAACTGTGATTGGGTCACGTAGTAAAAATGAAAACGTGTCAATAAATGTATGGGCTATATGACACTGTGAAAGTTAATAGGATTATATAGCAAAAAAACGCACGAAATAAAACGTGCTCTATATTTAAAGCTAATACTAGAGAACAGAAATTGGATCCTACTTCCCTCCAATATCATTTAGACCAAAAATATTCATTCTCCTAAATTTTATTCTTATAATTATACGTACATATATAGTTATATATATATATATATAGAGAGAGAGAGAGAGAGAATATGATAGAGTGGTTGCGACAATTGCGAAATTCATTTGGAGCTTCATTTCTCTGGCTTATCTGTCTCATTTACTTCACTCAGGTCTCATCTCATATAAATTCAATTTTATTTCGAGATTGAGAGATCTGTTATTTCATTCATCTAGGTTACAAAATTGATAATACTTATTTGTTTGTGGACTAATATTTTTCTACAGTTATTGATATTCCATCTTAGACTTTTTGTGCTAACTACATCTATGGTACCCATAGTTTTAATTATCATTCTGTTTGGTCCTTGTAGTTTCAGTTTCCAATGAAATAGACACAATACTATGGATTGAAGTGTTCCGAGTGACCAATTATCGTTCAACTACGGGTTACTTAAGTTTTATGGTGCTATTATCGTACGGTGTTGTAGTAAATTGTAAAGTAAATGATATTGCATCTTAGAAGTTTTGTGCTAATTACATCTATGGTACCCATAGTTTTAATTATCATTCTGTTTGGTCCTTGTAGTTTCAGTTTCCAATGAAATAGGCACAATACTAAGAATTGAAGTGTTCCGAGTGACCAATTATCATTCAACCACGGGTTACTTAAGTTTTATGGTGCTATTATCTTATGGTGTTGTGGACCTATGATGAATTGTAATCCTGAACTAAAAACAATGATTTGTCAGTTTTACTTAAGATGCAAAAAAATTGTAAGTAAAATCATGTAGTTTTGATGTGAAAACTCCACTTTACTAACTATTTGTTTACTAGTACAATTTTAACTCATAATTAAGAATGACCATTACAAGGAACGTCAATTTCAACTCATAACGTCGTGGGAACGATAAATTTAATTGGACGCCTTAGTTATGGAGCTCAAGCTAGACATATTTATATTGGCTATATTAATTATTGAGCATTCTAATAACAAATGCTATATTGATTTTTTAATATAATTTGTTGGCCCTAAGGTTTATGTTAGCAGGTCAAGCTCGTAAGGCTTAATAGCTTGTTATGGCGTTTTTAATTTAATTCATATCGTAAGTCACTGTGTATTATCGAATGAGCAGGAAGATAATTCCTTCTGCGAAGAATCCGGAAATGACCTGTGGTTTTGTTACTTTTAAAGATCATGATATACAATATTTCATATAAAGTTCAGTGAAGTACCTATAGTTAGTCGGGATTAGTTAGTTTCTCGTTTTAAGTTTCTAACTTTGAGATTGCTCTTGAATTTTGACTTTCTGACAACTTTTTAAATATGAATAGGGATTCAGGTCTTTTGTTTGGACAGCTGTTTCGTACCAGTTGAAAGATGAGCTTAAGTTGTCACCTTCAGCTTCTCAATTTGTGTCTTCAGTGGCTTTTTTCCCTTGGAGCATAAAGCCATTGTATGGGTATGCATCTGATTTAGAATTCTTTGACTGCTCGTACTACGAATTGACATTGTTTTATTTTTAAATTAATAACTAAAACAATAATTACAAATTCCCATTGCTTCTCAAGAATTGGTTATAGTTCTTAGGTATTAGTTTAACAACTCTATTAGATTTAAATCACTCAAGGTTTTACAAAGTTGTAAGCATTTCTTTGCAATAACTTCCAGTTATATAATTGTACTACACAGTTAGTTCCTTATATAAGAGCCAGTCAAGCGATCAGTTTACATTGCTGGTGACATGGTGGTAGTGTTGTTCTGCTGTTATTTACCTGTGGTTTTGGTGTTGTTGCCACTGTGGATGCTCTATAAATTTTCGGTAGAGTCAAATATCTTCTTGGTCTAAAATATTTGTTAGCATATGTTTGAATATGGGATTTTTATTGTTGTATTGATCATCATGGTACTTTTAGTTTGATTAAAATTTGAATTCTCTTAAAATGTGCAGCATTTTATCTGATTGTATCCCAATTAACGGAAGAAAAAGAATACCATACCTAATTATATCGACGATTCTCTCTTTCTTTCCATGGCTTTTGCTGGGACAAGTTTCATTACTACGAAATTCCAGAGAACTCTTTATGATCTTCTTAACATTGCAAAACTTGGGTTCTGCTATGGCTGATGTGGTGGTTGATGCAATGATAGCTGAAGCAGTACGATCTGAGAAGTAAGTTTTTAAAGGTCAACTTAATTTCACAAAATGTACCATGACTAGTTTGTACATTCCATCTTTCAATATTGAATTCCTGCAAGCTTTACCTTATTTTTGCATCGAGATGTTTATTTTTATTTACTGCATAACTGGAATATCTAAAGGTGATTTTTTTTTAGTATGTGCATATTTTTTGATGTTACAGCTAGCCATTAGTATTGGATGTTAAGAGATGTAAATACCGATCCCCATGTGTGGGAATCTATCTAGTGTTCTTTTGGTCCAATTAAGCTATCTTACTCTTTAAACTTCTTGACCTTGAAGATAGTAAATTTCTCCTACAGTTGTTTATTTTATTGGTGCTTCTCACATAGCTATTCAGATCAAGTTTTTATTTCCTACTTGTGTGATAAGTGTCTCAGACAAGTGGTATTTTTTTTTAAATAATTTCTCATGTCAGGGCTGCATTTGCTGGCGATCTTCAGTCTATATCATGGATGGCAATGGCATTTGGAGGGATCTGCGGGAGCTTATTAGGAGGATATGCATTGACTAATTTAGAGATAGAGAATATCTTTCTTGTTTTCTCTGTATTACCTGCAATACAACTGTTTTCATGTGGTTTCGTTGAAGAAAAGGTTGTCGTGGGTAAGGTTTTGCCTTCTCCTGATTCTGAAACCTTCCACACTGAAAACGGGGATAGTATAATACTAGATGAAGATAAGGTGGAGAAATCCAAAACTAGCGCTACAAGAAGAAAGAAGATGCAAACAAATGGTGATGAGAAAATGGATCAATTTCAGAAACCTGAAAAAGATCACTCGTTTGGCCCACATTTGTTTCAATCATTGAAACTGGCTAGCTATACTTTGTTACGTGCGTTTCGACAACCTATGATTCTTAGGTAAACAGTGATTCGTTATGCGTTATGCGTTTCTCTTCTAGTTAACATCATCTAGAATTAATGTTTTTTTTTTAAACGTGGTCAAGTTTTATCTATTGTATAAATATTTATAACCTCAAATATATAAAAAAACAATTAACCTCTTTTATAGAAGATCGTTTCTGTTTATACTATTATGTCTACCGTCTACCGACATAACATAACCATGTAAATGGAATTACTTACCCATCTTTTGACCCACACCTTTGTAACATTCTTAATTGAGTCTCATTTGACATGAATTTTTCTTTATATATTAAGACCTCTAGATAGCTTCATTGAAGAATGAATACTAATATTGAGACCTCTGACACTAGTTTTCTGTTTAGTGGTATCTATCATTCTGTAATCTTTATTGCTCCCATACGTATAAACTATTTTACTTCGTAATCTGATCATGTTTTTCTCAATTCACTTTTCGAAGGTCAGACCTATGACATGGTTTTTCTTGGCAAATGTGGTTGTTCCAAACCTATCAACAATCATGTTTTATTACCAAACCGAGCATCTCAATTTGGAAGCATCTTTTCTTGGTACAGCACGGGTTGTTGGGTGGCTTGGCCTTATGCTTGGGACATTCATTTATAATCGTTACCTCAAAAATATGAAGCTAAGAACAAGTTTATTGTAAGTTCTTCTTTTGTATGTGTACATTAAGTTTCTTTCAAGTTAATTATTTTCATTTCTTAATGTTTACTAATATTTTTCCTCCCACTAAATAATATCATCAGGGGAAGTCAAATTGGATTGTCTGTCTTGACTGTTCTGGATATGGTCTTAGTTTCTCGGAAAAATACTGCATTCGGAATATCAGACAAGGCTATGGTACTATGGGGGTCAGCTCTTATGGATGCAGTCAATCAATTCAAGTAAGTTATTTCCTAACATGATGCCATTGTTGCTTAAGCATAACATAATCAGTTCAGTCGAATAATCCCCTTTAAACAGAGCAATTTACAAGTACTCATCATTTTGGTTACTACCCAACATAGAAGTTATGAGAACTTTTCTCCTCTAGTGGTGTTTATGTTTTTCTTCTTCAGCAAATGCAGTGTAGCTTTTGTTGAAACCTAAAGCGCTAATTTTTTCCAGTAACTTTTTGTTTCCTTCAGTCAGTTTAAGATACTAAGAAAACCTGTATTGTACTAACCACTGTTTTAAAAAGCACGTCTCGTAGTGAAAAAGTTTGATTCAAACCGCTTTTTAGGCCTCTAAAAGCGTAAGCTTACGCTTTTAGCATCTCTTACAAAGACGCTTTAGCTAAGATTTCGCTTTTTAAAACAATGGTACTGACACGACTGAAGCAATACAGCATCTAGATGCAATATTCAAGGAGGGAAAATCGTGAAACTCACTCTGATTTTCTTGTAATTGCAGGTTTATGCCATTTTTAATATTATCGGGACAGCTCTGCCCCCCTGGAATTGAGGGGACTCTATTTGCGCTCTTCATGTCAATAAACAATTTCGGGTCCACATTGGGATCATTTGGTGGGGCTTGGCTCGCCTCAGTTCTGAGCATCTCCTCGGGTTCTTTCGATAACCTTCTTTTTGGTGTTAGCGTTCAAGTAATATGCACGCTTATTCCGATTGTTTTCCTATTTTTGATTCCTAAAGAAACTACTGGTGTATCTACATAGCTTAGCCATAACCCATATAATTGGTAAGAGTATAGGTGAACTACTCTTAAGATTAGAGCGAGTTTAATGTTAATTCACACCTTATACAGGGGAATGAATACAAGATTTTCTGCTTTAGTTCTTTATACAGACACATTGGAGATAGACTTTGATGATTTAATGTTCCAACTTTGTAGCACAACCTTCTTTAATCAAACAGCCTTGATACATTTATATAATCACAGTGAAGGAAGCTTTAGTTCCTTCTTTTTTTTTCATCTTTCACGAGAGCTTATTTAATCTACCCATCAGAAAGGTTCAACTTGAATTATTTTTAGTTGCAAGTCGTACAGTTTGATATTATTAGTTTGCGGCTGAGAGAGTAAAAAGCGGATACGAATTCCTCAAGTGCGTGTCTTCTTGGTTTGTTCCGTTCAGTTAGCATTATGATCATTCCATGACCTGGGCCGCAAGCCGAGGATGGAAAAGAAAAACTTTTCCAGAATAACCCAAAATTTCATCTCATCTAACAATGTATTCAACATACCTCCCACTATGCAATAGTTATTGTTATGCGGCTCTCTGTGGTGGGCCCCGTGATCCTTCTGCGATACGAGAACTCCGATTTCTTGCAGGGACACCACAAGAGGTGGCAAATGGCTTTTCGAGGTGTGGGCCCATGCATGAACTTGCTGGCTGAACAACATGAAGCAGAAAAAAGTTGCAATAAATCCGTTCAAAGTTGGAACATTAGTAGAGGAATAACCGCCAGGGTCACAAGTTGAGCTTGACTGGAATTTTTATTGGCGAATTGTCGCTAAGTGATAGACCAAGGCCATTTATGGTGGCCTTGAAATACTGTTATTTGATCACCGAGAAGTGGGGTTGATGAGGTACTGCCATAGTTATCAATATCCCAAAGATATGTTCCAATGACTAGATCGTTCGCTAAATATCCGGTGAAGCCTGTGATAATTGGCTCAAGACGTATGTGGGTTTGGATAGAGCCAGTTATGCATTTTATTAGAGAATTTGTGACGGTAATGCAGCCACTTGTGACCCAAGCGTGGCTATACCATGTTGATTTTAAACTCATATCCTCGTCAGCATTGTAGTGATCTGGCAATTTTATTGACATCGCAGCAAATGACTTGCTTATAAGGATAGTGAGAGTTTGAGTGTGGAAAGTTCTTATAATCGTCTTTTTTGGAGTAATGCTACGTTCACTACTCTAACACTACTCCTAACACTTATTGTGAGAGCAGTAAAGACAAAAACGTTACGAGACAAAACTATAAATTTTGTACTCACTGCTCTAACAAGGAGTGTAAGTAGGAGTGTTAAAGTAGTGAAAATATATTTATTGTTTGTGTGAGTGTGCGTGTGATTCTTTTTAAAGTTTGATCACCATTTATAGATAAGAAAGAGAAGGCAAGGGAGAAATAAGTGTCGCTAACATTTTAACCCTTAAAGTCCTAAATTTAACTTTAAAAGACCAAACCTAAATCAGGAACTAGAGATATACCTGTACGCATGGCCTTTACAGAAATGATAAAGATACGTGTAAACATTACAAAAGTGAAAAAGATATTTGTATAAATCATACCAAGTATAATTTAGGAACTAAATAAACATTGGAAACAATTGTATACGGCCATGCATTTTTTACTAGTCCAATAGTATGGAAAGAGAAATTATAGGGCCCTTGTGAATTGAAGTCCATGGGGAAGATAATAGCTCAAACTGGACCGGAGATCCCAATTTCTAACTACTAGTAAGTAAGTTCCGTTGCTTTCCCACTTGGCCATTTTCACTTGGTATCATTGATACTGATAGAGGTGACCGAAAATACTAAATAATTTGATTATCCACGATGTAACACATTTATAAAAAAAAATTGAAAAATTACTACTACTGGTACACTATATATTAGGGCCGGGGGAAAATCTTGAAATTCTGACCCTACCCGTGTCCCGATCCGCACACAACCTAAAATTTCCTGACCTGAAAATATCGGGTTTTGTCCCGACTCGACAAACTTCGAAATCGGGTGACAATTTTGATTTCGTCGGGTGTCCCGACTCGACCCGGTTTTTAAATTAATTTATATTTTATATTATATAACATGATTTTTTTTATTTCAATACTAAAATATAAATTAATTTACATCAAATGTAAGTGATGAGAATCGAACATTGTATCTCTAGCATACAATGTAAGTGATGAGAATCGAACATTGTATCTCTAGCATACAATGTAAGCATTCTGTCATATGAGTTACAATTTTTTTTTTCCATATATTAGTTATAATTACATAAGTATAATATAGATTTGTACTTTTTAATATATAAAACTATTAAAATAAAAAATATAATAAAATTAAAAAGTTATATTGTTACTTCAAAAAAGATAAATGATCATTATTTTTCGATTATAAAAATTACAATGATAATGTATCTCATTTAATATGATAATTGTTTATTGTGTGAATAAAACTAAATACTAAAATAATCTGATAAAAAACGTATCAATTTTTTTATCTACTCTATTATTTATAGTTTCACACTATCTTTTCTATTACATGCTAATTTCTTTTTTCATTTATTAGAAATATTATTTTTAAACTAATATTATGTTTCGTGTTAATAACATGTTTAGACTTCTCAAATGAAAATTGTTTATAAAAAATGACGTTGTCGGAAGATTCGGGATAAACTTATCCCGACCCTACGGGATCCCGAAAATTCGGGTCCCGAAAAAGTCGGGTCTCAATTTTTGTCGGATTGGGATACGAGTCGAGTGTTTACGGGTCGGGTCCCGAGACTTGCCTTTTCAAACTTGCATGCCAAACTAATAACAACTTCGCATCAAATTACCTTGATAGTACTAATACTAGTATTTATCAACACTAAATTACATTAGCCATTGCCAAACCCCCATACAGATCTATAGCCAGGGGCGGACCAGGGGTGGTTGGGGTGGCTGTGGCCACCCCCGGCCACTTTCGACTGCGATTTTCAATTTTTTTTAATTTTTTTTATATGTGTAATTTAATTTTTTTTAAGATATATACATTGATGACTTTCCTAATTAAACAAAATAGTTGTTGGTATAGTGTTAAAATTGGTTTTTAAGGTAGTGGAAAGTTATCGGAACTTACTTGGAAAAATAAACGAATTCTAGGCGAAAGATCACTACATCGGCTTTAAAACTCTGTATCAAACTTCTTGTTCGGAACATAACCATTCATGACTGAGCATAACATGAGTTACACGCAATTTTATTCACAAATCATATACATCACATAACCAAACAGTCCATGCCCTTGTCTGAAATTATACAAGTATTCAATAATTTTATTGACAATATCGGTCCAAAGCTAACCTGGCCGGAACATCCCTTGCAAGTTACAAATAAACATAATAAATCAATGAAGTGTTAATTGTAAAGGAAGTTCGTCAGCTTCCTCCGTCCAATCCGAATTTGGCTCACTCCATGACCGCGGTCGAACTCCTAGCTTAAAGAACAACACCATCTCTAAAGCCTCAAACACTTTAAACGTGTCCAACAACTCATTCCACACCCCACTCACTATACAATAATTATTATTATACGGCGAGCGGTGGTGTGCACCATGCTGGGAGCGAGACACAAGCACTCCCATATCTTGCAGCGCCACCACAGGCGCAGGGAGTCGGCTCTTAGTCCCATGGGCCCATGCATGGAACTGCTGACTAAACATTATACACCCTGCAAATAAGGCTACAAATCCGTGTAGAACAGGTTCGTTAGATATTATATCTACTGGGAGCACCGTGAATGTAATAACTTTAGCTAAAGAGTGGAGGTTGTTCGCGAATTGTCGACGGGTTATGGTCCATGGCCACTTATGGTGGCCTTGGAAAGCATCAATTTGGGAACCTAATATTGGGGTTCTGGAGTCGCCGTAGTTGTCGATGCCCCAATGGTAGACTCCTGAGCCTAGGTCGGCTAGCACGTAACCGACCAGGCCAGCCAATAATGGCTCTACCCATATGTGCGACTCTACTGCGCCAGTCACGCATTTACCCAGAGATAACGCCAGTGTGGTACACCCTCCTGCTACCCAGGCGCGGTGTGACCATGTTGATTTCAGAGTCGGGTCATTGATAGTAACCCGGTCCGTATTTGGTGTGGTCAGAGGAGTTGTGAGCTGGGGTTTTGCGGTTGTGGTGGTGATTAAGCAATAGGTTCGTACCGGTCGGGTTTTTAGGTGATTGTATCGGGGTCTAAGTGGATGGTAATGGTGTTGAGATAGAGTAGACATTGTAACAAGATTGATTATCTAGGTTCTACGACTTGATTGTGAAAACTAACTTGAGTCTACCTATTAGTAAAGGGAATAAGTGGTGGTGTGAGTGTTTTGAAACTTTTGTGGTGATCATTTTCGAGTGATAGAGATTAGAAAAATGGTATGGTGTGAAACAAATATGCGTGGTGCTTTTTGGGTCCATATAGAGATAGAGTGTGACACAAACTATTACTAGTGGTCTTGGACTTTTAAGGCTTTTAGTTTTCAACCAAAATTTCCTCTGGCTGCTAACAAGTGAAATCTGCTGGATAACAATTACTCCTACAGGAGCACTTTTTCTGCTTCTTTTGCTTGTTTTTGTAGTCGGATATACTAGCTAGTCTATAATTGGAAAATAATGTATGTGCTAGAATATTTACAAGTACAGTATATGAAAAAATAATTCAAGGAAACTATGATAATGAATATGAAAATCAAAATGGTACAATTATGATTTCCTGTCTTGGTAAGTTGTTGCCAAAGGTTGGGAGAAATTAACACTCTTTAAGGATGAGCGTATGTCTGCAACTTAATCATTCTTCCAAATCGAAGGCTCGAGATTCTTGCTTTTCTATGGGCGAAGACGTGACTGAGAGAATTTTAGATATCATACCAAGCAAATTGAGCAGGCTGACAATGGCTTGTCTTTCTCTTTTCGATCGGCGATTGGCGGAGGCTATCGACGACAGTTTTTAGGCTTCCAACTGTTTTTTAAAGTTGGGCTGCAATTAGTTAATTAACTTATTACTTGTTTTTGGGTAAGAAATTTGTTGAACCATGGGGTTCAATAATTGATTTTGATTATAACTTTGATTATGTTTTTAATGATTTTACGATTTCTCTATTTCGATGATATAATGCTTGTCTTTTTCCAAAAAGAGAATTTGTAAATTACAGAACGCCAGAAAGATAGAGCACAGAAAAACGAAGTCACAGGTTCAAGCGGAACCAGAATCGGAGCTAAAACGAATGAGTTATGAGCATTCGAAGAATAGCGAGAAAACAGAGAACGACCGATCGTCTGTACAAAAACGACCGATCGTTTTTGTACCAAATTCTTCCAGTGAGGACGTCGAAAAAACGACCGATCGTTTCTCTGAAAACGACCGATCGTTTCTCTGAAAACGACCGATCGACTGTAGAAAACGACCGATCGTTTTCTACGGATTTCGAAAACAGCTTTTCAGCTTATTCTGGAAAGTTGGTTAAAACCTCTGAATAAAAGCCTCAACCACTGCCAACGGTCATATACAGAAAAACAGAGTTTGCTGGATATATAAACCACCCAAATCTCTCTCCCAAACCACAAATCAACACACACAACATCATCCTTCAACCTCTCTAATAAAAACCCTAAAAATCACCATTTTGGTGAATATATTCGAGAAAGAGTGAAATTGAAGAAAAAGCCATACAGGCTCAATCATCATCGAAAACTCACAAATTAGCTTATTTAGAAGCAATTAGAATAGTGAGTGTAATTACATTATTGTAACAAAATTTGTAACGAGTGAATTATAAACTCATTTGTGAGCGAGTGATCGGATAGAGGCTTTGTAAGCAAGTGAAGCTTAAAAGCTCTAGGTCTTTTCATTCGGGACACTCATAAAGTGAGAGGGAGCTTAATCGTTGATTAGCTCGATAGGATTGTAATATCCGAAAGAAGATTTTTAGTAAAATACTCGGTAGTACCGAGGAGAGGACGTAGGCCGTTTGCCGAACCTCTATAAATCTTGGTGTCATCTTTTTTCCCTATCTTTTACTTTCCGCAACTTTTTATTTGTTTATTTTCTTGCTTGTGTTTGATTGTTTAACGATTAAGTAACGCATAAGCTTAGAATTGCAAAAATAGAGTTATAAGTTGCACTTAGATTTTAATTAGACGAAAAGCGTCAAAATCTTATTCACTCTCCCCTCTAAGGTTTAGCCACCCGAGCCAACAAAATTAAACTAGATTTTTTTTGGAAATCCAACTTTTGATGCTAAAATATCAGTTTTGAAAATTGAAGTCTTTGTTAGACCAATTTTGACCACAGGTCGAAACTCGGCCGTAAATCTCAAGAAGTGTTTCGAGTTTCTTGACCCAATTATTTTTACAAGTGAAAAAAAAACAGACAGACCCCGACCCGACAAAAATTATGACACCTTTTTTTCGAGACCCGATTTGTAGGGTTATGATGGGTTTATCCCACATATATTTAATAGTAAGAGCGTACCGAGAGATTTTTAAGGGAGAGAGAGAGAAGTACTCCTGCTATATTAAAAGGAAGTCAGTCACACACATGGCAACGGTAAATCAGCAATAATTTTAGCAACACTAACTTGGTCATTTAAGGGATCATTCAAAAGTACTCCTACTATATTAAAATTAAAAAGAAAGCTTCACATGCACATGGTGAACAATTAATAGTACATTTTTTTTAAAAATAATATTTTTTTTAAATCAAATTAACAGTTCAATATTTATTCAGCCACTAAACAACAATTTTTCCAACATAATTTGGTACTTATATAAGTTGTAGCCACTGAACAACAACTTTTCCAACATAATTTGGTACTTATATTAGTCTTATATAAGCTATGGAAGTGCTATAGTATGAGAGCCATTGCAACACTACAATTTTCAGAAATTAATTTTTTTAACAGTATTTTTCAAAATAATTTATATATAATATATTCTTGCAACCCTTTAATTATATTTTCTAGCAATCACTTTCAAAATTATATATTTGTTACTATAATAAAATACTATGACTTTTTATGTGTTGTTAATAATGATATATAAAAAAAAGTAACAAGCAATTGAATACACTATAACACCAACTTATATACCATGTTGATACAATATGACACACATATTTGGAAAAATTAAAATATAATAATACATCCGTCCCATTTTAAGAATATTAAATTTTGATACATAATTTACCAATATTATCCTTATAAATATCATAATTAAAGTTAATGCGGGTAACTTCTTTCCTAAAAATTATTATTGTTGTAGTCATAAATGGGAAGTATATAAAGGGTAACATAGTAAATTTGTTGCATTATAATTACCATATTGAAAACGCGGACATTTATTTTGGGACAAGCCAATATGAAATAATGTACACTTAATTAGGGACGGAGTGATTAATAATAATAACATATAGTGGTGGTTGCAAATAAAATTTAAAATAAATTTTTGTTTTTTTGTTTGTATGCAAAGTAACTATAATGAAATTGTGTAACATATTTGGTTGTTTGTTTATATCTATGCAAAGTGAATATATGTAAACTTGAGTATTTAATAGTATAAGTTTGACTTTTCTGACTTTTTGATATTTTTATACCTTTGTTCGTTCATATTTTTTCTTTTAATAGCTCGGTTTCTTAATTACACATTTTTATGCCTTTGTTTCTTTATACTTTTCATTTCTTAGTTTTTATTTATTTTACCTTATTTTCTAATTTTTATTTTATTTTTGATGAATTTTCAAATGCTGAAAATTTCGGCACATGACTGACTTTATTGCTACATCCTTTTTTTTTAGAGTTTGAAAAAAATATTAAAATTGACCAAAAAAAAAAACGGATACAAAAAGAAAAAATTAAGAAATCGGGGTAAAAATATATATATATAATCCCGATTTTCTGGTCTTTACAATTCGAAAAGTATTATGTGTTTCTATTTTTACAATCCAAAATATTTGTTTCTGACTCCGCCCGAGAACAAATTATTGGGTTCAAATTTGATCAAGTTACATAGTTCAAGTTTTGGTCATATTATCTTTTTTTTATATGTATTTGTAAAAAAAAATTAATTTTTTTCCTTAAAATAACGTTTTATTTTATTTATAAAGTGTTTGTTTAAAAAATCTGTAAAATTTGATATTTTATATGGAAAAAAATAAGTTTAATTATTTCCTTAGCAATTTATAAGGTAGTAATATTATTAAATACCAAAAAAAATATTAAAAGTCAAAATTTATAGATTTTTTTAAACAAACACTTTAAAAATAAAATAAAACGTTTGATTTAAGAGAAAAATAATAATTACGAATACATATGAAAAAACGATTACATGACCAAAAAATTGACATATCTAACTTGAGAAAATTTGAATTCCAAATTCGAAAAATATATTCACACAAATTTGCCAATTACTTGCACACTACATTACATGTATTGCACACTCATTTACATGTATAATAATATATTTTTATTAAAAAATATTTTTTATCCCTCCAAATATACATGTATAAAGTATGTGGGTGTATATATATACATATATATTAGTAATACTATATTTAATATTTTTTTCTTATTTTCGATTAATATTTAACTTTAGGATAACTCAATAAGGGTTTTACTATATTTTTATTTAGATTTTTAGTAGATTGAATTTTTATTATGTTGAATATTTAGATTTTAATTTATTAAATTATATATCATATTTTATATATATTTGAAAGTATTAATATGTATTTCATAAATAGAGAGTTTGTAAGTTATGTGCAAGTCGTGTGTCTATTATCACTCATCCAAATTATTACCACATGATTTTGAACTTTTTATGTAAGGTATTGACACGTCAGTATTTACACAAGTGAATGCATGCCCACCACACTTGCACCACGCGTAAGTCTCAAACCAAACACGAGCTTTCTTCTAAATAAGCATCACAATTAGTGCTTAAAACACCACTCCCATATGCATTACGTGCTACAAGTTGCATGAACCATGCATTTTGCCAAAAGTCAACTTCCTAAAAGGAATTTTTTTTTTATCTCTAGCAAGAATGCTATAATAATTATAAATAGATTTCCATAAAAACAAATTTCTGATTAATATAAGACGTGTATCATGCAACTAATGAGGCACTATTTAAAGGTAATATGCACACACTTCCAGAATGAATTAAGTGGCTTGTTTTTAGTGAGAAGAAAAGGAAAAAAAAAGGCAATATATATGGATTCAAGAAGAGTAAACCTTGGTCGAGCAATGATACTGGGTTTAGTTATGTTGGTGCTTTTAGGTTATCTCTTTTTGTGGGTCGTATACCCAACTAATCTATATAGGCAAAAATGGCTACCCAGTATTAGGGCTGATACAGCTTCAACTTACTTTGGGACTCAAGGTAAAAATACCAAATTATGTAAAATTTAGCATTTTTCCTTGAGTAAAATCATATTGTCTTCACTTGCGTACATATGACACCATATAAACGTCTTGAGTTATAGTTTTAACATGCATATAGCTAGTTGCAATTGAGAAATGGGTGAATACAATTTGTTAATTGCAATTCTACCCTCCCATATAGTTGAAACAAATGTTTGTCATCAACTTTTATTGTTATATTTTTTAGCTTTTTGATTTTATAAAGCCGCATGCGCTTGGTATCACTGTTTTTTTTTACCTTTTAAAAATCTAGATTTTTGAGGAATATAACTAGAAAAGATAAAAACAAAAAAGCCATATATTTTGGAGATTTTGGTAGCTTTTTCGTCATAATTTTTAGAATTTAAATGAATATTGATCGTATCTCAACTAAAATTTTAATTTTATGTTTGACGTGTTACTTGTTCATTTTTCGACAAGATATTGTGAAATTTATCAAAATAAATGTCAAAAATCAATATGTTGAAAGTTGGTTTTTTTATGTTTTTGTCGAACACTTATTACATGTTTTTGAAAGCAAACGTATGAGTAGTCATTACTAAATATAATTCGTTCATAAAAATTACACTCATTTTCTTTATTGATCGACAAACATTTTTTCATTTTTTTTTTCGTATTTTTTTGTAAACTGATTATTTACTCTAACATCTTATTGGCCATTCTTTCGTATGCAACGAACTAATTATAGTAATTAATTACTCTTTAATAATAATTTTATTCTCAGTTTTTTTTTTTTTGGACTTAATATTTTTCAAAGAGTATAATTTTGTTGTTAGAGTTGATCTAAATAGTACTGTGCAGTTTTATAACAAATTCTTTTTAAATAGAGATAACACAAGAAAATACCAAATCTTTAGTGGGCCTAAATAATTAGGTCTCCTTACATATTTACCATTTCTCTATTCGAATTTGGAACTCATACGAAAAATAGGAAAGAAACGGGTATAATTTTATTTTATTTTGATAAGCAGAAACCGGTATAAAGTTATTACGTAACACTCATTCGAACTCGAGTTTGTCTTCCATCTATGGTGTTTCATGAACTCAAAAATATATAGGGCTACATTAGTTAGTATATATAAATGCACAAACATATACAGACTCTTGATAAAAATGAGACGAGTTAACATTATTTCTACAAAGACTTTAGATTTCATAAGATCTTTCATTATTTTAATTCTCTACTTATCTCATATTGCGATATCTATTTTGTTTGTATAGTTTGGTTGATACAGATTACCTTATGGCAGGTACAACTATCATAATGTTCACATTTCCGGTTCTATTCATTGCTGTTTTGGGTTCTTTATATCTCCATTTGGGGAAACGAATCAGTTCTCATATTGTTTTGAGGTAAATATAAAAACATCATCAATTAATGTATACCTTCACTCCTCCATATGTTTGTTTGTTTGCAATTCTAAAATAAATTAATTAGCTGATCATTCTATTATTTTGAATGGTTACACAATTACCATAGTTTTAACTTTTAAGTCATGGTGGCTTTTCTTATAACTAATTAATTCTTATCAAACAGCAACGCAAAACAACATGACAAATTGGCCATATGGAGGAGGCCTATGATAATAAAAGGACTAGGCATTGTGACCAGGACGGAGCTAGCTTTCTTTGTGATGTTTATCGCTCTCTTGGTTTGGTCTTTCTCGACTTACTTGAGGATCAGTTTTGCCAAGATCACCCCAAAGTCAGCTGCAAAGCATGGGGAGGAAGTGTAAGAAAATTATATTAATTCTTTCATTGCAATATCTTCAAACATACAAATATACACTGTTTAACAATAGAGAAAACCCTAGAACTACCTTTTTCCCGAGGAAAATAGCGAAACTGACTATGACACTAGTAGAATTTGTCATATTAGTTGTGCTTTCTGAAAATGAAGTGACTGAAAGGTAAATCGATGTTGAAGTAAGCCAAAAACAATCCAAATAGTCTTTATTTTAACGTTTGTCGTCACTTTGACTCAAAGTACTTAACTAAATAAATTAATAAGTCATTAAGCAAACAATTTGCACTTGAGAACATACATAACTCCCACTATCTTAAAATAAATCGAGTGTTTTTTTTTCCCGAAAGGGTCAATTTCCATTTAACCTGAATGGACTGATTCGGATCATTAGATATAGTCTTGGATCGGAAGATATATTATTGGATGAAAAAGTAACAAGACAAAACCAAAACCAATACAAGTTTGAAACTTGTTTAACCAATTCATTAGTCCACAACAATTCATTCGGACTGAATAAAAAAAAAATCACTCACCAATTTTTTCCACATAGAGAGTATAAATTGAATTTATAGAGTTTACTTAATTAGAAAAAAAAGAGAAAAAGTCATCACCTTCTATCCTTCGTTATAGTTCATGAAATGTCCGGATCTTTTTTGTTGTACACACAACTTTCAAGTTAAATGATTCAGCCACCTTTTTGGTATACAAGCTAATTTCTATTATCTTATTTTTATGTTGGTTATTCAGTTGATAAATTATACTAGCTAATAGCTAGCAGTTCTCATGATACACATCAAATTTGTTTGGGCCTTTTCTTTTTTCTTATGTTTCTCTAAAGTTTTAATTTAAGATCACGCAGAGGAAGTGACGTCAGTAACGATGCAATTCTCTTTTGCTTCTAGCTAGGAGATGATGTGATTACAATATCAGCCATTTTACAATATTAGCCATTTTACTGCTTAAGTAAACTCAAGTTGTTTTTCCATGATTTGAAAATTTCATAGCAAAAGTAGCAAACATTCTTTCAAACCTAATTTCTCATCTCTAGTTGTTCATATATATACTACGCTAATAAACCTCAACCTCTCTATGTTAAACCCATAGTATTTTTTCACTGAGAATTATATTCATAATTTTAAGCGGAAATTTAGTAAAATATAAATGAATACAAAGTGATTTAAATTTTATCGTACAAACAGTATGCAAACATCAGTTGAGGATTTTATAGAGTAAATTCGATAAAACTTTATTATCATGTTTTCAGATGGGAAGCGAAATTAGATAGTGCAGCTCTAAGGCTAGGGCTTGTTGGCAATATAGTTTTGGCCTTCTTGTTTTACCCTGTGACACGTGCCTCGTCGATTCTTCCACTGTTCGGACTAACGTCCGAGGCTAGCATTAAGTACCATATATGGCTAGGTCACATAACCATGACCCTTTTCACTGCTCATGGTATCTGTTACATCATATATTGGGCTGCTACTCAAGAACTATCTGAGGTAAATAAATAAATAAACATCTTTATGATTCTAAAGTAAAATAAATAAAATATAAATCATGTATGTTCAGATGAGTTAATTACCTATCCTTTTCCAGATGTGGAAATGGGACAATACCGGGGTATCCAACGTGGCGGGTGAATTAGCCCTTCTGTTCGGTCTGGTCTTATGGACAACAACCTTACCTTGGATACGCCGGAAGATGTTTGAGTTGTTCTTCTACACACATTACCTCTACATATTGTTCGTTGTCTTCTTCGTCTTTCATGTGGGTATATCTTACTCATGCATAATGCTTCCTGGTTTCTACCTCTTCATGGTGGACCGTTTTCTCCGGTTTCTGCAATCCAGAAATGGGGCACGGCTTGTCTCTGCACGGGTTTTGCCTTGTGAAACTCTAGAACTCTGCTTTTCCAAAACTAAAGGTAATTGTATAAATTAGTTTATTTAATTTAATATCATGCCCATAGTGGTGCACCACACTAAGATTATTTATTACTCCTATTGCTCAACAACTAACCCAAGATTCACAAATAGCATATTTACCTGAAAGTTATTGCTTCAATTTAATGCTCAAAGTCTAATTTAACACATAAACAATTTATTGCAGGATTGAGGTACACCCCAACTAGCATAATGTTCATAAATGTGGCTAGCATTTCCAAGCAACAATGGCATCCATTCACAATAAGTTCAAGCAGTAGCCTTGAGCCAGAGAAACTCAGTGTGATCATTAAGGGTGAAGGAAGTTGGACCAAGAAGCTCTATCAAATGGTCTCTTCACCTTCTTCAATCGATCACCTCAATGTCTCGATCGAAGGCCCTTATGGTCCCACTTCATTAGATTTCTTAAGGTATACTGTTCACGTGTTTTTCACAACTCGTGTGATTCCAAGTCTCATTAAACGGATCACTAAAGTTAGTGTTGAGTTTAGACTTGGTCCGCATAAGTGAGAAATTAATGTTATGAAGTTTTTATTTAACAATCAACTTTTCTAAATGCAGGCACGACACACTGGTGATGGTGAGCGGTGGTAGTGGAATAACCCCTTTCTTTTCTATAATTAGAGAACTAGCTTTTATGAACCAAACCTTAAATCTCAACACCCCTAAAATCCTTCTTTTAGCCGCTTTCAAAGACTCCTCAGACCTGACAATGTTAGACCTACTCCTACCCATGTCAAACACAGCCTCTCAAATCTCAAACTTGAATCTCAAAATCGAAGCGTATGTCACCAGAGAAAACGAGCCTAAAAATCAAAGCAAAACACACATCCAAACTAAATGGTTCAAGCCAAGCCCGAAAGACCTGCCCATCTCCCCAATCCTTGGTCCTAACTCATGGCTTTGGCTTGGACTAATAATCGCTTCATCATTTGTTATTTTTCTCTTCTTTATGGGTATATTGACAAGGTATTACATATACCCAATTGACCAAAACACCAATAAAAAGTATTCATACTCTTCCCGAGCTGTTCTCAATATGTTGTTTATCTGCCTATCGATAGCCATCACAGCTAGTGCTGGATTCTACTGGAACAAGATGGAAAATCAAAAAGATATTAATCAAATAAAAAATACCGAGGCAACGACGCCTGCTGGCTCCCCTGGATCAATGTTTTATAATACGGAGAGGGAATTAGAAAGCCTCCCTCAAGAGTCAATTATCCAGTCCACCACTGTGCATTATGGTGAAAGGCCCGATTTAAAGAGTAAGTGGTTCTTAATAATTAAATAAGGAAATGAGGAAACAAAATCTTCATATTTGAGTAAGTAGACTATAATATCACAAAATTAGTTAAATTCGGGCTTATCAACTTCAAGTTTCTTGCAATTCAAAAGCTTATAGTTGACTTTTTATATTTTTGGTAAACTGAAAACATATACCGAATACTATTATATATAGTATACTGGTATTTAGTTTTTATCCTCAATTAAATTTCTAATAAATTGTAAAATGCAGGAATTCTCTTCGAGCTTAAAGAATCAAGTGTGGGAGTTTTAGTTTGTGGTCCCAAGAAGATGAGACATGATGTTGCAAATATTTGTTCATCAGGTCTGACTGATAACTTGCATTTTGAGTCGATAAGTTTCAGTTGGTAATTGAACGAAAAACAGAATAGATGGCGCCCAAATGGAATAAAAGTGTAAAGTGTATTTTTCGTATCCGTTTTGTTTCTAGTTTGCATGAATCTGTTATATTTTCACTTTTCTTTCCTTGTACAATATATATACGTGAATCGTGAGCATATTTTCTGTATGTTTTCTCTTTGTAAAGGATATTTGCGATTTTGAGGGGTTGTGAACTTGTGATAACTCATAGTTGCGTAAGAATGCAATCCAATATGTATGGTATGGTGTGAATTTAAGATGCATGGTGCTTTTTGGATCCATATAGAGATCGAGTGTCACACAAACTATTAGCGGCCTTGAACTTTTAAGGCTTAAAAAGTGAATCTGGTGGATAACAATTACTCCTACGTACAGGAGCACTCTTTCTTTTCTTGGTTCTTTTGCTTGTTTTCTAGTCGAAGATACTAGTCTGTAATTGGAAAATGTGCGCTAGAAATTAGAATATTTAAAAGCAGTACAGTATAAGTAAAAAAAATCAAGAAAAGCTTGAAATACTATGATCAGAATTTTGAAATACAAAATGGCAGATCTATAATTTCCTGTCTTTACAAGTTGTTGCAATGGTTGGGAGAAATAAACACTCTTTACACTACAAGAAAACAGCCAAATAGTAACTCTATTTAGCAACTGATCCGGTAGTTAAAGAATTGTAACCGAAATACCAACTAAAACTTTTGTTATTAAACAATGCCAACTAATTTGTAACTGAAATATTGTCAGTTGCTATATAGCAACTGTTTACTAACTAAGACAATTTCAGTTGCTATATAGCAACTGTTTAGTAACTAAGACAATTTCAGTTGCTATATAGCAACTGAATAATAACTAAGACAATTTCAGTTGCTATATAGTAACTGTTTAGTAACTAAGACAATTTCAGTTGCTATATAGCAACTGTTTAGTAACTAAGACAATTTCAGTTGCTATATAGCAACTGAATAATAACTAAAACAATTTCAGTTGCTATATAGCAACTGAATAATAACTGTGGCGTATTCTGTTGGTAAATATCAACTGATTCTTAACTAGTAGGCAAATTCCAACTGAATAGCTTTTCAGTTAATAAAAATAGCAACTGATATATAACAAATCAGTTAGTAATTACTAATTGATTAAGTGGTAGTTGCAAATTTATGACAATTTTAACAACTTATATATATAGTGTAATAATAGACCAACACTACAAGAAATTATTGATATAGCAACAAAAAAAAGAAGGAGGCAAATTCTGTTGCTAATTAGCAACAGAAACAAGCAAAATAGCAACATAAATTATGGAAAATATTTAGCAACAAAATTACCAACTTAAAATTAGCAACACAATAATTTGTTGCTAAGAAATTTGCCAAAATTTTCAGATAAAATCAGCAACAGAATTACCATCAATTTAGCAACACGATCTCCCCATAAAGTGAGCAACATAAAAATATGTTGCTAAATCATACATTTCTGTTTAATTGCAAATAGCAATGTAATTGTATCAAAATTTGGCAACATAAGTTACTTGATGCTAGTAGGTTGTTGATTTACAAATTTGTTATCAAGCTTCTCAATATCGGTCCCTTATTTACAAAAGTAAGTTTGCTCCTATTTAGTTTTCATTAAAAAAAGACTTGTTATATCGTTTGTAATTTGATTATAATCAATTATCGTTAATTTATTTAATTTAACTTAGACTATAGTTGATTTATTGAAGGTAGCATATTTTATTAAGTTTCAGAAACTTTGGTTACAATTGATTACATGATGTGTATTTTTATCGTGTCTTTAATTGCATAATTAGGGGTAATTGAAACTAAAATTTAAAGATATTTAAACCTAAAGTTCTAGTATTTACAATTTTCCTTTACAGTAGATAAAGCACTAACAACGTCGGTTTTTAATCTAATACTTCATTCAAACAAATCTACGATCTATTAAAATTTAGGGGTAGTTGAAACTAAAGAGTTAGTATTTTTAGTTTCCATAGATCAAGTTATATACAGTTAATTTGGTTTATAGGTACAAACTTCACATGTTAAAGTAACGAACTCACAAAATAACAATTAGACTAACATTATATACGAATGGATTTATTCAGTTTTGTCTATATTGAAAAAAATACTCGCTATGGCCAATGATTGTAATATCTTACAAATTTTTGTCAAGAACGTGTATGAAAGAGGAGTTCACATCTTAATAAGTATACCGCAATTCTTTCCACTAATGATGGTCACATCGTACAACTTGACAAACCAAGCTACCAAATCTATATAACTGAAATTGAAGATGCAGTTTTATTAACAATCTCATTTGATTCGATCAACGATGATGAACATGACAATTAACGAGAAACATATGCAAATTATATACTAAGTCAGAACTCACTTTTAAATATGAGGTTCAAGTTAAAAAGGAGCAGCTGTGAGAGATTTTGATCATCTACAATATATATATACACATTTTTTACAATTTGTGATAAAAAAGAATACTATTTTTAATAGGAAATTTTATGACTTTTCAAAAAACATGCCAAATCCTTTTTTTTATAAAGATTTCCCAGCTTTATTTTCATTTTGCGCCCATGTTTCCCACTTATTTTTTAATAAACTTTTGGAAAATACTGTATGCGAGACACATCTCTCTTTCTCTCTCTCTCTATCTCACTCGCCGCACAAAGGAAAACAAAACCCTAGATCTATACCCGCCGCTCAACTCTTCTACTCACAGGTCTCTCTCTATTTCATCTCTCCCTACAATTATGTCATGTTAGCTTGAATCTGATTATTGTGTATTTAATCGTCTATAACGGTAAATATGTTCTAATTGGTGCAAGTCTTTAATTAATTCTAGCCTTTTTACCTTTTTTCAAATCTGAAATCATTTATAGGTGTATCCCATGCTTGAGTGTATGTTGATTCCTTGAAGGTATATATGTGTATTATAAGTTTATGTTTATATATCTGCAATTTCTTTGAAATTCACTAATTTGATGGTAAGTTTTTGTAAATCTAAAGTTTTAAAATTACCCCCAACTTATAAATATGGAGTTTTGGATCTCATATAATTAAGGATAAGTTTTGAAACTACAGTTCATATTGTCTTGATTCCGCACTCCACTTGAAGTTTTAAAATCCACTACAAGAAAAATGGGTTTTCGCAGCTTGGTTTTAGCAGCACAAAAGGAAAGCAAGCTGCAAATTCAATTATTAGCAGCGTGCTTAAAATTAACGCGCTGCAAAATATATTAGTACAAAGTAACAGCAGCGTATGATGGTTGCGCGCTGCGATTAATACCTTTTACAGCGAGTAAAGTAAGCTGCAATATTTTTTTTAAATGGCGTAACAATGCACGCTGTAAATAATATTTTGCAGCGTATATATGCCCGCTGACAGTAATAATTTTTAGCAGCGTGGGAAGTGCGCTGTCTATGTTATTTCTTAATAACAGCAAACTAAAAATAAAACACTGAGAAATAAAAAGAGCTCCTCCATCTTTTTTTTCCCTAAACCACAAATTGCTATACACACAGCTTACTCTCTCTCCATCTCACAATTCCAATTTTTTTTGCCCTAAACCCCAAATTGCTATACACACAGCTTACTCTCTATCTCCATCTCACAATTCAATTTCAGACAAGAAATCTTATACCCACCCTATTAGAAACTTTTTAAGCTTGTAATGCGAAATAGAATTTCGCTCCAAACTACCAACCCAATAATTCTAATTAAAACTGACCATGAATCACTGTAAATCACATTATCATCATCGATTCACTCTCTCTCCTCAGCTAGGGTTCTGTTCTTGCGAATTAATATATACATACATACATACATAGTATATAGAGAGAGGCTAAGTAATGGTGCATAGGTTTCTGGGAGACGTAGAGAAAGAAGGGTGGAGAGATCCGATTTCCCAATCATTTGCCAGTCTTGTCTCGGTGATAATCCGATTACTGTATTCGTATGGTAATTATTACACTTTTTTTTTCAATTACTGTATTCGTTTTGGATTTATACGGGTTGATTTCGCTGATAGGGCTAGGGTTTGATTTGGAACCCTAACTTTGTGATTTGGTTCATTAATTGTCAATAAGTGCCTGTTTGGCAGCAGTTTTTTTCCTCAGCTTTGTTAGCTTAATTAAAAAAGAGCTATGAGTGTTTGGTATGTTCATTCTTTAGCTTTTCAAAAGCTAGCTTTTGGATTAAATAAAAGCTTAGAGCAGAAAAGCTAGGAAACAAATTGGGGATTTTTTTAGTTTTTACACATAAAAATTACCAACAATATAATTTTTCCAATCAAAATCATTTTATTTATAAGTCAGTTATAAGTTCAAATAAGTAAAAAATGACTTATTAACAAAAAAAAGTTAATATGTCACTTATTAGTGAAAGCTAAGATGGTGCCAAACAGCAGCTTCTTTTAAGCAAGCTTTTATCATTGATTTTTAAAAGCAACTTTTTAAATAAAAAATCAGACGCAAAACACTCCCTAAATAGTATGTGTTGGGTGAATTTGGTATTTGTGTATGTCATTTTTTTTCCTTCATCAATTTATTTAGCGTCTTTGTTTTGGATTTATGTGTTTTTGGATATTATTTTTAGGGTTAGGGTCTAGTTCCGGAACCCTAACTTTGAGATTCGCTGTGGTTTGCTATATGTACATCAAACGTGTAATGTTCGCGGTGAATTTTGGTACTTGTGTGAATATCTCCTCTCTTTTTCCTCAGCTTATTTACTTTCTTTGTTTTGGATTTTTATGGTTTGATTTCGTCTCTATGATAGGGTTTGATTTGGAACCCTAAGTTTGGGATTTGATTCAATTATTGTTGATTTCGAGCGTAGTGTGTTTTGGGTGAATTTAGTACTTGGTATCCAAGTTAAACTGGTACGAGAGGCAGAGAGAGACTTGTTTGTTTGCACCTTTTAAGCTCGTGTTATCTGTTTTTGGCTTATAAACTGTGGTGCCTTTGTCTAAGCAGCGAGGAGCTTTTCTTTGTTTTCTGGCAAGGTTAAGCGAGAAAATTCAACTGAATGAACCCTTTTTTTAAAATATTAAGGTTTTTGTTAACAACTGTGTTTGGTAGTTTATATCCATGTTAAATTGGAAAGAGAGACATAGAGAGGCTTGAAGTTTGCACCTTTAAAAGCTCTTATCTGTTTCTTGCTTATCTGCTGCGGTACCTTGAGTTGTTGAGCTTATAGGGGGAGATTTTCATTTTCTGGCAAGAAAAAAGCTAGAAGTTTAAGCTGAGTGGACCTTTTTGCAATAGCAAGAAGCCATCTTTTTGGTTTCAAACTTAAAGACAGATAAGCCATTTTTAGTTCCTTTAGGACTTGCTCTAATTTTTTTTCATGATGCAATGTTTTAATTTGAAATTATTGAAACTTACTTTTGGACTTGAAATTTAGTTGTTATTTGTGTTCTAGTGGCAATTAGGTATCAAGTGAGTTGTTGTGTTAAAATTCTTTTTAGCTTAGTTTCTTATTTTGGGATAAGACTATAATAATATCGATCTATAGTGACGTTCTTATGTCGCATAGGATAGGGTTTTCTTGTGTTTTTACGCTATTTTTTTTCAACTCGAATGATATAACTGCTAATTTACTTTTATAATACTACTATAACTGCTAATTTTACTTTTATAATACTACTATAACTGCTAATTTATGACAATTGGATTGATTAAGTTTGAATGGCGAAGATTTAAGTATAAATATGTAAAACAAACCTAAAATACTTAGGATTTTATATATGATAGTCTGTTTTTTTTTTTTACATTCAATGATGTTAACGAGATTTTCAATGCGAATACTACAGATAATTAGTATAGCGCTTATAAAAAATAATTGTATACATTGTTTTGTTGCTTCTTTTTAGACTGTTTTATAGTAAGTTTGGTTTTTAAAAAAAGTATACATGGCAAGGGTTAACCTTAATCATTACCTTTTCGCGTTCGTTTGTTTGCAAATACCTCTGGCTTGTTGGTAAGTTTTTATTTATGTAGTATTTACAATAAAGATAGGAGTTTTAATCTTGAATAACCTCAACTTTTTCTCCACTCTAATGAAAAATCCACCTTGTCTATTTGAAAACTGCAACCAAACAAGTTAGGATAAAATGAACTGTATTCCAGTATACCACTTTTCAGCATTTATAACTTTGACCATCTATCAAAAGACTTAACTGCCAAAAGAGCATAGTAGCTTGAGATATGCTAGATGTTAGCTTCTAGATATATATGTATGTTATATTAATTAGACCACATAGCTTCTGGATATATATGTATGTTACTTGTCTCTGGGTAATGTATTGTTTTTTTTTTTGAAATAGGAGGAATACAAGCGGCAAATTGCGACTCGAAATCAGGCCTTGGAGGAGAACGGAACTCCCATTGACGAGAAAGAAGCGTTTTTGACAGTTGCCGGTGGAATAAAAAAGTCACAACTGTTCGGGTTCGGGTCGATGACGACAAGCACAATGACCTAGATTAATTTCTATGTAGCTTTAATTAGGATTATCTTTTGAATTGTACTTTAATCTCGATTTGGTATCTTATTGTAGCAACTATTATATTAAATCTCGATTTGCTTAGTTGAACATAAATATTTTTGTCCATATGACAATTGCTTACATTTTGAATATGAAATTATATGAATTTATGAATATATGTATATATATTAATATATATATATATTATTAATATATTAATAATTAATAATATATATATATATATATTAATATAGTCGATTAGTATATATATATATATACTAATTTCTAACTATACTGGAATTTCAGTTGCTAAATATTTACTAACTGAAATTTCAGTTGCTATTTACCAACTGAAATTTCAGTTGCTAATTAACTGACACAAGCAGTTGGTAAATAGCAACTGATATACCATTCAGTTGGTAAATTACCAACTGACACATAATTCAGTTGGTAAAATTTTAGCAACTAGGGTTTTTCCAACCGAATATACAGATGGCAGATCAGTTGGTAAAGTGAGTTTACCAACTGACTTTATTATTTACCTACTGATTTTTCAGTTGTTATTTGACTGTTTTCTTGTAGTGAAGGATGAGTGTATGGCTGCAACTTAATCGTTCTTCCAAATCACGTCCTCTCTTCGATCGACGATTGGCAGAGGCTATCGATGACATATCTCAAGCTTCCATCTGTTTTTTAAAGTTGGGTTGCATTAGTTAATTAGCTTATTTTCGGCTTGAGAAAACTAGAAGTTTTTTGAAATCCAACTTTTTATGCTCAAAAGAAGTTTTGAAAATTGAAGTTTTTGCTACTAAATTTTGCAAATTGGACAAGAATCTCCCTCTAAATTCCCCAATAAACTTATTGGTTAGGACCAATTAAGAATACCAGCACAAGAAAGAATGTTAGATGCTTCTTTGTAGCATATTCCCATTTGGATCATGATTTAATTCTTTTTTTTTTAGATAAATAGTGGGAAAACCCTCATTTTTTTTATTCGATTATAAAAAAAATATTGCGTGCTCATAGCAAACTCTGACCAAGTGGCTGATCGAGTTGCCCAAAGATATCTCCAAAGCTAAAGTAACAGGATACTTCATATTTTTGTTTTATCAAAGTACTTTGTACAAGTACCACGGCATTTGAGTATCGGGCAAGACATTTTAAGTATCGCTGATTTTTTTTTTTTCTTTGACCACTTTGGTATGGCACGGTTATGTGAAGAGTACTTTTTCGTAGGGCTATGTTTTTATATTTATAAAACTAGTTAATATATAATTTTTTATATAAGAATGTGAATATTTTATAATCTACAAGTACAATAATTTAATTAAATTTACCTACACACCAATTCTGAAAATTATACTTCAACTATTACGATTCGTGATTAAGCCAAAATTAATCATTAAAGTTGTTAATTTTGTTATTGAAAGATTATAATTCATAACTTAAATTATATAAACAAAAAAAATGTTTTTTAAAATTTTTTAGCATAGCTCCAAAAATATGGTTATTTGTTTATTTCTTTTTCAAAAAGGTATAACTGAAATACCAACAGCATAATATCCAATTTAGTTCCCATCAAAACGACTCAGTTTCACACAACAAAAAATCCCCCTCAAAAACCATAAATGATAAATTATAAATTATAATAAAACCAAGGAATAAAGCACAAGAAAGCTCTCACAAAAATCTTTGCCATGTCATCAGCTTTCCAAAATATTCTGTTACTACTCATGATCATCTTATTATTACTCCTATTTAATAATTATAACGCTATTAGTTTTAATTTTAAACCTATTTTTAATCCGAAATGTATACTCCCTCTTTTGTCACGAACACCGTTACTGGACGCTATACACAGCCCTGTCGACATATTACCCACTTTCGTCGGCGCAATTTCGTTGCTTAATAACAGCTTTAACTGGAAAGGAAGCTGTTTTTATAAAAAACAAAGCTTGGATTGAGTTTCATAACAAGTCCGGTTCCCAATTCGGTGGCGGCACTCTTCATATCAAGGTCTATATATATATATATATATATACTCTAAGTATAGTCGGGTTAGTGTTTTCACGTAGTTTAAAGAAGCCGGTTAATATAGTTACAACAATGCCGCTAAATTTTAGGTAGTTGTGAAGTTGGTACAAGTATTAGTCAAAAACTCTATTGTTTGTTGATTACCGAAACAATTAATAAGGGTATAAAACTAAAAATAATGGTAAAAAATGAAACTGGACTATTATGAGTCATGAAAACTGTAAATGGACTATAATTTTATTATTATGTATATATATCATAATTCATACATACTCATAGCACTCTCAACATATATACAAATATATAAATAATACTATGTAATGTAACTTTTATATAGATGTCGGCGCACAAAAGTTTAACATACATATACTCCTATAAATTGTGTGATACAGTTTACCTGATTTAGTAGCAATCCTTTTTTATTTTCTGAATTGTGTGATTAAGTAGCATTCAGTGTTAGTAGAGAATAAAATAACTGGTCTTTATACGGTACATTATAGATTCATATTTCATATATGTATATGTATAGTACTGTATTGTACTATTGACAATGTGAATTCTTCATTTCTAACGAGTGGAAGCTAAGTGGTGACCATTGAGATCCACGTTTATCATGTATTTTGATTGTAGTTTATTGAAAACAGTGTTTTGGCACCGCTTATAATTTTTTCCACTACTTGAAAATGTTTTTGTATGTAAACTGGGCACCACTCATGTACAATTCCCACCTTTCGATCCCTGTTTACTGATTTAGTAGCAGCTCTTTCTTTTCTTTGAATTGTGTGATTAAATAGCTTTCAGTGTTAGTAGGGAAATATATGCAACTGTATTCAGCGGTCTGTGGATAAACTAGCTTATTTTAGAGTGAAAAAAAGTTATTCACATTCCATATCAATTATCAAGGTCTATATACATATATACCAGGATTCTTTGACAGGAGGTGGTGAACTTCATACTGGATATTTTCTTTGCTTATATTTTTCCAATTCAATTGTGTGCAGTGGCCAATGCTTATTTAACTCCCTGGTGTCAGTATCACCAAGTTTGTCGGAGCGTTTATGTTCTTCCCTTGCTTTTCTGATGTACTTTTGTAGGGAGTTTATTATTTCAGGTTGTAGTTTTTCCATCATAAAAGTGTTTTGTAATTTCCAATAAACCATGAGATTTTGTAGGTTTCCGATTGTTATATCAGAACTTCTCGTTTCCATTCCCATTGAAAACTCAAAGTAAACAAAATAAGACTTTTTGATATCCGAGCGACAAGCATGGTGTTTAAGCTTTTGGTATTTTATGTTGATATATTTCTGAGTGAATTCAGAACAAATATGTTGACGCTTATTTTCCTTTTTTGGCTGCCTCATTTAGAAAAGTTTGGGACTTTTAAGCTTATTTTCATGCTTTGTGGTTGCAGCTTTAGTATCTATACAAACTTTTTAATTAGGGGAGGTTTCACTTTGATGGCACTTTTTTTTTACACAACCTTTTCTTTTCACGTTATTTTTAAACATTCTTCTATGAGAAGCTCGTCATATGTTTCCTTTTCACTAATTTATGTGGCCTCTAACAAAAAAAAACATAGGGCTTTTAGTTGATTTTCAAATCTTTAATAGACTGTAAAAGAAGGAGCTATTCCGTTGTTTTGTGGACTTATGTCTTTTAATGCTTCAGATGAGCAGTGCCCATAGTTGGACTTGTATGGACCTGTATCTTTTTGCAACTCCATACCGTGTTACATGGGACTACTACTTTCTAGCACGTGAACACACGTTCGAGTTCAAGGAATGGGAAGGGAAAGCTGAGTATGAGTATGTATGTACTTTACATTTTCTGCTATTTGGCATACACCACTTCTTTTAGAGGTTTGACTATCATTTTCGAATTTATTTATTTGTTTTGTTATCAGGTGAAAAATACTGGGGTTAATATTTTTCTGATGGAAGCGGGAATGCTTGGGACTCTTCGAGCTCTGTGGGATGTGTTCCCGTTATTTACAAACACTGGATGGGGTGAGAATTCAAATATTAATTTTTTGAAGAATCGTATGGGTGCTACTTTTGATATACGCCCTCAGCCATGGGTTACAAACGTTAGTATCGACGATATTCAGTCTGGTGATTTCTTTGCTATATCCAAAATAAGGGGCCGTTGGGGTGGTTTTGAGAGTTTGGAGAAATGGGTCACAGGAGCTTATGCTGGTCATACTGCTGTTTGCTTAAGAGATTCTGATGGAAAGTTGTGGATTGCAGAATCTGGACATGAAAATGAGGCGGTAAAATTGCTTGTACTTATTAAATTTTCGTTACATCTCGTGTCACACAGAGGGTGTACTGTGTACTCTGTCTGTTTAATTTAGATTTACCCAGTTACTTTTCTTTTAATCTGCTGAGATTATGAAATAGCACATTTGTGATTGGAAAACTCATGTACTCTTCTATAGTTATACATTAGTTTTTTTTATCATCATGCCTCCTGAACTCTGCTACTTTTGTTTTCAGTCTAGAGTGTGTGTATACTATAAATGTGTATGTATAATGATTTTTGGTGCAATATTTTGTCATTTGTTAGGGAAAAGGAAATGCTGTCTTATAATGCAATAGTTTTAAGTAGCCAGAGGCCCAGATGTAATGTTAGATAAGTATTTTAGTGGATATGTTACAATAAATTCCCCATAAGATTTGTCATTTTGCTTACTTCTTTGAGAAGAAACTACAGGTTTTCGTGATATGTCGAGATAAAGTATCCTACATTTGAAGTGTACTGTGTAAGATCCTTGTGTTTTGGAGAGTTGCCTTTTATATTTATTTAACTTTTCTGGCCTCCTTGCTGACAAAGGAATCCCTTTTTCTCTGTGAAATCTTTACATCTCTTGAATAGTAGCATATCTGACTCTCTAAAGCTTGTTGTTTATAATATCATTCCCTGCAATTCTGCATTGTTCATATAATCCATTTTGAATGGCATTAAAACTGTTGATTGATATTTTATTTCTTACAGGGAGAAGATATAATTGCTGTTTTGCCTTGGGAAGAATGGTGGGACTATGAGCTCAATAGAGATGATTCGAATCCACATATTGCGCTACTACCACTACATCCTGATATAAGAGCCAAGTTTAACGAAACTGCTGCTTGGGAATATGCAATAAGCATGTCGGGAAAACCTTATGGTTATCATAATATGATCTTCAGCTGGATAGATACAATAAGTGAGAACTATCCGCCGCCATTAGATGCTCATGTGGTAATTAAATTTTCTTTAGTTCCACTATGAATTTACCCCAGCTTTAATTAAGAGGATGCTAATGATAAACCCCACTAATTTCATTCTCTTTGTTTTAGTTGACTCGTGTTTGTCATTAGATTCTAGAGATCCGTCTTATGTTGGTGACTTAGTCATCAATGTTTTGCCGTGTAGACATCAAAAGAATTTCATTTCATTCGAATTTATTTTTTCTGACCTGTGAACCTACCTATATTATGCCAAGTCGCACGAGAAAACCAAGACTCATTTGGTGGGAAAAGTTTGAAGAATTGACTTTTCACTTGATAATACATGTCTAGTAGTTATTGGAATTTCTGAAATCGTCATATGCTAAATTCGACTTTTCTACATTGCAGTGTCCATTATGAAGGATCATAAAGTTTTTATATTTCTTTTTATAGTAATTTGATGACGCATCCGTTATGTTACAGGTTGCTTCTGTTATGACAGTTTGGAACCACATTCAGCCTGCTTATGCTGCAAACATGTGGAATGAGGCCTTAAACATGCGATTAGGGACTAAGGTATCACGAATAAGTAAAGTTATTTTCCCCATTTTGTTGTCTAGAAGTAAAATTAGAGTCTATAGATTTAATATTAATAAAGCTGTATATCATGGATAGAAAATTTAGGTATCCCTAAGCTGTTACTTATGGAAACAACCTTTTCTTAATCATTCTGATTTATATAAAAAGAGCATAGCATTTTATATGCAGTTTCCAAGATCACGACACCTGGATGGTAAAGAATCTAATCAAATGTTTTGGTTTCCTTGGCTTCTTAAAAGACCTTCATCTGAATTCTCTTGCAATAAGTCAATAATATAATTGTAGTTCTTTTTCCATCTTTTGAGATCAATTTATTTTTATCAAATATTTATGTGATTGTTCTGATTGTCTAGGACCTTGACCTTCCAGAAATTCTTGTTGAAACTGAACGACGTGGGTCATCTTTTGCTCACTTGTTGTCGATTCCCGAGCAAGATGACTGGATATACAGTGACGGGAAATCAACATCTTGTGTAGTTTTCATTCTTGAAATGTACAAGGAAGCTGGATTGTTCGATTCTATCGGGAGCTCCATTCAAGTAACAGAGTTCACGGTGAGTTCTTTTACACAGGAAAGATAAATTTTTGGTTTTACCACAGCTTGTGTGCTACTTATGCCTTGCTTATTTGATCCTACGCCTGGAATCTTATTTTTATATTATGGAAAAACTTAATATTAACCATGTGTTCATTTTAGGCATTTGAAATTTTCTTACCTACCCAAGGGTGATGGGGGAAACCATAATAATACATTACTTGCAAAAAGCAGAAAACTAAATGTTAGTAAAAAATTGTAGCGAAAAGCTACAATCAATTATATGAATAGTCGATATTAATTCATGGCGGTAGACCAGTCCAGACATGAAAGGTCAGACCCAACCTCCGCTCAATTAACGTCTTGCTAAACAACTTTGGAATATCTATTTACCCAAAAAAAACTTCGCAATATCCTTCCTTTGGTATATGGTTCATTATCCCAGTTTTGGTTGGCTATTGTTTAGAAGTGCAGATACCTTAAAAACCTTTGACAAAGACACAGCTATACCCGAACTTTATTTTTTTCATCCTTACCAGGCTTCAACGCATACTCTAATGATATGTGCATCACTCGTTACACATATTGTTGGTGATTTTAGTATCATCAATGTATTTTAGTAGTAATGTGATTTATTATAGGCCGATGCAATAATGCGTTAAACTCGGAAACGAGTTAGGGAAGTGCGGAGTGCACGCTCGTCGAGCCAACGTATAATTGAATATGAATAATTGAAACGGGGTTCCAAGGGGCAGAGCCCCTGGCGGGGTCCAAGGGGCGAGAGCCCCTGGCTGTTCCGAACAGTTGCTTCCTTTGTTCCGAACAGTTGCTTCCTTTGTTCCGAACAGTTGCTTCCTTTGTTCCGAACAGTTGCTTCCTTTGTTCCGAACAGTTGCTTCCTTTGTTCCGAACAGTTGCTTCCTTTGGTTTCGGTTATTGATCTCCTATATAAGAAGTCATTTGGCCTCGGTTTCAGATACAAAAACATATAAGAAAATTCTCTCTACATTCCTAATCTATTCTCCTTGCCAGAAACAGATTGTTCTTCAAGAATTATCCCCACAAAGATTTCGTGAACCCAGGCAATAATAGGGTCGAAATACTTTGTTCGGAAAGTGTACGAACACGATTCTTCGAAGTTATCCAGGATTATCATACCCTAATTTTCTAACAAACGAACAAAGTATTTTCTGATAATCATGGCTGGAGGAAGCACCGTCAAGGAGATGACTACAAATTTCGGAAAATTGGACAAGTTTCAAGGACAAGACTTCAGGCGTTGGCAGAAGAAGATGCATTTCATGTTGACAACGTTAAAGGTGGTGCACGTCCTGTCTACACCGATTCCAGAATTTGTAGAGGATGACACGGTTGAAAATCTAAGACGCAGATCAAAGTGGGAGAACGACGACTACATTTGCAGAGGGCACATTCTTAACGGTATGTCTGATCCCTTATTTGATATTTACCAAAACGTGGAATCTGCAAAGGAATTGTGGGATTGTCTCGAATCCAAGTACATGGCAGAGGACTCATCCAGTAAAAAGTTCCTGGTAACCGATTTCAACAATTACAAAATGGTTGAATCGAGGTCTGTCATGGAACAATTCAATGAACTCCTCCGAATCCTTGGACAATTCACACAACACGGATTGAAGATGGATGAAACAATATCTGTCTCAAGCATCATAGACAAGTTGCCTCCTTCGTGGAGGGATTTCAAACACAATCTGAAACATGGAAAAGACGAACTGTCTTTGATCCAACTTGGAAGTCACTTGCGCATAGAAGAATCTCTAAGAGCGCAGGAGGATGACAAAGGAAAGGGCAAACAAATTGCTGGACCCTCGGTTAATATGGTTGAAGGGGGTGGTAAGAACGATAACAACAAAAACAAAGGAAAGAAGCGTGCTTTCAAGAACAATAAGGGCAGTTTCGGTGCTAACAAGAAACCGAAACTAGAATGCTGGAAGTGTGGCAAAACAGGCCACTTCAAGAGGGATTGCCGTTTCGGCAAAAAGCACGACAACGCGAATGCAAGTGGTTCAGGAAAAGGGTCTAAGGACCAATCCGAAAACCAAGGTCAGAAATCAATTCGTGATTTGAATAGTTTGATTAAACATTCGGTTTCACTAAATTCTGAAGCATTTTATGTGCAGGATGATGCTATCGCGTGGTGGATTGATTCAGGCGCCACAACACATGTTTGCAAGGATCGTTTCTGGTTCAAGAGTTTTGTTCCAGTGGAAGATGGTTCTGTCCTCTACATGGGAGATGATCACTTCGCTCCCGTTGAAGGCAAAGGAAACGTGGTGTTAGAATTCAGTTCTGGAAAGACTATTACTTTGTTTAATGTTTTGTATGTTCCTAAATTACGTAAGAATTTAATTTCTGGTCCTGTATTAAATAAGCTTGGATACAAGCAAGTGTGTGAATCCGATAAATATGTTCTATCGAAGTCTGGTGTGTTTGTAGGATTTGGATATTATAATAATGGTATGTTTATGATGAATTTGAATGGAGTTCCTAATGATTCTGGTTCTGTATTTATGTCTTCTTCGAATGTTATCAACTTCTCGTTATGGCATGCTCGTCTAGGACATGTACATTATAAAAGAATGCATGAAATGTCTAAAGATGATTTAATTCCTGTTTTTAATGAAAATGTAGAAAAATGTAAAACTTGCATGTTAACAAAGATCACTAGGCAACCTTTTAAAAGTATAACAAGGAAATCTGTCATTCTTGAATTAATACATAGTGATTTATGTGATTTGCATGCTACTCCATCATTAGGGCATAAAAAATATTTTATCACTTTCATAGATGATGCATCTAGATTCTGCTATGTCTATTTGTTGCACGCTAAGGACAAAGCCTTAGATAAATTCAAAATTTATAAAACTGAAGTTGAAGTGCAACAGAATGTGTTGATTAAAACATTGCGTACAGATAGAGGTGGTGAATATTATGATCCTGTATTTTTCCAATCCGTAGGAATCATTCATGAGACTACGGCACCTTATACACCTCAACAAAATGGTGTGGCTGAAAGGAAAAATAGAGTTCTTAAAGAAATGGTGAATGCCATGTTATCTTACTCTGGTTTAAGTGAAGGGTTTTGGGGAGAAGCTATGTTAACGGCTTGCTATTTGTTAAATAGGGTTCCTAATAAAAGGAACAAGACTACCCCATATGAACTTTGGTATAAGAAACGACCAAACTTAACATTTTTACGTGTTTGGGGTTGTAGGGCCGTGGTTATACTTCCGGACCCAAAAAGGAAAACTTTGGGTGAAAAGGGTATAGTTTGCATCTTTGTTGGATATGCTGAGCACTCCAAGGCCTATAGGTTTTATGTTATAGAACCTAATGACTCGATTTCTATTAACACGATTATAGAATCGAGAGATGCCATATTTGATGAGAATTGTTTCTCTTCTATACCTAGACCAAAGGACTCTATACCTAATTCAGATGAATCTCTAAGGGATGATCATTCAATTGATGTGCCAAGTGAGACACTTGAACCCCGTAGGAGCAAAAGAGCTAGAAAATCTAGATCTTATGGATCTGATTTTCAACTATATTTAGTTGAGGGATCAAGAGATCAGATTGGTACTCAATACTATTATTGTTATAGTATAGAGGAGGATCCAAGAACGTATGATGAAGCTGTGAAATCTCGAGATTCTGTTTTTTGGAAAGAAGCAATTGATGAAGAGATTGGTTCTATCATGGAAAATAATACTTGGGTATTATCTGATTTACCACCAGGTTGCAAACCATTGGGTTGCAAATGGATCTTCAAAAGGAAGATGAAAGTCGATGGTACAATTGACAAGTTTAAAGCTAGATTAGTTATCCAAGGCTTCAGACAAAAGGAAGGGATTGATTATTTCGATACCTATGCTCCAGTTGCCCGTATCACTACTATTAGATTGTTGATTGCCTTGGCGGCTATCCATAATCTAGTGATTCATCAAATGGATGTCAAAACAGCATTTCTGAATGGTGATTTGGAAGAAGAAGTATATATGAAGCAACCTGAAGGATTTGTAATGCCTGGTAATGAGCATAAAGTGTGTAAGCTAGTTAAGTCGCTGTATGGGCTGAAACAAGCTCCGAAGCAGTGGCATCAAAAGTTTGATGAAGTTGTTTTGTCTAATGGTTTCATTCTAAACCAAGCAGACAAATGTGTATATAGCAAATTTAACACATCCGGTAAAGGAGTTTTCATTTGTCTATATGTTGATGACATGTTGATCTTTGGCACCGACCAAAATCAAGTTGATAAAACGAAGAATTTCTTGTCATCAAAGTTCTCCATGAAAGATATGGGAGAAGCGGACGTTATTCTTGGTATTAAGATTAAACGTGAGAATAAGGGGATTGTAATTACGCAATCTCATTACATTGAGAAAATACTCAAGAAGTTCAATTATGAAAGTTGTTCTCCAGTAAGTACTCCCATGGATCCGGGAGAAAAGCTTATGCCAAATACAGGTAAACCTGTGGATCAACTTGAATACTCAAGAGCTATAGGCTCTTTGATGTATGCTATGATTAGCACTAGACCGGATATTGCTTATGCGGTTGGAAAGTTGAGCAGATTTACTAGTAATCCTAGTAGACATCATTGGCATGCGATAACTAGGGTATTCAAGTACTTGAAGGGTACTATGAATTATGGATTGGCATATATGGGATTTCCTTTGGTGTTAGAGGGTTATTCGGATGCTAGTTGGATAAATAATGCTGAAGACTCATCCTCTACAAGTGGATGGGTGTTCTTGCTTGGGGGAGGTGCCATCTCATGGGCTTCCAAGAAGCAAACATGTATAACTGGTTCCACAATGGAATCTGAGTTTGTAGCATTAGCAGCTGCTGGTAAAGAAGCGGAATGGCTCAGGAACTTGGTATATGAGATTCCGATATGGCCTAAACCGATATCACCAATTTCTATCCGTTGTGATAGTACTGCCACACTGGCTAAAGCTTATAGTCAAATATACAATGGAAAGTCTAGACATTTGGGTGTAAGACATAGTATGATTAGGGAATTAATCATGAATGGGGTGATATCTATTGATTTTGTTCGGTCGCAACAAAACTTAGCTGACCACTTGACGAAGGGGTTAGCTAGAGACTTAGTGAATAAGTCGGTAATTGGGATGGGATTAAAGTCCATTTAAATCTATTAGCTGTGGTATACCCAATTCCCTTCGAATACAACGTTAGAAGCAGAATTCAATGTGGAAAGATCATAGTTAGAGATTGGAGCAATTGTGTTTATCTTCCCAAGGTATGTGCTCAGACCTGCAAGTAATGGCTAGGTTGAAGTATATCTTCTTAATGGTTCTTTTGAAAAATTGCAAATGCAGGTGCAAGATTAAAAGGATCACCTATGTGAGCATGAAGTTTTGCCGCTTCAAGAAGCTTGGACTTGGCTTCCTATATGCTTATTAATGGATAAGGACACATGGCTTGTAAAGTGTCAAGTATGAATAGTAGAGTATTGTAAGAAACATATGTGTACTATATCTTCAGATATTCAAATGGATTGACGGGTTCAATCGTTGTGACACCCAGATTTTCGAGTATTTGGAATGTGTATTTGTACTAAGATGAAAATTCAATCGTAAGACATTTTTATCTATGCATTTGTTTGATTGTTATACCTGTGTGTTATACCCTTGTATATATTATTGTATATACTGAGTAAATCAAGGATTACACTAAAATGGGGGGGATTTGTTGGTGATTTTAGTATCATCAATGTATTTTAGTAGTAATGTGATTTATTATAGGCCGATGCAATAATGCGTTAAACTCGGAAACGAGTTAGGGAAGTGCGGAGTGCACGCTCGTCGAGCCAACGTATAATTGAATATGAATAATTGAAACGGGATTCCAAGGGGCAGAGCCCCTGGCGGGGTCCAAGGGGCGAGAGCCCCTGGCTGTTCCGAACAGTTGCTTCCTTTGTTCCGAACAGTTGCTTCCTTTGTTCCGAACAGTTGCTTCCTTTGTTCCGAACAGTTGCTTCCTTTGTTCCGAACAGTTGCTTCCTTTGTTCCGAACAGTTGCTTCCTTTGGTTTCGGTTATTGATCTCCTATATAAGAAGTCATTTGGCCTCGGTTTCAGATACAAAAACATATAAGAAAATTCTCTCTACATTCCTAATCTATTCTCCTTGCCAGAAACAGATTGTTCTTCAAGAATTATCCCCACAAAGATTTCGTGAACCCAGGCAATAATAGGGTCGAAATACTTTGTTCGGAAAGTGTACGAACACGATTCTTCGAAGTTATCCAGGATTATCATACCCTAATTTTCTAACACATATATGGTAGTTACTGGAGAGAGTGAGATATTTAAGGAATTTATAACCAATTAAAAGTGACACCTATCCTCTCCGTGCCTGGATATGTGTAAGTAGTGTTGTGTGGTAATGTTAAAAGGGAAACTTCTAACTGTAATGTGTTGTAACTTGTACCTGCAGATCAAAGACGCTTACACTCTTAAGTTTTTCGAAGATAATCCTAAGCGGTTGCCAAAGTGGTGCAATGACGTGGATACAGTTAAGCTTCCTTTCTGTCAAATCAAAGGCAAGTATCGAATGGAATTACCAGGATACAATTCCATGGATCCATACCCCCATATGAATGAAATGTGCCCAACTATGCCACCTAAATACTTGAGGCCTAGGGGTTGTTGAGAGATAAAGTCTCATTTCTATTTACCTTTATTGGTCTGCTCTGTCTTCTTGAGTATTCAAGTCGAAATTGGTCTGGAATCACATTGTTGTATCATAGTTTCTGTTGTATACATGCTGTTATCAGACTTGTAAAATGCTTAAAGTTAGTTGTGCTACGTTGAATATTTTACTACTAATAGATGGAAAATTACGTTAATGTAACTTGTACATAAAAAATTTGTAGTTGGATTTGAGAGCTTAATTATAAATTATACTAATGCATATATAGTTCAGAACATTGACCGCTTCCATGTTTATTTTGTACCGAGCGCCTATGTAGACCTCTTAACTCATAGGTTTAGTTTGTTTTATCATCATGCTTGTGCTTTCTTAAATATGCTATTTTCAATAAATTTGTCCTTATTACTTTAATGTTGATAAGAGGCGCTAGAAACAGAGGAAGTAAAAAATGCATTGCTTTACTTATCACCGTAAAACATTTTCTCAATTCCATTCACTTTGAAGTAACAAGTTCGAAAAATGAATAAACAATATGGCTGTCAGGAATATGTTTTTAACTGCAATCTGTACATAAAATTCTTAAATAATTAGATTTCATTCTGCTTCTATTCATTGTAATTCAGAATGATGTAAGTTGTTCTTCGTTATGTTCGTTTTCTATTGAGCACGTAGGTCGATCTGTTCATGGTGTAATTGAACAAATTTGTCCGTATCACTTTAAGGCAATAAGAGGACGTGGAAGCGGAGGAAGGCAAAACTACTTTGCTTCCCTTATTTCCTTGAAATTTGTTCTCGGATCATTCTGATCAAGTTATTAAAAGCAAATTGCATAATTGTCATGAATAACTTACCATGCACCCAAAAAATGGATATCTTATCCATTATATAAAGGATGGAGTTCATTTAATCTGCAAAGACAGGGATACAAACTGGTTTCATTGACTTTCTATTCGTGAAACTTCCTACGATTTGATGTTATCATTATTACAGCACTCGTTTGGGAATAATTGAACTGGAAGTTCTCAAGTTGGTACTGTTGCTGGACTCCTGCTATATTTACCATCGTCGTCCATTTGCTTCCAGGTAAATCGAGTTGCCAAATAATGTATTACTACTAATATCTCGATCTTGGCAAACTCGTAACCGGGACAAATACGAGCCCCACCTCCAAAAGGAATATAGCATTAAGGAGGAACTGCAGTCTGGTTCTCGAATCTCGTTGGATTAAACTTCAAAAGTTCTTGGAATATGTCTGAGTCCATGTGAGTTATCCTCATTACATAAAAAAATCTAAATAACAGCCATGAAAACAAAGTTGTCAGCTTTTCATTTTCATTAACTAAGAAATACAGTTACCTTGCAATGTACTTGCTTTCCATCCTCGAGGAATGATGTAGCCTCCAAATTCTAATGTATTTCAGAGTCGTTCTGAAATTTCCAAAAACGGGTGGAGCCACTCGCATGGTCTCCATTGCCACACTCCATGGGTACTTCATCTTCCCAAATTCTGTCTTTCAGAGTCGTTCTGAAATTCCCATGTAAGTAACCCTCCTCCTGACTTGCTTTTTCCTATATCTTCTTGTTCTACACATCATAAATTTTCACATTAGGAACCGAACATGGGGGGATCTTCGACCTTTTAAGAAAGCAAAGCTAATATATAAATGTTTAAGCTTTTAATTTTAGTCGTGCATTTTTTTAGAGTTTTTAAACCTTTTATATAATTAAAAAAAATTAATTGATATTCAATACAAAAAACTTATCATGATAATTTGATATTGAGTTGGATTAAGGGTCTCATTTTAAGAAAAATATAACCATTTAGTATAATATGTTATAAATACTTCCTAAATATGTCGTCTTTACAAGCTAAGAAAAACAAAATAAGTATGATGTCGATAGTGGCGGAGCCAGAATCAGTATATGGGAAGCTGTATTTTAAATTTTCAATATGGAGGGGCTAAATACAATAGACGAAGTTTCATGACATATGCTTACCTACACCTGCTAGTATGGTTGGATCATTAGCCAGAAATCGGATCATGAAAGTTAATACAATAGACGAAGTTTCATAACCAGCCACCATAAGTAATATGATATTATGCGCTATCTCATCTTCAGATAGCATTTGTTTGCCATGTTTATCACAAATGTTGAGCAAGGAAGCGATAAAATCTTTTCGTGGCAAACCCCCTTTTTGTTTGAGCTCCGCTCTTTTTTCAGTTATGAGTTCCCTCACCATTTTGCGTGCTCGTGCGGTGGCTCGGAAACCCTTGTTATAGCTAATGAAGGGGAAGTTAATTGGAATGGACCATAATCCTTCTACAATTGTTTCGAAACATTTAATGAGCTAGTATAAAGAAAATTTCGAAACATTTCTACCGGATCCATATTCTATTCCAAACAGTGTGGTACATATGATGTCGAATGTAAGAGTTTTCATCAGAGGCATCACCTAGTATAAATAAAATTTCAAAACATGATCATGTAAACTTAGTTACTAAAAGAATGACTAATTTAAACGCAGACTGACAGCAACCGCTGAGTCCGCTCCCACATGCAGCAAAATGCTCAGACATGGTACATGCCAACAATTTATACTGAATACCCCGTTATGGCCTGCCTAAAAGCCTGAGCCCCTCCTGTTGGCCCATTTGACAGCCTGACAAGGGTTAATTGATAGGCAATCCCCACGGGATTTGGCTCGTTCAACGTGAACGCGGGGGCATGAAGCCAACAAAATGGAAAAATAGAAAAAGAAAACTTTCTGAAAAACTTACGGTAATCTGGTCTTTACCTTGCCAATACATCTCAAGATGACGCCTAACTTCAGCCTCGATCTGCCCCACATAGTGCTTCAAACACTCGGGTCTAAGAAACGTAACAAGAGCATCTCGAACGCGTTTGTGTTCTTTTCGTCTAAAATCATTTAAAAGGAAATCATCTGCTGGCTTGAAAGAGTCCCACTTTCGGATGCGAAGACTAGTTTATTTGCAGCCTGTCCAAGAATGAAAATAGACGGTTTTCCAAACAGGCTCATCTTGGAAACGAGACCGTACCTTTTTACCCTCTCTTCTAGCCATTTCTCTGCGGTGTTGACTTTCAGTACTCTAAGAAAGGTGAGGCTAAGGCCTATAAAAGGTAGGCCTAGTGATCCTGGTGGAAGCTGCTTCCTTGGTGATGTATTTTTCCTCTTTAGTATGAAAAAGAAGAGGGGGATGATAAAGAAGAAGATGGCTAGAAAGGCATTCATGGTGTGTGTGATAATATGACACTGATGAATCCTTAGCTGGTTAGTTCTGTTATAATTTATAAATACAATGATGTGAATAGTATCACTTGCTTCCCTGTGAAAATACGTGCAACTTTAATTATTAAATTTTTCATATCAAAATTTTCAAAATGAAAAAATTGAAAATTCCATCATATTGTTCTAACCATGAACTACGTGTTTAACTTTTGAAAATATTTTTTTCGGCAATCTAGATATGAAAAAATTATATGTTAAAGTTGCATGCATTTTCGTAGGAAACATTTATTTAGTGACGGAGAGTATTAATTTCCCGTCTCCCTATGGACAACGAGAATAGCAGTATTTTATAATCTATACGTATTTTTCCCTATTTTATTTTTAACTTGTCTCAAACTCTGTACAATGTAGCATTTTTTATACAAAATTTCTGTGATTATAACTTAAAAATACTGGCATTAATTAGTAATCTTGAGACGTCAATATTACTTATTAATGTTAAGATTAGTAAATTAGCATCTTTGATAATTTAATATAATATTGTAACTTGACATTAATTAGTAAATAAATAGCATGTTGAAACTTGAAACATGACCAGATATCGAATGTCAACCGAGGGAAATGAAATGAGATAGCAGCATTCAAACGACTCAAAAATGAGGAAAGTCTTTCAATATTTACCCATTTGTTTTCAAGTTGGATTTTATTTCACGTTCTACGCTTTCAACTTTCAACTGATTCGTTTAACCCCAATCATTTCACTTGAATTTCATTTATTCCGTCTTTGTTTCAATTGATGCGATTTTTTCCACTTAATCTTTTACCCCCTCTCGTGTTACTTATTTCTATTAATGTGATATTATGTTCAGTTCACAAGCAAATGTAGTAGTCTTTTTATAAATTGGGATCAGGGTAAACATGTTTTAAATTGAGAATAAAGTACATATTAGGCTCATCATCACAGGTTCCGTAGTAGATTAGTAGTACGTGACAGTAATCATGTATGAAATGAGTAATCAAGAAACACCCTTCTGGAATGCATTTGATTTCCAGTTGCTAATATAAAAGCAAAAATACTTGGTTGTCATTCCTAATTATTTCCATACCAAGTCATGTAGCTGAGAATTTTTAAGTCTTTGAGTCCGAATTGGGGTGACACGTTTTTTTTTACAAGTTCATAAGCTAAGATTTAATCAATAAAAACTAACTAATGTTTCCATATCAATTATCCCAAACATTTTATCCAAAATAGTTTATGAAAGTATCGTAAAAATTGCCTTTTAAACCATTTTGGGAGTTTAAACTATTGTTTTGTTAAATTACGCAACACAATTCTGCAAAAGCGATCTCAAAACAAAAACTTCCATTATTTAAGATGAAAATCCTTTCTATATCCGTAATAGGGGAAATCAGAGGGTACAGACAGTTGACACTTAACAGAGTTGGATTAGTAAGCCAATTTCATGTATTTGCGGGAATCGTTTAAAATGTGGAAAAGTTCTCACTGTTTTGACAAGCAACTGGAGATTATTAAAAATAAATAAAAAAACACTAGCAAATAATGAAGCGCAAAGAAACAAATATTGTATCATGCATTCATGCTATGCTCAAAATGTGATTAAGATACAACAAGCCACTAAACATGCAAGGGGGAGAAAAGGAAAAAAAATGTATTAGGACGTAATAAGATCGAAAACAACAATATTCTTACAATCAACAATCTAGCATATAGTGCGGAAGTACACTGATATCGGCACAAGACCTTACAATTTGCGAGAAAATGACAGAAAACCCCATCAAATTTACTCGGTCTTGGGAGGAATTTTGTTTCCACCCGTAGCGAACTTGTAGAGATAGAATATGGTCATGACAACACTGCAAAGGAAAATGAGAAGAAGTTATGAAGAGGCTCTATTTACAGCACACCCATAGTGTTCAAAGAATAAACTTAAGAGCAGACAAACTAAAACAGTAGTATAATTTAAGTTGTTATGTAAAAAAAATGTATGCCATTTGCGGAAATACTCGAAGAAGAAAAAACTACCAGAACAACAAGATAAACAAGGACGGTTATCTACTTCAGACTATCTGCTAAAAATCAGACTCCGACGAAATGGTGCTAAATAGAAGAATAAACCCACAAAAGAAGAAAAATCAAAGCACAGGGATGGGTATGGGTTTTAAAGCAATTACCTGATCCCTGCAACAAGACCCGCTGGCATTATCTTTGAGGTTCGAGCATAACGCTGACCCATGACATATGTAAGCATTATCGCACAAGCTGAATAATTATAGAAAGACAAGTATTAGAGTACTAAACACAGGTCAAAAACAATAAATAGCTGAAACATTGAAAGCCGTCAGTCACTTAATTGGTGTCTCAATAATGTATTTCTCATCTCATATCTCTCAAATTTTACACTTCTTTCACCATGTTTGCTCCTTTTTCCAATAATTTTCACTTGAAAAAACTGCTCCTTTTCCAGTAATGTTCACTTGAAAAAACTGCTCCTTTTCCAATAATGTTCACTTGAAAAAACTGTTCAAACTAAAAAATCATATTAGTTAGTTTTTAGTTTTCTCCGGGGATAAATCATACTTGTAAGTGTTTAACATGTATATGTACCATAGCATGCTACATTAACGAGTTGAAACAGTTAAAGACTTAGTCGAATTGACCTGGTAGTTCTTATAATATTAGTCCAAAAAGTAAGATGTATCCAAAATGTCCAAATAATGCTAAAAGTTGAAAGAACAAACTGAGAGGAAAGCATATTTAGAGGTGTTTCCCAATTTAGGAGGAATACAAGTTCCATATTGTCAATGTTCATTACTAACCAGAAAGTTACAAGTTCCATATTGTAAATGTTCCAATTTCAGCTTTAAAGTGGGGTACCATCTTGTTGGTTAGCTTTTAAGCTAACCATTTAAAGTTGTACACATTTAGAGTTACCCAATTTTGTATACATACACATCTAGATGTTGGCTGAATAATCAAACTTACAAATGATAGTTAGATACTGAAGTCTTATAGGTACAGTTAGCATATCATTATTCTAGAAAGACTTCAAGCTAGAAGTTACTTGATAATCCATGTTAGTACTCCGTCGAATTTCAGTAAAAAAACTTATGCATTACATACTATCATAAAAGGTTATAGTTTTAAGAGGATATTTTAATTGAGGAATGAATACTTTTGTGCTCACCATGTCTCTAACAAAAAACTCATATATATATATATATATATGTATATATATATATATTGTTCAATACTGTACTTATAAAAAATTTCCCTTTCAACAAACTAGGAATGCATATTAGTCTACATGAGCATCGGAGTCAACAAAATGAATTTTTTTTCCTCATTATGATCTTTTTGACAGGCATAACTCTACATGTTCATACACTAAAAACGAACATTTCGATCTTTTTGGATTTTTCATCGTTACGAACTTTAAAAAAAAAAATCAATGTCCAAATCTACTTGTCTTGGCACAAATTGACCAAATCCAAAACCTAGAGGGCCAATCTACTTTTCTTGGTAATTACTAATCATCCGAAAAAATTCAGACTCACGGGGCCAAACTGAAACTAATCCAAAACTACAGGGACCACCAACTAACTTCCCCTAAAACAGGAAAAGTTCTGTCGATCAAGAAATGAGAATAACTAATAACTTACACGATCTAACATCTGATGCTAAATATGATTCGAAAACAAATAATAATAATAATAATAATAATAACAACAGTTGTTATGGACCAGTTTGGGGAATGAGGCAAGAGTGTTGTTTTTTCTGTTATTAAAAGAAGTTAAGCTGAAATATCCAGCTAAGATAAGGACTGATCATCCGAAACAGAAAGTTTAAAATTCAGATTTAGGGGACCAAACTGAAACTAATCCAAAACTACAGGGACCACCAACTAACTTCCGACAAAAGAGGAAAAGATGCGTTGATTGAGAATATAACTAATAACTTACACGATCTAATTATCTGATGCTACACATAACTCAAAAACAAATAATAATAGTAATACTGTAATAATAATAACAGTTGTTTATGAATTACGGACCTGTTTGGAGGAACAAGACGAGAGTGTTGTTTTTTCTGTTATTAAAAACGGTTAAGCTGAGATATCCAGCTAGGATGAGGACTAATAATGAAAAAATTCTAAAATTTATAGTGAAATAATACGAGGCAGGAAACATGATTTTTTTTTTTTATAAAAGGTGAGACGAGTTTTCTGATATCTATGCTATGAACCAGGGGAGGAACCATGGGGTGGCAAGGGGGTGCCACCGCTACCCCAAAAATTTTAAAAATATTTTTTTTATATAGAAAAATTCGGAGATTTAAGGTTTTATACATTAATAGCCCCCCAAATGAACAAATAGTAACTTAGTTCTAATGGTAAACATAAAGTTTTTGTGTCACAAGGTTCTACTTCGAATCTTGTGGCTATTTTTTACTCTTCAATTAATTAACATTAGCTTACTCTTTGACTTCTCTATTAATTAATTGCATTTTAAGGCACTATTACAAGGTTTTATAAATAAATGTTTTTGTGTAGTTTCATAGTCATGTTACAACAAACTTTAAACTAATAAATTCGTATTTGTAATCAATTTTTCTGTATCGTTTGAAATTTTTAGATCAATGGACAAGTCAGCTAAGTTTTAAGCTCCAGGTTTTTTTGATTTTTTATACCGTTTATTGTTATTATTATAACAAAAAAAATTCAAAATCTTAATTTTTTAAGATCAACAAGTCAGCTAAGTTTTAAACTCTTGATTTTTTTGGTTTTTTATATCATTTATTGTTATTGTACTAACAAAAAAAAAAATTAACGCCCCCCCCCCAGAATTGAATCCTGATTCCGCCACTGCTATGAACTACATAACTAGTGATCAAACAAAAAAAAAACAAGATCTAAACCTTCTTATATCCGTAAATTCTAAGCATCCGAAACGGAGAGTTTAAAATTCAGATTTAGAAGAGAACAAACTGAAACTAATCCAAAAGTACAAGGACCAAACTGAAACTAATCCAAAAGTACAGTGACCAAACTGAAACAAATCCAAAAGTACAGGGACCACCAACTAATTTCCCACAAAAGAGGGAAATATTAAGATCTGTCGATTGAGAATAGCTAATACAGACACGATCTAAATTACAATATCTGATGCTAAATTAGTGACACGAAAACAAATAAATAAATAATAAGAGTTATTTATTAATTACGGACCGGTTTGGAGGAACGAGGCGAGAATGTTATTTTTTCGGTTATTAAAAGCGGTTAAGCTGAGATAACCAGCTAAGATAAGGACTAATCCGGTGCCTCCGCCACCAGCTAACGATGCTATGCTCCCTTTTGTAGCGTATCCCATAAATCCCCCGAATAATAAGAGCAGCCCGTACGGGATCGTGAAGCAAAAATCGTGCATTTTGTTATATTTTTTTTAAGAAAGTGGGGTTTTATTTTATTAGGGGAGTTATAAGATGGGGAGAATTGAATGAGAGTTTACAGGGAAATGTTGAATGTATGTGTTTTTATTTAATTTATAGAAGAGGAAAATAATAATAATTATTATTTAATATTATAAAGTGGGAGAGGGCGTGGTCAAATACTCAAAAAGTAGAAGTTTCGGAGTGTGCTCCACACGGACCTCACCTGCTCCACCTTCTTCCTCGTTTCTAATTTTTTTAATTCGCAATTCATAGCATTCTATACACTGTTTTTTTCAGTAAGTACAGTAGCTAACTCTAAGTCCGCAGTTACTATGTATCCACAACCATTTATCTGTTACAGTATAAATTTAATAGGTTATGGGCAGCAGAGTAACCCTGATTTAGAGTCAGGTACTCTGCTTCAGTTTTTTTACCAATTAAAAAAAAGGAAAAATATACATTAAAACTATAAATTACCAAAAACTATAAATTAAAACTTTTATTCTCAAAATATACAACTGTAATAAATATTTGTAATTGTATGTTCGTATGTTTTATAAATAAATTTTTAGGCATTATATGTTTTGATTAATCGAATATTTTATGCATTTACCAAATAAATACGGTTCACTTGTTAGTTATTGGAATCCATTTTATCTAAAATAGATATTTTTGAACTATACATAATATAGGCCCCATAGCAAAATCTGGTGTGAGTGTTCTTAGAGCAGTCACTGTAATATTATTTTTTTAACAGCTTATATTATTAATTTTTAAATTTTACGTAGTTAAAATGTTCTTTGAATATAAGAAACTAAAATGTTTATAATAATTTTTTATAATACTTTTTCATGGGTGTACTTGTTTTTATATAATTACAAGATATGAATTAATATTTAAATAATATAAATAAATAAATATCAAGTATTTTTGAAGATATAGAAAAATTATAAGTAAGCTGGTATTTTGTAAATGTAAAAAGTGAAATGAAAAACTCAAAAAATTAGAGTTTTCTCCTAAATATGAGGGAATATTACGGGGTATATGTAGTGCTTGTTCTTATACTTAATACTCACATTAACTATATGTTTCTTAAAAAATCAAGAACTTACAACTTTAAATAATTTTCATCCCGAACAATAAAAAATTCAACTATCAACATACTTTCCTCTATTTTTACGATTTTCGCTCGATGAATTTATCACTTCTGAACTCAAGTTTGATCAGCTTTGATCTATATATGCATTACTTTTCATCTCATAATATAAGCGGGAGTGTTTTGGTATGAAAATTGTTAAAACTTATAGTCTGGTATAAAATTTGTTAACATGTGATATTTATTTTGATATATTAAACATGAATTAACCCTGGAAATAAATGTGTGTTGCGTTTTCACTTCGGCTTCTTACTTTCTATTATTTTACGTCTAATTTCTATATATTTTTTCGCATTTCATGTTTCCGTTTCCTATTTCATTTATCGCTTTTCATACTATGACAACGTTGTAAATAATATATTGACTGCCTCAATAACTCTCAAACTCAACTCATCCCAACTAAACCGATTGTCGAGGGGCAAATTGACCGGTGACGGAGTCAAGATTATGAAATTGAGGCTGATTTTCTATTAAAAAAAATTATACCTTATATGAAATTGTTTTACGGAATGGGGGCAGAAACACTAAAAATTAAAGATTTTGATCAAAATACATAAGAAAAATCTGTTTTTTCAACATTTTTTTCCAAAATGGGGAGAGGAGGGGCAGCAGCCCTCGACTGTCTCGACCTAGTTTATTTCATGAGGTTGACTGTCAACAAAATTTAACATGATCCATACCAATCTGCAAATATTATGCGGGTTGAGTTTGGTTTAGGTATCCCGACCTGCACGTTAACCAATCTTAACAACATCGACCTGTAATATATTTACATTTATTTTTCAAAACATATTATATATGTATAACTTAGAATGGTCATAATATGTGGAGTTTGCATTTTTGGTTATAATTGTTACGTAGTAAAGTTTACGATTGTTATTATGTTTATGCTCATCAATCTGTTTTATTATGTCGTAAAACTTATTACTTGTTTATTTACCAAATAGGGAATGAGAAATACTACAATTGTTTCATTCATAACAAGAGGAAATCTGCATACAGTATGTTGGGTTGCTCCATGCATTCTAAAGACTTTCAATTTTCAATATGAAATCCAGAACTCATCAAAACAACTCACAAGTCTTTTTTTTTTTTTTTTTGATAAGCAAACAATTCACAAGTCTTAAACACGGTTTCGTTGCCAATGTTGACCGCCTTAATGAGTCAATGACTCTACATTAGGGTGGACACGGATGATTGGGTCGCATTGCTCTCAAACCTAATGCAACCCGTAAAATAAATTACAGAGCGCATTGGAACAGATTCGTAAAATTTAAATCCCAACTCAATTCAATCCAACCCGTTATAATTAAAACCTCAACCCAACTCAATCCAACCCGCAAAAAAAATTACGGATTGGGGCAGGTTTATTCTTAAATTTTTATTTTGGTCTTTTATTTGTAATAGTTTGCACAATCAGCGTAGATTTTAAAATAAATTGTATGTTTAAAAAGAGTAATAACAAATTAAAGTCATTTATAATACGTATATAACATTCACAATGAGTAAGAAAAGTAAAATGTAATAATACCGGGGAGGTCGGTTATCTTTAAATACACACAATCTATATATAATATATATATATATATTTATATATATAACGGGTTGTGGCGGATTAACCCGCAATTTGGTAATCCCGACCCTAATCCAACTCGCAAAATATATAACGGATTAAAACGAGACTGATTGACTTTTTTTGGACACTCAACGTGTCCAACTCATCCCAATCCGTATGGATTAAGTTTACTCCTCTCTACCTGGTCCTTTATGCCATATCTTTAATTATTACTGTTTCAAATGATTAAGAGTTTTTTTTTTTTTTTTAAACAAAGAGTTGCTATTATTGATAGTTCGTTGCTCAACTTCACATGTGAGTCACAAAAGTCAACATACCAGCTAAGACCAATGATTCACAGGAGTTATATTTTTTTCCTTAATTTCGAATCCATGCACACTCATACAGGAGATTATTATAATTGTTGTCTGGTTTGGTAGCATCTCATAAATATAAAAATATTTTTTTTACGAGGATATAAAGGTATATTTTTTTCTGATTATTTTTCATAAGTAAAATTTTGTTTCGTTGAAAATTCTAAAAGCGTATTTTTTTGATAAAAAATGTTGTTTAGTAAAATATGTTTAATTTTACAATTAAAATTAATATTTTATTCCTTAAGTAATTAATTAATTAGCAAACAAGATTTCATTGAAATCTTTACTAAAAAAACATTATTACGAAAATATTATAATGAGTATACGAACGTATATGATACAAAATAAACAATTTCACTTACGATTTTGCCATGTTTCTACAAATTTGATCATATATATATATAATAATATTTTGATTTTGAACCCTATCCTCTACATGTTCATTACGCATAACATTGTTATATTACTCATCAGAAAAAATTACGAAATAGTAGCAACTAGATCTTATTCCTGACAAACCAAACAGTTTTGGGAACCAAATCGAAATCGAACTATTCGGTTCTATTTTTAAAACAAAAAAGCTAAATAGAAACCGTAGTATATATTTTCTGTTTAAATTCGGTTTACATTTTTTAAACCGAAAAATAACTGAACTGGAAAACCGAAACTCAAGAAAAACCCAAGTTTTCATATAAAGTTTTTTTTTTATAATTATTTACAACATATTTATTCAAAAATTCAGTTATCTTTATATATGCATATTCTTATTTTTAATAAGTATTAAGACAAAATTACGAAATAGTAGCAAGATATAGGACCCAATGAATTTGAATTGAGAAACAACAATAAGATGGTCTCGCTACACTGTCAAAAAAGCAACTTTCATTCATAAGTAAGATGTAATTTACTTTTAATAAGTAAGATAAATGATGTTTACTTTTGATAAAAGTAAAGATTTTTGTTATACAACCAAACACCATTTTTACTTATCATACTAATCATAAGTAATATTAAGTAAAAATATATGTTTGCCAAAGAAGGCCATTGTTAGACTAGTTTGAATTCTTTTGATGACTCGTACAAACAACTTAATTTCCAAAGAAAATAAACTCACAAAAAGTACAAATGCTGTATCATAGTTGAATTCTTTTTTGTGGAAATAATTACACAACTTAAAATGTAGAATAAAAAGTTGGAAGGATAATATGATGTTCGAGTACCAAATGATATAAGTACTAAGGGCATACACATAGTCATGTTAAAAATAAAAAATTTAAACATTTTCACTTGCTTCTTCAGCAGCAACCACAATTATATATAACTAATTAACTAAGTACATTCTTATTACCAGTAGTTGAAATATTGATTTTAACTTCTTTAAGAATTATATGGCCAAAAATATGTAATTTTCAGGCCAATTTTTTGATTTAAAATCAATGGACATTTAGTTTTGTAAGATCTTTTTGCTCCTAAATTTTGTTGTTGTTGTAAAGTAGTTAAAATTTAAGGATTTTGTCTCCTTCAATACTTTTTTAACTTTGAAATAATATTCTTTTAATTATATTAATAAAACTGATTAGAATAGAATTATTACATATGAGTTTGAGATGCGGACAACAAACTGCGCATTTGAATAACAAATCATAACATTTTAAATACATATTCAGTCGAACCTGCAGTCAACACATTTCTGTTCATAACTTTCTGCACTCTCCTGAGAATCTCAACCGACAAAGTAGGTAAAAACTCAAATGTATTAAAGGTAAACGGTATAAAAATTATAAAATTCATAAATTTGCCAAACTGATCTTAAAAAGCTTCTGTTTTATGTTTTTTGATTTTTTGTTTTGTTTTTATTACTTTTATCGCCAGAAAGTTAAATCAAATAAATTCGGACAAAAATACCCCTAATATCTTAGAGAAATTTCATAATTTCTTCTCGTAAATTAACAAAAGAAACAGGAGAGAGAGCACCCCACGAAACCAGCGATTAATCACAAGAAGTAAAAATACAATCAAACAATTTTAAGGTATGTTTCTCTGACCGTTATTTTGGTCAGACTTTATTTATTAGTCTCAAATATAATTAAAAAACTATAATACTTTTGAATTTATACCCTTTATTTGGTCACTAAACCCTCTAGTTTCTCTTTAACCTCCTTTTGTTTATATATATATATATATAAAGTTCTAATTCTATTTGTTTCACGGTTTCGATAGCCTTTTAGGCGTACACCTCCTGTTTTTAATTTCAATTTTATTTTATGAGCTTTAATTAGTGATTGTTAATATGTACATGTTTGTTGATCTAATCGAATCTAACCGGAGAGTTACTTCCTGTTGTCAGAAACCGTAGTTTTATTATGAAACTGGGCTTTAATTTTCTCCGAATAATTTTTTTTCATGGTTTTTAAATTTAAATAAAAAGAACTTACTACAAAATTGGCACCTTGGAATGGTCTGCAAAATCGCCTTGACTTTCCGTCTAGCCTGTGCATTTTGTAAACGAATAGTTTACTAAGAAACAAAGTAATTTCAGAGGAAAATTTAGCAAATGGTACAGTTATAGTAATTGTTTAGCAAAATGGTACATTTATAGACTTATAGTAAATGGTACAGTTATAGTAATTGTTTAGCAAAATGATACCTTTTTAGTAAATGGTACAGACGTACAGTTATAGTGATTGTTTAGCACAATGGTACAGTTTAGCAAAATGATTTCGTCGGAAATTTTAGCAAATGGTACTAGTGTTATTTTTCCTATTTTATAAGCTAAGTGTTGAATGTTATTTGTCTTACAGTTATGCGCCGGTTCAGTACATGGTGTAGGCCACCAACGCAAACCCTAAACCCCAACCACGACCCGCCATTTTCACTAATTCCTAAAACCCAAAAACCGAAAACCAACAAAAATCAAAATAAGCAAAACAAAGACCCTAAAAAACCCTCACCCAAAGACTTACCCAAATCTTCCCAACTGCCTTTTGATTTTCGATACTCTTATTCAGAAACCAACCCATTAAATAAACCCATAGGGTTTCGAGAGCCGCCCAGATTCTCCCCATTTGGTCCGGGCAGGCTTGACCGGAAATGGACAGGGACTTGCGCACCTGCCCGAGGAGAAGTTGATTTGGGTAAAGTCGAGGAGGAGAGAGATGCGGTGCTTGGAGAACCGTTGACGGAACAAGAGGTGGCGGAGATGGTGGAGCGGTATCGTCATAGTGATTGTAACAGACAGATTAATTTGGGTATACATATTATCTCTAAATTACTTCATGATCTTTGTTTTATGCCTATTAATTGTTACACTTGTGTTAAAGGATTTGTTTTAGCCCCTCTTGATAAAAATCCAGAAAAAATTAGTATATTTCTATGTACAGTATTTTGATTAAAATCCCTATGTATTTTGGCGGAGTGTCCATCGTGGACAGGTATCATCATAGTGATTATAACGGGCACATTAATTTGGGTATATTTATTATCTCTGAATTATATCATGTTCTTTTAGTGTACTTAAGATTAGGCATTTTTGTGTTTTAGATCTGCTTGAAAAAATACGTATTTTTCTATGTATTTGATTAAAATCCCTATATAATTGGATGAGATGTATCATCATAGTGATTGTTACAGGCAGATTAATTTGTGTATATATCCTCTCTAAATTATACTTATCATGTTCTTTTAGTGGTTTTTGTGTTTTATGCCTATTAATTGTTACACATGTGTTAACGGATTTCTTTAAGCCCCTTTTGATAAATATCGAGAATAAAGTAAAAAAAATATTTGTACTTTGATTAAGGTCCCTATGTGTTTTGGTGGGGAGGTATTGTCATAGACTCGTAGTGATTGTTATGGGTATATCATATATGTTATCTCTAAATTATATCATGTTCTTTTAGTGTACTTAAGATTGGGCATTTTGTGTTTTATGCCTATTATTTGTTACACTTGTTAAAAGGGTTTGTTTTAGCTCCTCTTCATAAAATTCGAAAAAAAAGTAATGTTTTCTTGTGTATTTTAATTAAATTTCACTATGGATTTTGGTGGAGAGGTATCGTCATAGTGATTGTTACAGGCATATTAAGTTGGATATATATTATTTCTAGATTATGTTATGTTCATTTAGTGTACTTAAGATTAGGGTTTTTGTGTGTGATGCCTATTGATTGTGACACATGTGTTAGAGGATTTGTTGTAGCCCCTCTTGATAGAAACTGAGAAAAAAATTGTATTTTCTGTGTATTTGATTAAAATCCCTATATAATTGGTGGAGAGGCTTCGTCATAGCGATTATAGCAGACAGATTAAAATGGGGATATATATTCTCTAGATTATACCATGTTTTTTTAGTGTACTTAAGATTAAGCATTTCATGTTTTATGCGTTTTGTGTTTAAGGTCTATGATCTGTTGCACATGTGTTAAAGGGTTTGTTTTAGCCCCTTTTGATAAAAATCGAGAATATAGTATAAAAAAATCTGTGTATTTTGATTAGGATCCCTATGTATTTTGGTTGAGAGGTATCTTCATAGTGATTATTACATGCAGATTAATTTGGGTATATATTGTCTCTAGATTATATCATGTTCATGTAGTGTACGTAAGATTAGGCATTTTGTCTTTTAGGCCTATTACCTGTTACACATGTGTTAAAGGGTTTGTTTTTGCCCCTCTTGATTAAAATCTAGAAAAAAGTAAAAAAATTATGTGCATTTTGATTAAGATCCCTATGTATTTTTGTGGAGAGGTATCGTTATAGTGATTGTAACAGAATTTGGTATATATTATCTCTAGATAATGTCATAATATTATGTTCATGTAGTATAATTAAGATTAGACATTTTGTGTTTTAGCCTTTTAGGCCTATTATCTGTTACACGTGTTAAAGGGTTTGTTTTAGCCTGTTTTGATAAAATTCGAAACAATTTTTTTTTTTTGTGTATTTTGATTAAAATCCCTATTTGTTTTCGTGGATAGGTATCGTCATAGTAATTGTAACAGGCGGATTAATTTGGGTATTTTCATTCTCTGTACACCGTATCATTTTGTGTATGTAAGTTAGATGTTTGCTAATGCGAAAACCTAGTGAAGTTGTTTTCACAACAGCTAAGCTAATAACGTTAAAAAGTGTAATCTTTATCGGGCATTATTGAACTTTACACCGGGCATTGTATCGAGCTTTTTCGCTTTGAAGCAAGTTTTTTAAAACAGTGCTTAAAATTAGGCATTTTGTATAGCATCACCATCAGCCTCATCAAAACACACTTTCTCTACAATTTTGATGAGTTAATAGAAAAAGAGCTTTTGCATCAGTCTCATTTTGAGTTCTTTAAAAATAAAGAGAGCAATAAAATTCATCAACTAAAGAGAGTATAAACCTTATCTTTATAAGATAATTTTTTTTTTAATAATATTTCACTCTCTCTCTCCCATAAAATAACAAAGGCCAAATAATATAACATTATTAAACAATCAATTTAGAGAATAGAATAGAGATACTGATATAGTGGTTAAAATGTTTATGGATCACCAAAGTTGAAAAAGTGTGTCTTTCTCCTTATAATTTGAATTTGATGAGTTTGATTCGATGAATCTGATGAAGTTGCTCGTAGGTTTGCTTTGTTCATAGGCAGATTAATTTGGGTATACATTGTCTTTATACTGTATTATGTACTGTAGTGAAGATTGGGCATTTCGTGTTTTAGCTCTACGATCTGTAATGCAATGTTTCTCCCCTTTCATTTTGATAAAAAAAACAATAAAAAAAGTAATATACTTATTTTTTTAATGTATTTTTGATTGAAATCTGTAGAAGTTAGCTTTTCATCCCTCCCATACTAATAAAAATTCACATAGAATATCTACCCTTCACTTGAATGGTGTAGAATTATCTGGTATTTAAGTTTAAAGCCAAAATGCTGGCTTTTTTCAAGCTGTGGTGAACTGTTGTTAAGAAGAGAAGCTAGCTTTTATTAGCTGTTGTAGTTTTTTTAGACCAAGACTTTTGCTTTTTTGCTTATCATCTGTACTTTCTGGTTGTATAGCTGAACTCTTTTTGTTATCTAACTTGTAAACGTAAATTAAGGGTAATGATCTTAACTTTTTTCTTAGCCTCAGGAATGAGCTTTTTAAAGTAAACCTGTAGCCAAACAGCCCTTAGAAATGTATCTGCCTTACAAATTCTAGCTTTTATAAGTGAGAAAGTTAAAACTGTGAAAAAATTAGCTTAAACGACGAGCAATCAGATGCATTCTAGCCTTCTAAACAAAAACTAAGAACAGTTTGAGCTTAAGGTTGCAACCATATTAATTTAAGTTTCTTTTTAAAAAAAATCTATTAGCCTTTTCCCGTAACCAAGCATGCTCCTGGTCTACCTTGAACTCATCGCATTTGTTAGGCTGCTGGATAGTCAAGGAACTCAATTCATTTCCTTGAAATGCACTTCTCTCTTAACGTTTTGATATCTTTGATTTTAAGTTATCAAAACTGTTTGACTATGTATGGGAAGTCTTTATGTTATGCACACAACTTAGGCTGCTACTTATTCACACTTGTTTTGCCTGATGAATGTTGTACCTTTTTTTTCCAATGTTTTCCTTCCCCTCTCTTCAAGTTTGGTCCCTAAATTTTGTGTATGTGATGTACCATCAACATCTGTACATGTAAATATACTGAAAGGATTGGATCCAAACTTTCCATGATAATGTGAAAACATAAATTTTGTTTTTCGTAACTTCTAATTTTCTCCATATATATCTTGAACTGTGTGTTAAAGATACCCTCATGTTTTAACAGACAATAGTGTTACTATTGACATCTTTTTGGTTTCTTAAAAATAGGGACGGGTGGTGTTACTCACAACATGATTGACGATATTCATAACCACTGGAAACGTGCTGAAGCTGTAAGGATCAAGTGCTTGGGTGTCCCTACCCTTGACATGGATAACGTTTGTTACCATCTCGAGGTCCATATTTAACACTATCACTAGAAAATATTTAATTATTGTTTTGCTTCAAGAATATGTCGAGCTGAAAGTATATTAGAGCTTTTGTAGGACAAATCCGGTGGACGAATCGTATACCGCCACATCAATGTGCTCCTGATATACAGGGGTCGAAACTATGATCCGAAAAGTAGACCCGTTATTCCTTTGATGTTATGGAAACCTCGTGCGCCAATATATCCGAAACTTGTGAAAAACATCGCTGGTGGTCTCACGTTTGAAGAAACAAAAGAAATGAGAAATAGAGGGCTAAATTCTGATCCTCTGATGAAACTAAGTAAGAGAACTTGCGTTTTTTTTTTTTGATTTGAAGATCATTTGGATATTTCATTTTACACACTTCCTACCTATGGGTAGTTGGTTTTTAAACGTGTCGTTAAATGTGCAGCCCGGAATGGTGTTTATGTTAACGTAGTGGAGAGAGTGAGGGAGGCTTTTCAATATGAAGAAGTAATACGATTAGATTGTGCTCATGTAGGGAGCAGTGATTGCAAGAAGATAGGCGTAAAGTTAAAGGTAATTTCTGAAGACACTTTTTTTCCGACAAGTTCTCTTTTATTTATTTGATTGAAACAATTTCTGCATTTAGGATACTGCTTATATTCTTCTTCTTATTGTTTCATTTTGATCTCATTATAGGACCTGGTACCTTGTGTCCCTATATTGTTCAAAGATGAACAAATTATAATATGGAAAGGCAAAAAAGATTTACAACCAGAGCAACTATCACCGTGTTGAATCTACCACGTGTTCGTTGCCGTGACCATTAAAGACATTATGCAGCAACTAAATCCTTATAGTGATAGGTAAGTTTTATCTTTCCAGTAGCATCTGATATCAAGCTATCTGATAGAGAACAAATACATAAAATTATATTGATGAATTAAACCGTCCTTGTGTATAACTAATTGGATGATGTTATTGTGCATAGGGTATTTGGGTGTTGCAACTATGGCGGGATGGCAGAAAGAGGATCTTCAAAAATACTGTTGAGCTCTATTTCTCCTTGAGACATATTATGCTGGGTAAAATGACGCATGTGTATTGTGATCCTCCATGGCCCGGCTGATCACTATGAAGCTTGTAATCGCAATCCTTCATTCCTTTATTTGTGTTTGAAAGTTCAATGCGTTTAATGCCTGAACGATCTGCTTTTTACATGTCGCATCATTGGCTAGAAAGAGCGAAACGAGAAGAAGTGGAACATGAACTGAGATTAGAATAAGCTTTAGTTTTAAATTTTGAAGCAATCGCGGATATGTATTTTTGGTTGGTTAGTTTATGTCCATTGGATTTTACTTGGTTAATACTGTTTAATCTAGATTATTGTTATACGAAAGGACTCTCGTATCCAAATTTATTTTGTGCCACGGTATGGAGTAGCATGTACTCTCTCCCGTGCTTTAATAACAGAGTAGCATCTATTTTTTAGCAATGAATGTATAAAGATGTCGTAAGGATTGCTCTTGAAATTGTCAAAATAGCCTCCTTATACAATTGAAGTACTTCCAATGCTAATTTTTTCACTATTTTGGGTACTATATTAGTATAGTGTTAGTAAACTTATCAACGACTAGATATACATTTGAGCAATGAATGTTTAATAGTGGCTGTTGCCGCCTTGGAACTCCAGCGATTCTAAGGTACCAGCGTCTTTCTAGTTAAGTTTGGATTCTATCTTAATTTGAATAGGTTTTATATAATCGTTGATTACAGGGTACATTGAAAACGTTTGCTAATTTACGTCTTCGGTCTTCCACATCAGATAATATCTTCTATGGATTATAATGTAAACATGGTGTAGTTAGTAAAGTCCACATCAGATAACATCTTCTATGGATTCAATAGCAAAGCTAATATCTTGTATGGAGTATTCCATAGCAATGCTAATGGGACTAGAGGGTGGAAAATAGGAATGCGAATATAAATTCAGTCAAAACTCAAAACATTAGTAATAAAAAAGGATTAAAAAATAAAGGAAATATCTTCTACGGAATCTAAATATCCTATGGAAGATTTGCAGAAAATCTCAATGAGTGTTAGTAACCCCCATGGACTTTCATACTTTTACAAATAACTTCAATATTTATCTCACTAATCGGCCAATTTTAACTTTGTTAGTGCAATTTCATACAATTTTGTTTCATTTATGTATTTTTTTAATGTCAATATTTTAAGATACAAGCAAAAATCGTTTGGAGCAGTTTTATTTTGTTGAAACACGCCTAAAGGTGTGGTGAAGTTTCATTCTATTAACATATTTTGCAGATGAGATATTTGCATAAGAATAATGTGCTGTTGTCTTGTGTTTTTGTTTGAATGTGAGGCCATAAGATAAAATTATTGAAACAAATTTCAGTTTAAACTTCGAAAGTTAACACCGTCAAATCCAAAAACCTTTTGAACAACACTCATCGTTTCATTTATGTAGGAGTGCGTATGCGAAAAGGGAAGCAATTCGTGTAATATATCAACTAACCCAAAGTTGCATTCAGCTACAAATCAAATCAGTAATATTTATCAATACACAAAAGTAAACTGTTTCTTCTACAAAAAATTAGAAAAATTCACATTCACCTAGTCGAGGTGTGTAAAAACCAAGAAACTACATATAAACCAAAACGATCATGCATGTTGTTAACTTTTGTAAATCAAACATAGAATAATTTGCATAAGATAGAAATTTATGGGCCTCAATTGCAAAAGATATAATCTTAGGAGGCTTTTCGAAAATTACTCAAATCTCGTAGGGTTAATTCTGCTCTAATTTAATATCCTCCTTTAAATACTCCAAATCTGTATCGAAATTATACAGACATACAAACTCTATCTCTATCTATATCTCTCTCTCTCTCTTCCAGACCCGCTCCCGCCCCATCTAGGGTTTTTACGGTAAATCAAAATCCATCTCTTTATTTACACACACATATATATATACACATATTACATATATATATATTCCAATTGTCTTTAATACCTTTTCACTGGTTTTAATTTGTCACTTATAGGGTTTTAGACACATATATATATAGAACATATATTCCAATTCCCCCTAATTTTGTTTAGTGGTTTAATTTTGTTTCTTCTAGGGTTTTTACCGTAAATCAAAATCCTTCTCTTTATTTACACACATATTAATAGGGGTGTACATAAACCGAACCAATCCGATCAAACTGATTAGTAATTAGTTTGGTTTGAAATTTGATAAACCGATTTAATCGGTTCGATTTGCGGTTTCAATGGTTTTCGAACCGAACCGAACCGAACCAAACCGATTCTTTTTATTCATATATAAAATAATATAACTATTTATATATTTACATCAGTAAGTTGAGATATGATATTTTACTTGCTATTTTTAGTTGTTAATAATATAATTTGTTAAATCATTTGTAAATTTACTTGTTATTTGACTTTTGGTTTAAAGATGCAAATGAAATATAAGCGAAAACTTTATGAAATTAGTGTAATTTTGAATATTGTGTTTTTTATTTGTTAAAGTTCAAACCAAACCAAACCGATTATGATTGGTTCGGTTTCGGAATTTTTTTGGGTCAAAACCGAACCGAACTGAACGGATTGTTTTTGATTGGTTTAGTTCACATTTTACTCAAAAACCGTACCGAACCGAACCGAACCGTGTACACCCTAGCACATATATACACATATTATATATATATATTCCAATTGCCTTTGATACTTTCTCACTTGTTTAATTTTTTACTTTTAGGGCTTTACGCACATAGTGTCGCAACTTTTAATATTTATTCAATGTTTTAATTTGTCTCTTTTTTTTTTTTTTTGGGTTATTCGATAACTCTCTTTTTATTTACACATACATAGTTCAATTCCCTCTAATTTTTTTTACTGCTTTAATTTTGTTTATTCTAGGGTTTTACATATATATTGTTGCGCATTTGTCCTTTTAAGGCTGTTTTTGGTAAATCGAAAACTCTCTTTTTATTTACACAGAACATATATTCCAATTCCCCTTAATTTTGTTTAATCTAAGGTTTTATGGTAAATTGAATTCCCTATTTTATTGACACACACGCGTGTAGGGCCCGTTTGGCATAATATTTTTTAGTTAAAAAACTGCTTTTAATTAGCATAGAGAAAAACAGCTGCAGTACTGATTTTTTTTTTTTTACTTATAGGTGACTTAATAACTTTTTTTTTACTGAAGTCATTGGTCACCTATTTTAACTTATACCTGACTTGTAAATAAAAAACATATTCTATTAGAAAGTTTTTATTTTCCGAGATTTTTATGTTAAAAATAAAAAAACTGTAAATCCCTAGCTTCTCTGCGTTGGGGATTTTTTTAGCTTTTTAACCCCAAAACTAGCTATTTTTTAGCTTTTATAACCCAAAAGCTAGATTTTTTTTAGCTTTTATAACCCTAAAGCTGACAAACGAATCACTTATGTATCTTTTAATAGAAAAACTAAGAAAAGCTGTTGCCAAACATGCACAGTCCAATTACCCCTAATATATATTCACTGGTTTAATTTGTCTCGTTCAAGGTTTTACTGTAAACTGAAATCCGTCTCTTTAGTAACACATATAATCCGGATATTTATTTAGCGATCTAATCTGTAGGGTTTAGTTACCAAGATGCAAAACGGAGGTGTTGGAGGAGGTATGGTCCCGCCACCTCAGCAGCAGCAGTATCAGCAGCCGATGCCACCTCAGCAGCAGTACGGTTACCAGCAGCAACAACAGCAGTGGATGATGCCACCTCAGCAAGGGTATCAGCCCATGTGGGCGCAGCAGCAGGTGCCACCTCAGCAGAGTCCCTCGGGAGAGGTGACCTCGTTGTGGATCGGGGATCTTCAGCCTTGGATGAACGAGCAGTATCTTTACTCATGCTTTGCCAATGCTGGGCAGGTATTTTTCGATTTTATTTTGCTGTGTATTTGATTTTGTTATACGTCCTTAAGTGTATCTATTGTTTATGTATTTAGTTACAATGTGGGTTGGTCGACGACGGAACCACAATTTGGGTCATATGTATATCTATTGTTTATGTATTTAGTTATACTTTGTGCTGATCGATGCAAAACCGGGATCCCTATATGGGAGGTGATGAACTTAATATATATATATATAAAATTATATTTTTATGTATGTATGTCTTAGTTATGTATTTAGCTACGATATTGGTTGTTCCATGGCGGAAACAAGATATTTATATACATCTTAGGTTTTTTATGTATATCTATTGTTTATTATTACAATATGGCTTAGTCTATGCGGAACCAGGATCCCTATATGGGAAGGACTGAACTGCATGAAGTAGATATATATTTTGTATGCTGGGGGTGAAAGGCTAAAATCGGTTATACATGGTAAAAAGTTTTATTTGTATGCCTACTCCAGTTCATTGCTATCGTGGATCTTTTGTTTTGTTATGTATATTCATTGTTTGTGTATTTAGTTATAATGTGGGTTAGTTTATTGCGACACAAGGATAAGATAGAACTTTTTGTTAGTATGCGGGGTGTGTTGGAAGGCTAAATGTTGTAAGGTTTTCTTAATGTGTGGTAAAAGATCGAAATTTTCTTGTGTGGTAAAAGATCGAAATTTTCTTAATATGCTGTCTGATGTAACCCCTTCCAGCCTAATCATAGTTTCTCCGATGGTTTGTGGTTGAGAGAAGCAGTGGCGGAACAAGTTGGTTTTTTTGTTGACATGAAGTAATGCAATTAAATTTTTTAATGATTTTACGTAGGCTTTCATCAAATAAGTTTAGAGCAGGACCAATCTACTGAGTTGCATTAAAGGATCAAAGATTATTTTTTCTATTATTACCCGTCAAATGAATTTGTAAAGAAGATTGAGAATTTATTGACAAATTTACTGAAATTAAAAGAAAATATTATATATTCTTATAGGCTTGTAGCTTGATTGGTTTACGGTTTACTTGATTACAGAAACAACCAACTCTTTCTATTACATAAAACAAGATGGATATTTTTCATGTCCTTCCAAATTTTCTTTGCTTCTGGCAATAAATTTTGCCCTAATGGGTGGATTTTTCGGTACCGCTGGGCAGGAAAGGAACCCTCAGTATGCTAAAAGGGGGTATGGCCTCACACATATTTGAGAATATAATATTACACAAAGTTAATCCCCTCCTATAAATGAATCCTGGTTCTTTCACTGAGTTGGTGTCAAGTGGGCCACTGCCTGCTTATGTGACCACTTAGTTCCTTAGTGATAGAGATTTTAAACCAAACTAGTACCCCTCCTTACTGATTTTTAAAATGGTAGTTGGTTTGATTCTTATATGTAGTTTCAAGTATGTGCCTCTTGTAGTCATACATGTTAGAATTTTCCCAACTTTTTGTTTTGGTTCCTTTCTCAATGTCGGGTATATGTTGATACCCAGTGTTTTTTCGCACCCAGTACTTTCTTATGGATCCTTGCTCTGCTTCTTTTGTATTTATCGATGCAAGTCGCTTGAACTAGGAGAGGAGTTGATTATTTATCTGGCGTAGACTGCCTCACTATATTGTTTATATTTTCAATCATGCCTTTCACTCGTGGGTTCATTTTAAACCAGACAAATGCATATCGATATACTAATTGGGTACCGGTCAGACTAATCAGCATATCCGAAACCATATTAACGTCCCTTTTATGTAGAATAATGACCAAATAACGGGAGCAAGATATTTCTTATAAAGCACATGCTAGGAGTAATTAATAAGCACTAGGAGTAATTTATAAGCATAACGAAACAACTTTTAAGTTGGCCAACGAAATTTAGTACACTTTATTAACAAAGTTAAATAAAATCTGAGACGCGGAGAAATTCTTTGCATGTGATATGTTTAGTTTTCTCACTGCACATTGTTTTGGTAATTAACTGTAGGAGCACTAGCTATATGTCTGAGTTTGCTCACATTCTACTAGTTTTAAGCCAATGCCATATACTGATTGGAATTCCATAAGTAGAGATACCAATTGACGATATTCATCTCTCATTGTTCTTGTCTTCTTGATGTGCAACCCGTAAATATTTAAGGCAGTGTAAATAATTTAATCTAGTGGCAACAAATAAGACTGTATGAGATAAATCTGCCGAGTCTGCATGTAAACATAGAATCTTCATTTCCAAGTCAAAGCCAACCCTATTATGTATTCATTGATTTCATTTCATTTGTTGGGCTTATGAAGGATAGTGAACAGACAGGCTTAGATTAATTTTGCCCCCAGATTAGAGTTTCTTTTTTGTCTAATTGCTTGAGTTTAAAGTAGTCTGTAGCAGAGCGCTTTGGAAGTATTTTTTTTTGGAAATTGCAATGAAATTTAATCTTGCAGTGGTGAAAATTCATTCCTTATTTTTATTCTTTTACATTTGCACTTCAGTCCAATTTTTGTTCTTTTGATGCTTCTGTATTTGTTATGTTGAGTCTAACGACACTAATTGCGTTTTCATTTGCTCGGTAATGTTTCAGGCTGGTACAGCGAAAGTGATACGTAATAAGCTCACTAATGAGCCTGAAGGTTACGGGTTTATTGAATTCTCGACTCGTGCAGCAGCAGAAATGATTTTGCAGACATATAACGGCACTCCAATGCCAAATTCAGAACAGACTTTTAGAATGAATTGGGCTACTCTTGGTGCTGGTGAAAAGCGAATGGATAATACCCCAGAATATTCGCTCTTTGTTGGTGATTTAGGTCACGAAGTTACCGACTACCTGTTGCAAGAAACATTTAAACTTCACTACCCATCTGTTAAGGGTGCAAAAGTCGTTATGGACAGAGAAACTAACCGTTCAAAGGGTTATGGATTTGTTAAATTCGGGGATGAGGCTGAACAACTGCGTGCTATGACTGAAATGAATGGAATGCTTTGTTCATCTAGGCCCATGCGCATCGGGCCTGCTGCTAATAAAAAAACTGCTGGCGTCCAGCAATATCAGAGAGGTAAATATATTTCGTCGCATCATTATATATCTGTGACATGATCTTTTTGATGGTTGATTTGGTATCTTTTTTCTTCCCAGTGTCGGGATTTGTTTTGAGTGAAACGATAGCTGCATTGTTGTTACGGTAGTTACATGCTCCAAATTAGATCTGGAAAATTTTTTAATTACAAAAGTTGTTCCCTATTATCCTTTTAAAATTTGGCCTGTTGAATCCCTCAACACTTGCAAAGAATTTAAGATTATCTTGTCTCAACAGGACAAGGGGGGCTTGGAACTGATTTCTTCTGAAATGATACCACTTAACTGCGTGGCTTCATTTAGGTCAGTGAACTTTCAGTGAATATGTTTATCCCCGGTTGCCTGATGTTCTTATAGCATCCGTCTACTCTACATAATCTTTCTTCCAGCTCCTTGTGATTCCTATAAAGTTTTATTTCTTTTCCTTTAGAATTTGATGTCCATATTCCTATTCTTTCCTTTTTCTACTACTGTATTGTTGGCAGACGTTTCATAACCATAGGTGGTCTAAAAAGTTCATTTTTTATCTCATTGCTCCATAATATTTCGAGTAGATTGCTCTGATTAAATGTTATGAAGGAGGGAAGGATAATCTGATCTGTGATTTAGATTTTTCTCTCGAGTCTCTGGATAAAGTCATTTATTAATGTTCAAGGTTGGTAGCTTTGGCTTATGGCTCTTCCAAATATCTAAAGCCTCGGTGTGTCTGATCTAAATTCTCAAATTTCAGTTTGTTATTGTGAATTTCATCTTTAGGTTTATTTTATCTCATCCTCCTCTCTCACAACTTTACGGCTTATTAATTTGTGTTGTCCAAGTTTTCTTTATCGCTTTAGTAAGGCCTTATAATGCAAAAGTTGTTGAGAAAATTTGATTTGTCGGCGTTCTAAAGCGCAAAGCGGATTTTAGGTGTAATTGGCCGCTTGGCTTCTAATCATTGCATAATTCCGCTTAATTTCGCTCAAAATAGATATGCACTTACCAGATACTAGATGTAGACCTTTGACAATATAAGTTGAAAAATAAAGAATTCTGGCATTTGTGGTAGGTTGTTTATCACTAACATGAAACTAGGTGAATGTGATGTCCTGTTTGTTGATATGTATGGTTATTGAGCACAAGATTTTATTTCTGTTTTCACCTCGATTGTAAAAGCTGAGGAAGTATTTATATCCTCTTCTTTGTTCCTAGTTAATAGATTAGAGGGTCAACTCGCTAATGGTCCTTGTAGCCAACTTAATATGTGATTTGTCACTAAGAAATGGCACAGTTTTTCCTAGCTCGTATGTTTTCTCCATCAACTTTGAATTTCTGAAATTGAAAGTGAATAGTATTTCCTGTAATTCTGTCTCTTGAGAGGTTTCTTTACATAGGCATAGTGGAATTAGCATGCGAGGTGAAATACAGTAAATCTAATAACTCCAACACACTATGTTATCATCCTCTTTTTATGAAAGAGTTGCTGGAAGATGTGTCAGGGGCAATCTTTTTGTTTGTGTGCAGTTGTGGGGATTTATCTTTGATAATGCCTGCTCTTCTGTCAATTTGTGTGCATCTTGCTTACCCAACAAAAAGTGTTTCTCGATTCTGAGTTGACCACCTTTGTCATTAACTTTGTCATGTGCAAGTTGAAATTTTTTGTTTCGTTTTTTCTGAAGCATCTAGCTTTTGTCAATGAGTGCTCATCTTTTATACTAAAAAGTACAGAATTGTAATTTCTCAAGGTCTGGTTGTACGGTACCTACCCTAAACTGGTTGGTTTACTTCTTTTTTTTTATTCCCAACAGCGGAACATGCTAATTGCCTAGTTTACAAAAAGAAAAAATGGTTACCGGAGCTGGATTCAGATTAAGAATCCTCTTTTCCTTCTATAATAAAGTAAATTGTGGGAATTTTTCATTGTTCTCCTTTACATTATGTTCTTCTTTTATGTCAGCTTCCTATCCTAGTGCTGAAGCAAATCCAGGCGAGACAGATCCTAACAATACGACAGTGAGTAGAAAATAATTTGTCATGATGCTAAATTTCAGAAAAGCTCTTTAGTAAAAATTATAATTTAATTCTTCGGTACAGATTTTTGTTGGTGGTCTGGACGAGAATGTGACAGATGACTATTTGAGACAAGTGTTTGGCCAGTATGGCGAGCTGATCCATGTAAAAATACCACCTGGCAAGCGTTGTGGCTTCGTTCAGTTTGCTGACAGGTAATAAGCATAATCCATTCATTTATCTGCCAGTCACATTTCCTATTTGATGTTCTTATATAAATTTGTTTGTCCGAGTTATTTGTAGATCTTGTGCTGAACAAGCAATAGCAGCATTAAATGGCCATCAGATAGGAGCACACACTGTTCGACTATCTTGGGGTCGTAGTTCAGGGAACAAGCAGGTTTGTTTATCCATCATTTAATTCTCGCTGATCTGGCCTGGTTCATGTTTCATGCCTTTTTTACTTAGAAAAAACAATAAAATATGTTGCTATGCCTATTTTCAGGCCCAGCCTGATCAAACTCAGTCAAGTGGTTCATATTATGGAAACGGGCAAGGAGGATACCAGGCATACCCTGGATATGCACCACCTGCACAAAATCCTAATATGTATTATGGTGGTGCCTATTCTGGCTATGGAAACTACCAACAGCCGCAGCAGGTAACAAGAGAATGCAGTAGTAATACAAAACATCCGGGGCATCTTTCTCTTTATTTGTGAATTTAATTTTTCTTTATCTTTCTTGTTAAAAATTATTCCAATAAAATGCACCGAGTACTTTGTAACTCTTTTGAGTTGGTGTCGGGCTGGTCTCTTATACTGCGTAGCTTTTTTTTAAACATGAATTGTGCTAAAACAAGAAATGCTAGGATGTTATCTGGGAATCTAGTCTCTGGGAATTGTCAAGTAAATTCCAATAAAACATGAATTGTCAAGTAAATTGGCTATCTGGGAATCTAGTCTCTTGATTGAGTTGAAAACATCAAAACTGTCCATCTTTTCTGCCATGTATTTTGACCATATTTACAAATTTATTTTCATGAAAGAGCTGACATTACTTACTCATGTTTTGCAGTGATAAGAGTTGCTGGTGTAGAGGGTGCCCTAGGCATATCTTCGTGTTCAAGGTTGCATCAGTATGTTATGGTACCAGTGGCGAAATATCATGTGGCAGTTTTTTTTTTTATATCTTTTATCTATGTGGCTGTTGCTTTTATCTTTTGAGCTTCTTTTCTTCTGAATTTCAAATAGGTTTGGATATTGTTATATGATTGTTTAATACATTCGACTTAGTTGTGCACTTAGTTGATTTAAATGGTGATCAGATGATTTGAATGATGAGAAGGTTCCAACATGTCTGCGCTTTCAATTTATATGCCCAAGCCAGGCATGGGGTTTTTTCCTTTTCTAAATGAAAAGTATTTATATTACGACCTCATTCATTTAAAAGAAGTTATATATTATAACTTCATCATATATTTACCGAAGAAGAATTATTTACTGTAAAAAGAAGGTAGAATTATGTAGTTAGAATCGCGAAGTGTATTTTACTTCACTGTATATTAAATTAGTGGTTGAGATGCACGTATAGGAGCTCTATACTGGGACCAATGCGGAGGTCTGCGAATCTAGCAGATTACACATGATTAGGTGATGAATAAACAAAATTAAGCGGAATTAGACAAACTACTTACGACTAGCTTTTAAAACATTGACTAGTAGGAAAACTCTGAATCATTAGACAAACTAGTGGGTTAAAAATTAAAATTCATAAAAACCAAGAATCACACATGCAAAAAAGAATCACAAGGTCCACAACACTCTAATTCGCAAAACAAAGTCGTTAAAAAGCTCACAAGACAATATCTTTGTCACTTCAATTCCCATATTTCTCAATAATCCTCCTCCACGGTATAAGTTTTGCATTTATTTTACAAAAAATGCAGTTTAGTCCCATATTAATTTTTAAATCTAGCCCCCAATTTCTTTCATCTTGGCTCCGCCACAGTACTATAAACTACTATAATTTAATTGTCAAATCTTCCATTGTCATTAAAAAATGACTAATAATAAGTTAATACGGTGTTCTAATTAGCGATCATATACTAAGTTTAGCTGAAAAGCGAAGTCTACAAACCTAACAAAGGTAGACAAAATTAAACGACATGAAAAGGACTTACGCCTTTTAGAATACTGACCAATAGCAACCGTCCGTAGTCGGAATCATTGACTTAAAAGCTTTTTTTTTACAATTTAGTGGGAAAAAAAATCAAAATCCATAAAAAAATAAAGTATTACAAATGCAAAAAAGGACTAGACAAATAAAGTTGATCAAAAAGGGCAGAGGACAAAACATCTTGTCAAATCCAATTCCCTCCTTTTAGTTATACACACCTTTTTAATAGTAATACTATTATACAGACAGATATACGTATATATATATATATATATAGAGAGAGAGAGATGGCTTGCAGGAAGAGGGTATTAACCGGTGAAGAAAGTACAGTTCAAGCTACAATTAGCGACGCTTTACTATTTGCGACGATGTGTATCGTTGGATTTCCCGTAGATGCTTATTTAAAAGATTCTTCTGTTTATTCTGGGATTTTCTTCACTGCCTCTGTTGGAAACAACTCTGGTCAGCTTCTTTTTTTATTTTTAATGTTTTTGTAATTAGGTTAGATTCTATCTGGGTTTTGTTAATATCACGAGATTGAATCTGGGTTTATGTTTTTTCTTTGAAATTGTTGTAATTAAGTGAAGCTTTATCTGGGATTATTTATATCATGAGATTGAATCTGGGTTTATGTGTTTTCTTTGAAATTGTTGTAATTAAGTGAAGCTTTATCTGGGATTATTTATATCATGAGATTGAATCTGGGTTTATGTGTTTTCTTTGAAATTGTTGTAATTAAGTGAAGCTTTATCTGGGATTATTTATATCATGAGATTGAATCTGGGTTTATGTTTTTCCTTTGAAATTGTTGTAATTAAGTGAAACTTTATCTGGGATTATTTATATCATGAGATTGAATCTGGGTTTATGTTTTTGTTTTGTTTGAAATTAGCGTAATTAAGTGGAATTCTATCTGGGTTTATTTATATCTTGAGATTGAATCTGGGGTTATGTTTTTTCTTTGAAACTTGAGCGATTACGTGAAAATATATCTGGGTTTGTTTGTATAAAGAGATTGAATTTGGGTTTATGTTTTTCCTTTGAAATTGTTGTGATTAAGTGGAATTTTATATGGGTTTGTTTGTATCATGCAGTTGAATCTGGTTTTATGTTTTTATTTTTGAAATTGTTGTGTAATTAAGTGAAACTTTATCTGGGTTTATTTATACCATAGGATAAAATCTGGATTCTTTTGTAATGGTTTTTGTTACTTTAGTTGATTCTGTGGTAATCGGGTTAATTGTTATCTAGGTATTGTCAGTATCATGAGATTGAATCTGGGTTTGTGTTTGTAGTGTTTCTTTTATTGGCTTTCTGTGAATCTGTGGTAATCAGTTGAATTGTTATCTGGGTTTTGTTAATATCATGAAATTGAATCTTGATTAAATGTTTTTTTTTTTAAATTGCGTAGTTAAGTGAAAGTTTATCTTGGTTTATTTGTATCATGAGATGGATCTGGGTTTATGTTTGTAATTTTTTTTTTTGCTTTCTTTCTTTGAATCTGTGGTAATTAGGTTAATTGTTATGTGGGTTTTGTTAATATCGTGAGATTGAATCTGGAATTATGTTTGTATTACTTTTTATGAACTATGGGATCTGCTGTTCTAGTTTAGACTTTAGAATCATGGTTGTAGATTTTTTCTGTCTTTTTTTGTGGTTTTTTTATTGATTTAGATGTTAAGAAATCCTTATTTTTGCTATTGTTGTATTGCCAACAAAACTGATGTCGGATATAAGGACACTCACTGTGATGAGAAATTTTATCAGTTTTGTAACTAGTTCTATATGAAGTACAATGTCTACGTAAAAACGAATATATCATCATTTCAATGTAACTAACTTACGACCATAACCATTAGGGCTAACCTAGTGGCGAGAATTCACACTCTCAGATAGGAGGCTGTGGGTTTGAACTGGGGATACGACTGAAACTTCGAGCTCCCAGACCCCTTCAAAAAAATAAAATGAAAAAATATCTTATAACCATTATCTCTGGAAGATCTAAATTGATATTTTTAGTCATTTCTACTATGTATTTATATTTTACATTTATCGATAGCATTTGTTGTGAAAGTTTGTATTTGCAATTCAAAATCAGACTTTTGAAGGAAAGGTATCCAAATAGTTTAAATGATGATCCCGGCGTAACTGAAACAGGGCCACCGGTTTAATATGTATCTGAAAGAATTGATATTTCGGTGAATATTTTGTGCTTTTTTTTATAGATAATATAGGCAAATAGTAGTTGTAGGGTGTTTCGAAGTGTGTCTCTGTGCATCACTGTTGCAACTTTATTTTCTACTTGAAAAGTTATGAAATCCAATTGCGAGAGATCTGGTATAGGTTGTGTGACCTATTCGTATGTCTCGTATATTCTTGGCTTTTGCTTACTCATTTACAACTAGTGGTTATCAAGGTTCCCAGCATACCTTTTTCTTTGGCATTTAACAACTTTTTTTAGTCTGATTTGTAGTTGAAATTGAAGAGATCTTTTGTCTATGGGGATCAGGTATTGTGCTAAAAAATGCTAGGATGATCAAGAAAGGGAAATGTGCAACTAACGTTAGGAATGGGAGTGTGATAGAAACACTTGTGGTCCGATTTGCAGATTTACTGCAAGTGGCTGCCAAGGTATGTATTTTTATTTTTATTTTCCAGAAATAGTGCCTCTAGAATACGTTCAGTAAAGTTTTTAGTATTAAATTTTATAGGGAAGCACGCTTCCAGAAAATGGTGTTGCTTGCAGTATTGCTGGTGATCCCTTCAAGATTATCATTGATCGTGATGACGCAAGTACCAAAATTGAAGAAACTCAGGGTCCTCTAGGTAATGTAAGGTACGCATTCCTACACATTTTTTAAAGTCTGTACAAGGGAATTAATTGAGTAAATGAAGGCAATTTCTCACATACTTAATCTCTAAACGTCTCTTGACCTGTTTTGGCGGTAAAAAAAAGTAGAACTTCTCAATATGACCTTCCTGCGATGATAATTATTTTCTGTTTCGATATGATGCATTCTGAAGTCTGGCTTAGTTATTTTCACAGAAGTGATTGATGAACTTAGATCTTTTGCCCATTGTCAGTTATAATTTCTCCAAATAGTATTGTTCGTTCTCTTTTACTTGTCACGAGATGTAGTGTTTATGACATTCTTTTTACTGTTTTGACACAGACAGGCTGGAGGTGACACGTCACAAAGGGAACTGGTTGATTGTGATACAAGGTCTGAAATGCGTAAAGACGAAACTGTATGTAAAAAGATGAGTTGATGTCCCTTACGTGAAGTCTTTTGTTGCCATCTTATAAGTTATACTAACACCATTGCATTAATTTAATCCCTTTCCTTTGCTCTGCAGAAACATGAAGTTCAAAGCTTGATTGCTCAGATAAAGTCTGTTGAGGAAGCCTGTAATGATTCACCATCCAACGTGAAACGGCTACCAAATGGAGATGCTTCCTGTCATGTCATTCCTTCTTCTCATAAGCTGACTGAAAATTGCCAAGAGAAAAGTAGTTCAGAAAATAGTTCTCGCTCAAATGATATCAATGAAAATGGCCAAGAGAAAAGTAGTTCAGAAAATAGTTCTCGTTCAAATGATGTCCCTCCACGTGTTGTGACCCATCACATTTCAGCAGAAACTGGGCATCCCAAACATCCAAATCCAACACCTAATGTGAGTACTTATGTGCTGCATAACAAAAGAGTTATACTCCTTGAAAATTGTTCATTACAGTTTATATATAATCAGAGTTCTTTGATTAGATAAGAATGATTTGTTGTTTGCTTTAATCCCTTACAGCACCATCCGTAATGTTGCCATCTTTATTGAGAAACTATGAAATCTGTATGAAATGTCTACAATGGATTGTGTTTTCAAGAAATTTATAAAATGGCTAATAGTTCAGGACATTGAAAAGAGCATCCTCTTCCTCTCTTCTTTCCCCGTGAGCGGTGATTGAAATCATTTTGCTTTCCCTGTTTTTTGTAAGATGTTTTAATTTTTCTAATAAAAAGCTATGTAGCTAATTTAGAATCTTATCCCCTTGTTATGGACTAAGTTTTTATATCAGCCTTTTGTTATACATTTTTCTGTTGATTACCTCAGATCATACAAGTTTAAGCTGTCAATTTGTTTCTTCACTGCATCCCACATCCTCTAAGTCCATGTTAATATCACTGTACAATATTCGTTTAGTGGGAGAAAAAAATTACAATATCATGATTATGCCATGTTAGCTCTAGTAACTAAACTTTTTTCAATTTATGTATCATTTCTAGGGATCCAAACTCAACCCTGGGGCTAAGCTTTTTTGCCCATCAGTTACCAATCGCAAATCCTTAACACCTCCGGCAGTACCAACAGTTGCCAATGTGGCCTATGTACCTGAAAATCTCACTGCGGGACCCATTTCTAGTTCCCACCCAGATGTAGAAATCAACCCTTTCATCTCTCGGTCATCTCTGCCTATAAAGTATATTCCACAAAGTAACCTGGTGGCTGGAAATGGCTTTATTGATTCTCAGCCTTCGCAGCAGGTAAGCCTTTTTAGTACTATTTTTTTTATTTCTTGCATTTTTTTGGGTGTTCTTCATCTATTTGAGTTTCATTCATGGTTCAAATTCCAGTTTGTGTGTGTGTATGTGAATGTGAATGTTGTCTTTATTTTGATTATTATTTTCTTTGTGTGCTTTTTTAGCATGTGAGTAGTTGGTATACAGGATAAAATTAAGATTGCCATGTTATTTAACAAAAGTATTCATTTTATTTTCTTACCAAGATCATCTTTTGATTGTCTTTCCAACTTTTGTGTAAAGTTTCTTCATCCAGTTTAGCTTTTCTTTAAAATCCATGACATGATAAATACAGTCAATCAGGAAGATTATGAGCTATGTGTTAGCTTTCAGAAGATGGGAAATACTAAAATCAAATTGCAAAAGCCAGCGTTTCCAGTACTTCTAGAGTTTGATCCCAATATATTTAAATTCTTTTAAATTTTGTTAAACACAGTGGCTACTTGGTTTATCTTTAACTTTATTTGAATAAGTATTTTTAGCTTATACTATCTGCTATTCAGTGAGCTCATTACAGTTCGAATACTAAATATTCTTTTTTAAATCTGGATACAGTTTATTGGACACATGGGAGCCAGGACTCAGGCAGTTAGATACGGTGGCCAACAACTCCATCCTATCCATGCCGGTCCCACTTATGTCACATCAAATCCTCAAAACGTAAGTTTATAAACAATTCTACCCTATAATTTTAGCATTTTCCGCATGTGAGACAGGTCACAAGATGGATTTTTTTTTTAACGTTTTTTTTTCTCTTTCTATTTTAGGTTATGGTTGGGCGAGGAGGGCAACAGCTCATCTATATGCACCCAGTTTCGCATGTAAGATAACCGCTTTGAGAAACTTTGATATATTGTATACTTGTATTACTACTCAGTTCATTTTATACATAGTATTCACCGGGTGTTATTTGTATAAAGAGACGCATCGACAATCATTATTTTTAAATATTGAGTTTTAAGTGAGTAATAACTTATATTCTTCATTTTTCATGTGTTCCAAAAGGATGTGAATCAGGCAGCTACAGCTTTCTCTCAAGTATCTCTCCGGCCATCGCTTACTCCACATTTTGGCCATCTTTTGAAGCATCAAGGTTTGTCTGCTAAAATATAAATTTTGCTATTTTACTCTTTTGATGCATTATACTCTTCTAGTTTCTAAAGGCAATGTGGATAAAAGTCGGGTAAAGTTTGAAAAGCAGTACTGTGATGTTCAAGTAATTTAATAATAACCAAAAGTCTTACATCCTTGCTTCTGTAGCCTGTGCTTTATCTATTACTTCTGTTCAATAGTTTTATGCCATCAGATGGCCAGAGAGATAATCAGTTTGGAAAATTTCCATGACTTTAGGTATAATAATATTCTTTTCAAGGTTGAGATTTATTACTTTGGAGCTTTTGTCAAATGCAAGCACACGTTGGAATGCACACAACCATTCGTTACACTAGAACTGATTTGGTTCGAGTTTCCTGCTATTAAAAGTTGGTTCTTCTGACGTTCTACAGTTTAGATAGAATGTTGAACTTGAAGATTGTCGCGGAAGTCAACTCAATTAAACAACATGAAACTCTAAAAAATTTCAGAAGCGGAATAACTTTATGTCTGTCTTGATATAAAATAACTTTCCTGTATATTTTTGTCCTTTACTGAAGCATATTTAGGTACCATCGTACGAGGAATTGTCAAAATTTAGACAATGCAATGATCCTTAATTCACTTGGTTTTTCTCCTCCGCTGTCATGGATTTGTTTTGCTCATTTGCTAAGTCAATTTATGTTCATTGTTAATGTGTGACTGTCTTAGTCGATAAATTAACATTTATTGCAGGAAATGTCGCAACTCCAGCATTGCAGCTATACGTAAATCCCCCTTTTATGTCTGGCGGACAGCAACAAGTAGCAATGCAAAATCACAATTCTTTTAACCCTCCCCCTTTTCCAATTATTCATCCGATTTCGGTCTCAGGTGGAGCTACTACTGGTTTCTTCACCCCTAAATTTCCGTAAATATCTTTGGAAATTTTAGTTTTGCAGTCATTTACTCCACCTTTTCTTTCCTATGGGATTTTTATCGTTGTTTGCCAGTTAAAATTTTGAGATTTATTTTCTGTGAGAAGAGAGGATAGACACTGTAAAGCCATTTATTCTTCATGAGTTATTAAGAGCTTTCTGATGTATCTCTTCATCCTGGATAATTACATCGAAGAAAAGATATGGTTCACTTTCTAAATCTAACCACTTGTGTGGCACTGTCGTGACTTGCTTTTTTACTTTCTAGACCTAACTACTTCAAAAAGACTTGTACAGCAGTAGTAAATTTAGTGCAATTTTAAGAAATTCACCAGGTTGCGAATGAACAATGCCTATAATAGCAGTATTGTCGGTGCAAAATAGCATACGAACATTGCAAAAAATATAGTGATACATATGACTTCTTTGAGCGAAATGCATACTTTATGCCTAGAAGTACAAGATATTTTCAGGTAAATTGGCATGCGTTTGTAAAGGGAAATTGGCAGTATAATTATAGAACTGACAGCTAAATAGACATTTGCAGAAAAGATACTTACCCAACAAAAGTAGGGTAGAGAGAATAAAATGTTGGTCTGTTTTTATTTTTAAATTGCATGTTTTTTAGTTGGTTTAAAACTGTACGAAGGCGAGGCAAAGAAATTTGAATTATAATGTTTAATAATTTCCACCTGTAAGTTTCTGGCTAAAATAGTACACAACCTATTAACTTTTAGTGATTTGGTATCCAACCTAACACGTTTTCTAATTTGGTACCCAACCTATACATTTTTGCTCATTAAGGGACTCAACCCACATCCGATCATTTTAACCTAATTAACTCAAGCATATTAAGTAGTGGTTTCACTTTAAATTCTTTAAAACAACAATTGAAGATTTCACATAGGTTAATCAATACTAAAGCTTGGTATGTGTTAAAAACCGATGATCGAAGACAGATTGAGTCCCTTAATTGGACTGTATACGTATAGATTGGGTACCAAATTAGAAAAAATGTTCGGTTGGATACCAAATTAGAGCGAAACATATACGTTGGGTATCGAATTAGAAAAAATGTTACGTTGGGTACCAGATCGCTAAAAGTTAATAGGTTGGGTACCATTTTACCAATTTTCCGCCTAAGTTCCTGGATTCAACATTTCTGACGTTATGTAGCACAGTAGCAGTAAGTACATGATACATAATGTTCGAACTAGTTCTCTCAGATAAAACAGTGAGGTCATACAAACCTCGAGACAAGGGGAAAATAAGTTGAGATCAATTCATAAGGTTAAATGTAGGGTTTTCACTAAATAAACTACAAACCGATGAAAAGGGGGAATAAAAGACTATCCCTGAGATGTTTTTAAACATACATGCAGAAATAATAGCATATCTATAAACAGTCCGGTATGAAACAATAAAAAAAACTAGCATCTAACAATGTTTCGACTTCGACTTCTGAACATTCTAGCAGATCCCTAATGGGTGCTTGTACAATTTGGTGAGAGCTATACACAGCTCATGCTTGAGCATTATCATTTCTTGTCATCAGATTTTCGGCCCCTAGCAATGGGTTTCCTGGCACATTTTCCTGCACAGCCTTGATAATAAATAAAAAAAAATCAGTAATTCCATTGATAAACTTTTCTGCAATAAAATCATGGGTAAATTACACTCTGTACCTTCATATTTGCAACATTTGCACTTACTTTGGCGCCAGGATTTTGGATTTTGTTTTATGGGAAAATGTCAAGGAAAGAGAATGTTGTTCTTGCATTAGTAGAAATTTTGTGAAGGGATTTTCATATATATTTTTTAATTAAAGGGATGTTTCTTTCAATCACGTTTTTTCATGAGAAACAGTTACACCAAATGTATGTCTGATTCCATATTATCAATTCAGTCTAAACTGTTAAAGAGTAAGGACCTGCACATTTTCCTTGTGCCGTATATATACTATAAAAACTTGACTATTATAAAAAACAGCTAAATACAAGTTTGGTGGTGATTCACATAACAGAGAAGATCTCTTTTGATATTCTTGTTCTGCACTAAACCATTTGTTAGATACAAAGTATTTCAATGAGTAGAACAGCATTTAATCTTTTAAACTCGCTACAATTGAGTAGAAATACTAAATAGAGACTCGAGGTAAAACGCAATTGTTTGAAACCAAATACTGAAATCCATTTTACAAATAACTTTCTGTCTTACCTGCAATAGCTCAGTCATTTTCCCGACCCTCTGGACCTCCATAGGCTGGTGAACCTGTTGAGATTGTTGGCTATGGACATATCTATGTACCGCTTGCAGAGGCATAACATCAAGCGGCTCATCCACGTCATCAGATTCCTCTCCTGACATACCATCCGCTGCAACTTCTCTCTTTGCCACATGAGAAGCCGAAGGTTCACCTTGGCTCATAGAGAAATCACCATTTTCACCTTGGCCCATTAAGGTATCAAAATCATTGCCACCTGGCTGAGAATGTACATACGCTGAATCCTGATATTGGCCAACTTGAGGAGCTTGGTTCACAGGTTGTAGCACAACAGGGACCATGTTGCCTCTGGACCCCATAGACAACTCAGGTGCTGGCACTTGTCTAGCGTTTCTCCCTCTTGAACGACGATGGCGGCCACGGCTACGAGCTTGAAGAGGGAGAGAGATTTCATTCCTCCGTATCATCTGAACATGAGGCGCCACATCATTCTCTGCCGAAACAGGAACATAATGTCCTGGCTTAAACACAATGCCTCTTAAATTGGTACTCGAGTTGCCGATCCGAACAGAGAGCAAATACCCAGCTTCGAAAGATGACTCAACAACACCAGTAACAGGCTGGCCAACGACGCCATTATACGAGTCTTCTATGGCATCTAGTTGCAGAGAATGGGTTCCGTTAACATTGTCTTGTCCAGGTGGCGGCGCGACGTGAGTGGTCACTCTACGGGTTATGCCCCGGCTTGGATCTTTACGTGGGCGGCCACGTCCTCGTTTCACAGGAAAATTTGGTGGACGCTCGGTGTTGTTTTCCCCGTTGACTTGGTTCATCTTCTAAAATCTGCAATATGTTTTATCAGTTATCATCATGAGGCTTAACATATTAAAGAGTGTATACTATAAAAATCCAAAATATATAGGATTAACTTGGTTATCCTAGTAAATTCTTTTACTGGCTAATACCAACATGCTAACGTAGCAGTAAGGTTAAAAAAGAGATTGATCAATGATCATACAAGTACAAAAATCTCATATAATGAGCAACAGGAATAAACTGAACCTATGTTCTTTTTTTTCACTTTTTCGAATGAAAAAGAAAGGTGATACTATATACTAAGTAAACACTCCGGTTACTTGTTGTCAGTGTTGTTAAGAACCGGCAATGTGCAAAACATTTAAGTTATGGTACAAATAGTTCAACTTTCGATATCTACCAATATAAACTTATAAATAATTTAAGTTTAGTGACATCTAGGTGGCTTGCAGCTTTACACGGTTTGTTAATAAGCTTTACTCAGAACATCAAGGGCGTTATTAGACAATATAGTATCTTCATAGATATCAAAAAAAAAAATGAAAAAAAAACATTAGAGATGACAATAATAACTGGACCACAAAATGCATCAGTTTTTCGTTCTATTCTTCGATATGCACTTAAGTAGATTTGTTTAGAAAATTTCTCAAAAAATAAAAGCGGGCCTGTTTAGCTGCTATTTAAAAAGCCGGTTTTTGTTCAATGACTGTAAGACAGCTGTAATCACTAATGTTAAAATTATTTCTAAAATCGAAAAAAAAAACTACCCGACATCGTATAGGCCAAAATGTATTCAGCTTAAAAGCTGCAACCAAAAAAGAGCCTCTACATTAATTTCACTCTCTAACCAACATTAAGTAACATAAAAATCAAATAATTATAGATTAACAAATGAATATTTGAAATAAAATAATCATTAATGAGAGAATAGGAAAAACTGAACAAACCCAGTAAATTAATTACCCAATTTCAGTATAATAAATCGCAATCACAATATATCTATATCTAGTCATTTCGTTCGATTAAACTAAAACAAACATGCATCTGCTTAAATAAATAGTATTAAAAAGTAAATACATAAATAAGAAGCTAGGGTTTGAGAAGCATTTACCTGAGTTGTTAGGGGGAGAAAATAGAAGAGTAATTGCAAATTATGTATTACTATTATTATTATTATTATTGTGGCTCAGCAAAACCCTTAATTATTAAGTATTTTATTGTTTAAAAAATTATAATAAAAAAGAGGAGATGAGAGAGAAAGAGAGAGTATTTCGAGAGACTAATCTTTGGTGATATTGTGAAATAGCCCCTAGAGTATTTATAAGTTTCATTATAAGACCACCGTAACAAACAAAGTTACAAATGCGAATTCATGTTCGACGATAAGTGACGAAATCACCATCTCTACCTGCAATTTAATGAAATCACGGGAAAATAGAATTATAGTCCAATTTCCTTTTACAAACACAGATATAAAGTCACTTCGGAGAAAACCATTTACAGTAATTATTACGGTGCGTTAATTATGGTCCCTGTCCCAATTGTTTCGGTCAAAATTATACTTTATTTGCACAATTTTAATTAAAACACTACTTCCTCCGTTCCACTTTACGTATCCACTACGGAAAAGAAAGAGATTAGGTGAAGACATTCGAGTTGTAGCCCCTTTTCAACAAAATTTGACGAAAACATAAATTCATTTTAGTGTGTACAGTTAAAATCTTCATAAGTTACCAATTCAGTCCTTCCCATAATTTTGAACAATACGAGGATTTTAGCCCCTTCAGTTTACATTCAGGGTTCCGTCTCTCACAAGTCGCAACGGAAAAATAATAAATCTAAGAATGTAAACTTTTGTTACTAAACTATCAAAGTGACCAATTTAAATACAAGCGAGTGCTTGGTACTTTTGTTGGCTGAGATTTGGTGCGAGGAACGAGGCCAGTTGAAGCTAATCAATGCTGAAGTTTTAGTCGATGAGAGAGATGAGTATATGAACGCCTTACTGGGTGATGTAGAGGCTTTTCTATGTTTAAGAAGCTTTTCTATGTTAGAAAAGCAGAGATAATTCACCAAAGATGCTGCTTCGGTTACCTCCGAGACATGAAGGATCCACATGTGAGCCATCCCGTTGATAATAGTTTTTTCTGTTTTATAGTATGTTAACTTTGGCACTGTAGAGACACCGAAAAAAAAGAACAACATAGGCAGGAGACTCCGAGCCAGGTTTACAAGGCTCTTGTTATTCACCTGACGGTTATTCATCACAGTTGCAAAAGTTTTTGTACAGCACAAAAAGATATATACTAGAAACATTACAAGTTTCGGATATAGCTCCGATCTCCGTTGATGGAATGAGAAGGCTCTCATGGTGTAGGTTTTTTAACAGGGCTATACATTATGATGGATTGCAAGCAGATATGTTAGGACCAGATTTCTGGTCTAAATATTGTTTATTGTCTATTGGTTTTTACTAGATAAATCCTAACTGTTATTAAGAACTAAGACAGAGTTGTTAGGTTACAAGCAATGTTACAACCTCAGTTACAACCTACTGAGACAACTGTTGTTAGGTTACAAGCAATGTTACAACCTCAGTTACAACCTATGTTGATAGGTTTCTACAACCTGCTGAGACAGCGTTGGTGGTTTCAAGTACCAGTTGCAACCTCAGTTGCAACCACAGTTCCAACCTGCTGTTCTGCAGAATTCTGTCTTGTTCTGTAAATCTGCATAACTGTTCTTTATTAATTATTATTTGTTCTACAGTATGCATGATATATTCTCATATGATCTTAAAGGTTTAATATGCGTAAATTGAGAATATCAAAGTGGTAAGGAAAGATGTTTCCTAAAAGATATAAGAAGATTAGTTTATAAAGATATGTTTCCTTTTAAATCTATATCTCTATTCTTATGCAAATCTTTATCACTTGTTTCAATCTTTTGTTCCTTATCTATATTCAGTATAATTCGTTTAAAGATTGAATGTAATATGGAGTTAGGTGTTTCATATATATATGGAAAGATATTATCTTTATATGTTTCCTAGTTATAGGAAAAGACTAACTCCTACTTTCAAGCTTGTTATTAAACAGGTATTAACTTATGAAGATTGATGTCAATCCTACAAAAGGCAGACGTGCAATATGGAGAGATTGAAGCCAATCAAAAGAAGTCAAAAGCAATCATAAAAGATCTTGAAGCAAGAAGATTGTTTTTACTTATAAATAGTTGATAACCTAGCTTGTAAAAAGTGTGTGTTCTAAATTATAAAGAACTTATTTTCTAGAGAGAATACACGTGAGCTTCAAAAGAAAACAATGGTGGGATGCCATTGATTTATAAGTGATAGTTATAGAGTAGGAGCAATATAGTGATAGGCAGAAAAACCTAGAGGGAGTCTAAGTTTTTCATTAAGACTTGAGTCATATATTGTAAGCTTTTTATAATATCATAATCTGGGTAAGTGCCCCGGAGACGTAGCCTAGTTAGGTGAACTCCGTTGTTAAATGTGCGTGTGAATTATTTTCAAGTACATTTAATTTTAAAACAGTTCTGTCCATTAATACACTTGGTTCCAACTGCAGTTCCAACATTACTTGGAACCTTATACACTTGGTTCCAACTGCAGTTCCAACCCCACTTGGAACCTTACTGCAAAACTGCATCTAGAACAGCGGATAGGAATTTCAATTGGTATCAGAGCTTCACACTAGATCTTACTTAGTGTGGATCCTGTGTTCTAGTAACAATGGACTTAATGAGGGAAGGAAACGCCTTCAACAAACCTCCATTGCTTGAAGGAGGAGTAAACTATGGAGTATGGAAAATTAGAATGAGGTCTTTCATCAAACAGCAGAATGAACATGCATGGAAGATTGTTATGTATGGATGGGAGGCTCCAACTACCATGGATAATGAAGGAGAACTGATTCTCTTACCTGAAGACAGATGGTCTGCTGAAGAAGACAGAAAATCAAGTGCCAACTCAACAGCCATAAACTTGATTTTTGCTGGTGTAACTCTCAGCGTATTCAGGTATATCTCTCATTGTGAAACAGCTAAAGAAGCATGGGATATTTTGCAAGTTACTTTTGAAGGAACCACTAAAGTAAAAGCTTTCAAACTTCAACAGTTAACTACCCAATTTGAGAACTTAAGAATGGAGGAAGATGAAAACATTGAACAATTTAATGGTAGAATCTGCCACATTGCTCATCAAGCTGGAACCTTAGGTGAAAAATACAGTGATGCTAAACTTGTTAAGAAAACTCTTAGGTCACTCCCAGAAAGGTTTGAAATTAAGGTCACAGCCATTGAAGAATCAACTGACTTAGATAATCTTAAACTTGAAGAACTCATAGGAAATCTAAGTACTCATGAACTGAAATTCTTCAAACATAAAAGACCAGAAAAGGGAATAGCATTTCAAGCTAAGAAATCTGAATCTAATGCCTGTGATAAAATGAGTGATGAAGAACAACTAGCTTTCTTTGCTAAAAAGGTTTTTAAAAAGTTTTATAAGAGAAAAGAGGATGATACTGGTTCTTCTAAAATTTTTCAGAAAAGTGATAACCATCTTAAAACAGAATCCAGGTTCTATAATAACTCTACAGGAAAGTGGAATTCTAAAGAAAAGGATAATAAAGACTATAAGCCTAAAGAGATTCAGTGTAGAGAATGTAGAGGGTTTGGTCATATTCAGGCTGAGTGTGCAAATACCTTAAAAAGGAACAAAAATGCTTATATAACCACTCATAGTGATAGTGATAGTGATTCTGAGAGCAACAGTGATGAAGAGGATGATTCTAATTTTGTTAATTTTATGGGAATAATCACTGAAAAAGAACCTACTTATGAAAGTGACTGTGAACATGTTTCAACCATAGTTACAACTGCTCCTGAAATCTATAGCAGTGATGAGGAAGAACCTTCTGATGAAGACATTTCTCAGCAATATCTTGTTCTTTATGAAAAGTATAAATGTCTGAGTAAACAATCATTGATCATAAGCAAACTTAATGTTAATCTAAAGGATGAGGTTAAAAGTCTTACTGAGAAGCTTAAACTACAACTGGCTGAACTTACTGAAACTAAAAAGATAATAAAACTGATGAATGTTTCTGCCTCAGAAAAATTAGATGACATGTCATATTCTAGAGGCTCTAAAGATATCAGTGGTCTAGGGTACTATGGTGATAAGAGTACAGGAAAAACCACCTTTATTGAAGCTGTTGCTAAAGCTAAAACTCATAATTTTGAAAATAAGGTTAGAAGCTCAGTTGCAACCAGAGTTGCAACCAGGAATAAAACTCAGGTTTTTGTAAAGAAGGTTGGAAGCTCAGTTATAACCTCAGTTGCAACCATGAATAAACTGAATAGCTTTAGGGATAAAAATAACTTTAGGTTGAAGTTGTGTAATTTCTGTAAAAAACCTGGTCATTCTGAAATCCAGTGTTATTTAAAAAGAAACAGAAAGTATATTTCCCAGAAAACCTGGTTGGCTTCTGTCAATAAAAATTTGAAATGGGTCTGGAAAGTTAAAGAAAAAGCAACTTTAATTGCTAACAACAAAGCTGTTATTAACTCTTTGAATGTTGTTACTTCTAATGATTGGTATTTTGACAGTGGATGCTCTAAGCATATGACAGGTACTGCAAGTCTCCTAAAAAATGTCACCATTCTTACAGGTAACACTGTTGTGTTTGGAGGTGGAGATACAGGTAAAATTGTTGGTAAAGGTACATTAAGCAAACCTGGAATGCCTAATATTGATGATGTTTTTCTTGTAGATGGACTAAAAGCTAATCTTATTAGTATTAGTCAACTATGTGACAACAAGATGATTGTTAAATTCAACAAAAATAGGTGTCTAATTACTGATCTTAACAATGATTTGGTCATGACTGGAGTCAGATCAACAAACAGCTGCTATGTGTTTGAAAAAGCTGAAAAAGAATTGCCTCAGAATAGTAGAGCTTTTAGAGTCTTTAATCAAAGAACAAACTGTGTTATGGAATCTTATAATGTGTTATTTGATGACCTAAAAACTGTTGATGAGAATACAGGTGATGATGAACAATCTGAGATTGCAGAAAAAGAGAAAGCAGAAGTTCAGCAAACAAGCAGTCCCATAGAGGTTGGAAGTCCAGTTGAAACTGAAGTTACAACCGAGATTGTTACAGAGGTTGGAACTGAGGTTGGAACCGCAGTTGAAACCCAGAATGCTGCTGAATCTGAAGAAGAAGAAGAAAGTTCTCATGCTCAGTCAACTAGCAGGCCTCGCTATGTAAGGACTCAGAAAAATCATTTTCTTGACAATGTCATAGGAGAAGTTACTTCAGGTATGAAAACCAGAGGTAAAAGAAATAATATTGTTCACTTTGCTTGTTATATCTCTCAGTTAGAACCTAAGAATATAAAAGAAGCTCTAGAAGATAGTGAATGGATTTTAGCTATGCAGGATGAATTGGCTCAATTTGAGAGAAATGATGTATGGACTTTAGTACCCAGACCTTCTAATAAAAATGTTATAGGGACTAAATGGATTTTTAGAAATAAAAGTGATGAGGATGGAGTTATTATCAGAAATAAAGCTAGGTTGGTAGCTCAGGGTTATACACAAATTGAGGGAATTGATTTTGATGAAACCTTTGCTCCAGTAGCTAGAATTGAATCCATTAGAATGCTACTGTCTCTTGCATGTCTGTATGATTTTAAACTGTTTCAACTTGACATAAAGAGTGCTTTTCTAAATGGTGTGATTAATGAAGAAGTTTATGTCTGTCAACCTAAGGGATTTGAGGATCCTAACTTTCCTGAACATGTCTATTTGTTGAAAAAGGCATTGTATGGCCTAAAACAAGCTCCTAGAGCTTGGTATGATAGATTAACCAAGTACTTGATTGAAAAAGGCTTTAACAGAGGAGGAGTTGATAAAACTTTGTTTACTAAGAAAACCACAAAGGACATAATAATTGCTCAAATCTATGTTTATGACATTGTCTTTGGCTCTACTTCTAATAAAAGGATAGAAGAATTCATTTCTGATATGAAGAATGAATTTGAAATGAGTGGTGGAGGTGAACTAACTTACTTTCTAGGATTGCAAGTTAAACAGAATGAGAAAGGCATTTTTCTGTGCCAAAGTAAGTATGCAGACAATCTTGTTAAAAAGTTTGGTCTGAGTGAGAGTAAAGAGAAGAGAACCCCTATGAGTACTACCCTTAAACTGTCCAAAAATGATAAAGGTAAAAATGTCTGTCCAAGTCTTTATAGATCCATGATTGGAAGTTTGCTGTATTTAACTGCTAGTAGACCAGACCTTTGCCTAAGTGTAGGAGTTTGTGCCAGATATCAGGCAAATCCTTTAGAACCTCATCTTCTAGCTGTCAAAAGAATTCTAAGGTATGTAAAAGGAACACTTCACCTAGGCCTATGGTATTCTAAAGATACAAACCATTTTCTAAGTGGCTACTGTGATGCAGATTGGGCAGGAAACATAGATGATAGAAAGAGTACTTCTGGTGGTTGTTTTTATTTTGGAAACAACCTTGTTTCTTGGTTCAGTAAAAAGCAAAATTGCATATCTTTATCTACTGCTGAGGCAGAATATGTTGCAGCTGGAAGTGGATGCACTCAACTTATTTGGATGAAACAGATGTTAACTGATTATAATGTTAAACAAGAAATATTAACTTTGTTTTGTGATAACAAAAGTGCTATAGATTTAGCTAAAAATCCAGTTCAACATTCCAGAACTAAGCATATTGATCTAAGGCATCATTTTATTAGAGAACTAGTTGAAGAAAAGAGCTTAATTTTAGAACATGTTTCAACTGAAAGACAATTAGCAGATATTTTCACAAAGCCCCTTGATACAAACAAGTTTGAATCATTAAGAAGTGACATAGGGGTATGTCATTATCAATCTAATTGAATACTTTTGCTAAATATGTCTGTGTTGAGTACCTTTAATAAGTTTTATTTCTAAGGTTAAAGTCTTATTTTGAGCTATGATGTTTTTGTCTTGAAAAAGCCGCTTTTTGGTGTCTCAAAAACAGATGTGAGGTAACTTGTCCTTAAAAACCTCTCTGGTAATAGAGTTGCAAGCACAAAGTGCAAATTTTTTATGATGGTTGCAAGTTCAGTTGCAACATCAGTTGAAACCTCACACTCTCAATAGTTGGTTGGAAGTTCAGTTGCAACTCCAGTTGAAACCTCGTGTTAAAAATACTGGTTTGAAACATCAGTTGAAACCTCAGTCTACATTATAACTGTCAAGACAAAGTCTTATGTTTTTTGACATCACTTATACTCTTTCCTTGCTGAGGTCATCAAACAAGTTTTTGTGTAGAGATAAAAACGGATTTGCTCAATATAAGCTCCTAAAATCTAATCTTTATTAAGGCTATTCAATGATAAACATATTTTCTTAGGTAAATTGCTAGATTTTTGTTTTTCAAAAGCTTAAATATCTTTCTAATTGCTATCTTTATCTTGAATCAATTCAAATTTCCTTCAAAGCTTCAACTCTTGTATTTTCAAATTTGGATAAGTCTGTTTACAAAGGAATGTTTATCTGTGTTAACTGCTTGATTTATCTTCAATGCCAATTGTTTTATTCGTTATTTAAGAGTTATTAATTTTTCAAAAGCCTTGTTGATAAGAAACTTCCTATTTTTTGGCTAAATCTGTTTCATAATTGATTTGCATGTATCTCTTTCCAATTACAAAAAGATATGGTCTTTACTACCATTTATACAAAATCTTTTTACTATTTCAAATCAATCACAATTATCAGATTTATTCTCTCTCTCTTTCTACTTATCAAAGAAACCCTAAGCTTTCTGGAAACCCACACAGCGAAGTTCTAAGTGCAGTTCCAACCGTAGTTGAAACCATGTCTTTAGACATACCTCGTGACTAGTTTGTCTGGCTTATGACAAATAGGGGGAGATGAGTTTATTGTTCAGTTTAATGCTTTAATTTCAAGACTTAATATTGCTGTCTTTAAAGTTGAATTTATGAATGGATACATTCTGTGCTTATTTAGTGCCTGCAATTCTAACATACAGGGGGAGCTTAAACAGATGACTCTTAAGTATTGTTATGAGATATACAATTTAAGACTGTGCTGATATTGAATTTGCAGGTGGTTGGGATGATTTATAAACTTAATTGATTTGTCAAAACCAATGACAAAGGGGGAGATTGTTAGGACCAGATTTCTGGTCTAAATATTGTTTATTGTCTATTGGTTTTTACTAGATAAATCCTAACTGTTATTAAGAACTAAGACAGAGTTGTTAGGTTACAAGCAATGTTACAACCTCAGTTACAACCTACTGAGACAACTGTTGTTAGGTTACAAGCAATGTTACAACCTCAGTTACAACCTATGTTGATAGGTTTCTACAACCTGCTGAGACAGCGTTGGTGGTTTCAAGTACCAGTTGCAACCTCAGTTGCAACCACAGTTCCAACCTGCTGTTCTGCAGAATTCTGTCTTGTTCTGTAAATCTGCATAACTGTTCTTTATTAATTATTATTTGTTCTACAGTATGCATGATATATTCTCATATGATCTTAAAGGTTTAATATGCGTAAATTGAGAATATCAAAGTGGTAAGGAAAGATGTTTCCTAAAAGATATAAGAAGATTAGTTTATAAAGATATGTTTCCTTTTAAATCTATATCTCTATTCTTATGCAAATCTTTATCACTTGTTTCAATCTTTTGTTCCTTATCTATATTCAGTATAATTCGTTTAAAGATTGAATGTAATATGGAGTTAGGTGTTTCATATATATATGGAAAGATATTATCTTTATATGTTTCCTAGTTATAGGAAAAGACTAACTCCTACTTTCAAGCTTGTTATTAAACAGGTATTAACTTATGAAGATTGATGTCAATCCTACAAAAGGCAGACGTGCAATATGGAGAGATTGAAGCCAATCAAAAGAAGTCAAAAGCAATCATAAAAGATCTTGAAGCAAGAAGATTGTTTTTACTTATAAATAGTTGATAACCTAGCTTGTAAAAAGTGTGTGTTCTAAATTATAAAGAACTTATTTTCTAGAGAGAATACACGTGAGCTTCAAAAGAAAACAATGGTGGGATGCCATTGATTTATAAGTGATAGTTATAGAGTAGGAGCAATATAGTGATAGGCAGAAAAACCTAGAGGGAGTCTAAGTTTTTCATTAAGACTTGAGTCATATATTGTAAGCTTTTTATAATATCATAATCTGGGTAAGTGCCCCGGAGACGTAGCCTAGTTAGGTGAACTCCGTTGTTAAATGTGCGTGTGAATTATTTTCAAGTACATTTAATTTTAAAACAGTTCTGTCCATTAATACACTTGGTTCCAACTGCAGTTCCAACATTACTTGGAACCTTATACACTTGGTTCCAACTGCAGTTCCAACCCCACTTGGAACCTTACTGCAAAACTGCATCTAGAACAGCGGATAGGAATTTCAAGATAAACGGTGAAGCAACTTCTTAAACAGACAATTTAGAGGTGAATGCACAACTATAATACCAGTAATTAGGTAGAAATCATATTATAAAGGACTATATCGCTATGCAATTGTTTGGCTGCAACTTTTAAGCTTGGTATTTTTGTTTTGCTTTTAAGTTGTGTATGTGGCTACCTTTTGGTCCTATGAAAAGCTTTATGTTGGATTTTCCCAACTTTTACTTCAGTTCATACCTTACTAAGATCGGTATTCAATACTGAAAACAGTGAAAAGTATCTTTACCAGTAAAATTAAAGAAAAGACCAAGTATCCTAAGTTTGGCACTTTGTTCCAACTCCTGACACATTTGTCTAGTTTAAAAACAATGTTACCAGCCTGCATAAAGAAACATTGCCCACCTTTTGAAAAATATAAAATTGTCCATCAAGCTTTTTTAAGTTTCGCAATAAAAGCTAAAATAACTAGTATAATAATGATAATTGAAAAATTAACAAAATACTATCGGCACTGCCGACAGAAACCAACAAACATAAAGCATAGGAGTATTATATATTGTCAGGATATACTGAGATATATCCCAGAAAAACTGTTAAGAGAACTAAAAACACTACACCGAGTGTGGAAGCACTGGTGTTGGACCTAAAACCATAGAAACTCACAACAGTTCAAACTCTTTCGAAATTTGATGAAACAGAAACATACTTATAGTCTTAACATACTAAAATTAGAGAACATCACAAAAAGACGATCTTGGAACTAAGACGAACTCGGCTTAGTCCATCCGCATAAAAGTGGCTCCATTAGTTCATTGTACCTTCGTAATTGCTTACTGATTTACGAGTTCCTGAAGAGTTAAGTGACTTTGTGGAAAGAGAATAATACACCAGGTGGTTTCCTATAATCTAGGTAAGTAGATTATGTATCTAACATACTAAAATTAGAGAACATCACGAAAGGACGAATCTTGGAACTAAGACGAACTCGGCTTAGTCCATCCGCAGAAAAGAGGCTGCATTGTACCTTCGTAATTGCCAAGTGATTTACCAGTTCCTGAAGAGTGAAGTGACTTTGTGGTAAGAGAACAGTAGACCAAGTGGTTTCCATATAACCTAGGTAAATAGATTATGTTTCTCGTATCTGGGGACGTAGCGACTGTAAAAAGAGAAGATGTCCTGCTAACATGCAAGGTGTAGTTGTCCAAATCTTCCACTTCCTTCCAACTCATCGCGGATTTATTATCCAGCATGAAAACTCGTACAAATTCACTGAGCAAACCAATAGTCACTAAGAAAAGATCTTCACCACGTTCTGCTAAGAAACTCTCGCTAAAAGAGAGAGGATCCTCTTCAGGCAAAGAGAGAAGATCCTCTTCAGGCTGCTCAAGAACTTCCCAACTGCAATCATCTCCCTGTATCCTAAAAACACCAAGGTTTACATTTTCACCTAGAAAGTAGAACGCTCCATCAACGAGAATTGGGCTAGTGTAGTATGGTTTAAAGCGTTTGTTGCAGTCTTTCATGAAGGTTTTCCAACCCTCCGTCTTCGAACCGCAAATGCGTATTTGAACTTTAAAGCCCACAGAAAAAATTGCTACGACAACACAATTTGAAGAGGTAGGCACAGAGGAGAAAACAAAGCATGAAGAGATAATTTTAGTGTACGGGTCAGACAAGTCTTCATATGGTATGGCATCCTTAGTTCACGGATTAAAGAAGCTAATGCCTATCTTTTCGACATCTTGGTAATTACCCATAAGTAACCAACCATCTTTGCAATAAAGAATTCTTGAATCATGCAATGACTCGGACCTGAAAACGATATGTATCAACATGTTGTGGACTAACAAAGCTGCAAGTACGACAATTTTTCTGGGTAAATATTAGACACGGAGATAAAAGTTTGTTTTGGAATTGTAGTCTCATCTCTTCATTTTTTCCTTCCGCCTCCTTCTCAATCTCTTTGCTTGCTTTTTCTTTCTCGTTTAGGGTCATCCCAATGGCTTCTCTATACAAACTTGTTATCCTGTTTGTTACATGTATGTTTTGTTAGCCCTCATTACAAGTTTATAAACCCAACACAGAATAATAAATAAAAAAGACTATGCTGGGAAGTGGGATCTAATCTAAAGTGTAAGAAGATTTAGCTATATCTTGTACATTTTTTGTCTAATTTCACCAATCATGACAGTCAGGGCCGGAACAAGCCGTAGCAAGTAGGTCTATGGACTTGGAAAACTTTTCCTTTAGTAACTAGGTACTTACTTATTTGTAAAAAGGTCAAACCTGAAACTTCCTCCTAAGTTTGTAAGGACAAATGCTATTAAGATATCGTACATGCAAAATACATATATATGAGGCGCATTAAGTTGCAGTAAATGGACTTCTGGTGTACTGTACTTAAACCGACCCTTTCTTTTATTGGTATTTTATTTTTAATTATTTTTTGTAACTATGTGTTTTGGAAAAATAAAGTGACAAAGTAAACAAGTAATTTAGCATGACTGAATATATTGTAGCATATGAACTTACTACATGTTTGACAACAGATTTTCTGGTCAAAAATTATCTTTGAAACAGCTGTTTTAAATCCAATGATAATCCAGTTTTTTTACTTTTGGATTTTTGAGCTTTTTAGCCAGAAAACCTGCTTTTTAAAAGCTAAATGATTTGGCTGTCAAACATTCATTGATTTTTAAAATGAAGAATCTAAAAACTAGTCCAGAAAATCTGTTACCAAATATCATATTCTTTTATAAAATTATGCAGGATTTGATGTTCACGTCAGAAAAGTTTTAAGAATAAAAAAATAACCATGGATAAAATTAATTCATGTTTTAGTAAATCACCTTTGATTATAGAAATTCATCTTTTAATTTTAGAAAAGTCATATCTGATTTAGAAATTTGCTACTTTGCTAGTGGAGTATTCAAGACTGAGTATATGATCTGTAACAAATACCTAACATTAGATACTTTTCATCACGATGCACACATAAATTTCTCACAGACAACCGATAATATCAACCCAAACAAAAAAGTAACATTCTGACTGTAATGTTACATTCAAGGCCATTTCACAATGTTTTTGAGACAATGCTATATATATTTCCTGACTGTTATTTCCTTAGCATTGACTTTGTAGCTTATAACTAGAAAACTGATGTCCAATTGTGGTTGATCTAGCAAGGATTTAGTCTGATGATTAACACCTCTGTTATGCATGTAAAACCTACCCTTTTGTAAAAAAACTGATGCTAAGTAGTATATATTAGCATCCAATGCAAATGCTCTTAGTTTCACGGTATAAAGCTATATCTACTTCAATGTTTACCAAAATTGGTTGGTAAATAAAATATCATTGAATAAAATAAATTATTGCTTACAGCATCCACAGTAGATGCCTAAATTTAGGCTAGCTATATGGATAATTTTGATTAAAAATATGTGGAAGTTAAAGTGTAAATAATAAGCAACGTAATAACCATAGCTTACCAAAATAAATTCCATCTTAGTCAACCCCCACAACAACGCTGCTGTGAGATGCACAACAAAGATGATATCACTAGCCAGAACTTCTTTTTAAGCCAAAATGCAATCATTGTCTTATTACAGTTCAGTATTTCGTTATTGGTAAATAATATAACATACAGACTTAGATGCATCTAGAACCTCTTCACGGACCCCTCATGGCTCATACTGAGTAACATTTAGTTAACTAATATCCCGATTAGTGTCTGCTTAGAATTTAATTTTTATTGAATAAAATAAAATAACATGAGTTCTATTTGAATATGATAAATTTGTGAATACCTGGTGTCCAGCCTTATCCATACAGGAGACTCCCAAAATTTCTTTGGCAGAGAGATAGACAAAGTTGCATCTTCAATGTGATACGAGTACAAGCATTTGTCCTCATAGCGAGTAAAGTATATCCTATTTCCTATGTCTTCTGAGCAGAATGCACAAGATGAATTACGATCATCTTCAGAGTAGAAAAAAGCTCGATATTTTGCACTCCTCACTCTTTCCCATACCATGGGAGTCAAGTTCAACTTATATATCCGAATTTCTACAAGTTCTAATCGTCCACTGAATTTATCATCAAAATTGGAGAATATTATGAAGAGCTCTTCTGAAAATCCAAGAAAGTGTTGATTACTACGTCTCCCTATCATATCATGGACGTGTGGGATCTCAAACACAGTTTGTAGGAGGATGCTATCTAGCTCAATAATGTTAATTCTTAGCACCGTATGTCCTAGACAAGTCAAGGCATATACAGTATTGTCGCAGCAAGCAGGGCGACATATATAGTTACTTGTCTGATCGCAGTTGCTCACTGCATGAAGTTCCTCCTTGTAACAATGCGTGAACCAGCTTTGCTTTTCGTGGTGAAGTCGATTGAACCAAATACACTTGTTACCCTCATAAAATAAGAAAACAGTACTATCAGGGTTACTAGGAGGAGAAGATAAACTACAAGATTCAATACAACACTGGTCGTCGAACTCTAGAGGAGGAAATTTTATTGTCTCAAAAGTGAGAGGGTTCAGTAGTAAGATCTGATAATCAGTGGAGAGAATAAACCAACCATGACAAGAGTTCCAAACCACGTGGTTAATCAGCTCCGGGATAGAACGGACATAGCTCATTTTATCAGAGAGACAGTAGAAAGTTTGGTTTTGTTCGAGTATACAATGCCTTGAAAATAGTAAAGGACAGTCGTCGAAATGGAGAGGAAGGCAATTCTGCTGGTTTCTCTGTCCTCTTTCTATCACCGCCTTCTCCTTATCCTCCATGGATCAACCTAGTTTAGTGCACAAACCACAGAGTGACAGATAAGGCTATATGTATAGAAGCCAAAACAAACCTGTATGTATATATATACATTCCATGATTGGTGACAACTTTGATTTAATTTCGTCTTGATAATGACCAATTGATTCGTTATCATCTTCCAACCTAGTTGTGTTTGTACTTTGTCATTGTGTTAAACTACTAATGGGAAAGATGGAATTCTATTTCACTATTGATGGACAATCGCTTGCGGGAGGAGGGCAACTATGCTGCTTTCTCGGTCCGTTCACTATCTCTCCTTTTTCTTTTTTTTCCATGATCATGCACAAACGTGAAACAGTTTGTAATAAAAAAATTATTATATTTTCCTACTCCATAGACCATAATATACGCTTGTAGTAATGCTGTATTACCGAATTACTAATTCTAATTGGAATGGAACTTCCTTTTTGTTTCCTGATATTTATGGATTGTTTTTTATTTTTTTGTGATTGTTCATGGAAACTTGTAGTTATACAGAGCAAGGAAAAAATTCATTTCCTCCTACTAATATTTGTCAAATTATACTTTAGATACTTCCAAACTATTTTTTGGTTAAAAAAAATCCTGTATTGGAATTTGACAATTTAAGTACAGCGTACTTTAGATAAATACAATGCCAAAAAGAACTTCCGAATGTAAAAGAAAAATTGAGAACGTTCTTTTTTGTTGACTATATATTTACCTAAATCTAGCTAATTTCCGCTTGATTTTATCCGGCTTAAATCCCCGGGGTTGCCATTTTCCAAGTACTAAGCTTAGTCAGATTTTCTTTAGGAAGTTTTGTGATAATATAGCATGTACTGCATGGGGTTGTTTGGCGTGACATTTTACTTTGGTAATATTTTGTTTAATTTCTCGAAAACCAAAATACATACAATATTTATTCTAGCATATGTCTGCATATCGTATAACTCACCGCTGATTCTAATTAATTCACATGTTCAATCCATTGTAATAACGAAACACTCATAACTTATAAGCAAAATATCGCCAACACGTCTAATGTAACTTAGATTTCTGGAGACGGGTAATTGAACTTGTCACAGCGCAAAACTTTTACGTAATTTGATCGATTACTTTTACTTGTTTACACGTTGATCATCGAATGATACTAAAACGTTCGGAAGAAACGTTGGACAACTTTGGGCCCTGGCCTCCGACCAAGAATTACCATTTTTTTTTAGAGTTCACGCTCAAACATTAGCACCTCAATTTTCTGTTGGAAAAAACCATGAAACATCGTGTTTTTCGAATTGGTCACGAGTTCAAAAATTTGGTCAAATTTCATGTGAAGAATCTAAAGTTTAGATTCCGTACTCAAATGGTTTGAGTAGCTTGTGTGACAAGTTTCGAAACGGTATATCGCATGACCTATTCGGTGAATGGGTGTGAATGGAAATTGGCTCCGAAGTTGGACCATGGAGAGACGAAATCTGAAATTTTGGGAGAGGAAGTGGGAAATTAAATGGATGGGGAAGTCACTCAAATGATTATCCCACATCAAAGAGGAAAAACTATTTTGAATAGTTTATATACATATTCACCACTAGAGAGTGGTAATAATATGTAGTCTCATATGTGTGTAGGCAAATGTACCATACACGCTCGCTTGGTCTTGGCCTCGGGTCTTGGGGTCTCGGGCCGGTTCCGGTTCCAAGAAAGTCTGAGAGTTTTGAATAATAACAAAACGGTCCCAAAAATTCCAGCAAGCTTGTAACTGATGCAATTAAATGAGAATCACCCACCAACAGCTCGACCTTGACTCGTCGTCATCCGAGACGTTGTACTTTGGGATCGAAGTGCCAACGCAACCAAGGTGGTTGGGCGAATATCGGTTAAGGGCAGTCTAACAGTCGGCCTCGTCTTTTAATTTTGAATAATAACAAAACGGTCCTAAAAATTCCAACAAGCTTGTAACTGATGCAATTAAATGAGAACCACCCACCAACAGTTCGACCTTGACTCGTCGTCATCCGAGACGTTGTACCTTGGGATCGAAGCGCCAACGCAACCAAGGTGGTTGGCCGAATATCGGTTAAGGGCAGTCTAACAGTCGCCTCGTCTTTTAATTTTGAATAATAACAAAACGGTCCCAAAAATTCCAGCAAGCTTGTAACTGATGCAATTAAATGAGAACCACCCACCAACAGCTCGACCTTGACTCGTCGTCAGTTTCCGACGAGTCATCTGAGACGTTGTACCTTGGGATCGAAGCGTCAACGCAACCAAGATGGTTGGGCGAATATCGGTTAAGGGCAGTCTAACAGTCGCATCGTCTTTTAATTTTTTCTGAGTATTTTAAATTCTGCAATTTACATTTATGTATTTTCTATTCAGTATTTTAATTTGCTGTAATATTTATATTCTGTCTTTACCTTTCTGTAATTTATTTAAAGTACTGTTTATATTCTGTAATTAGAATAGTTTCAATTCAGTCCTGTAATTTATATTTCAATCAGAACAGTCCGGCTGTTAAGTTTATACTTTCCAGTCCGGCAGTTTCTATTTATTACAATTCAGTACATCAGATTATTAATTGATAATAATCTGAATAACGTTTGCTTTAATTTCTATTCAGTACATACATGTTGTAATCTGTAATTTCAGTTTCAATTCCGAATTAATAAAGATTACACTGATTTTTGATTATTTGTTTTTAGTCTTTTATTATTGTTTAATTGTTATTTCGTACACGAAACCAACATTTTCATACGAAATACAAATAAGTAAAAGACATAAACAGTAATCATTTCTCTTTTTGTCTTCTTCTGAATTTACATTTATGCAATTATGGAAGTGTAAAATTTGTTGGAAAAAAGTTGGAAAATATGTAATTTAAACATATTTGTTCCAAGTGGTCAGGGACCATCTTTGAGTCAATTTTTAATGCGATTCCTCAGTTTTTATGAGGCCATACTTTATGCGTTTGAGTAGCTCGTGTGACGAGCTTCGCAACGGTATATCGCATGACCCATTCGGAGGAAGGGTGTGAATGATAATTGGACTCGAAGGTTGGTACTCGAAAGAGGCAATAAAGCCAATGCTGGAAAATGAGAAAAGAAATGGGATTTAACCCATGAGGGTTATCCCACATTGGAAAATCATGAGTGATTTTTACAATATATATACTAAGGTATCCCATGTGGATATAAAGTAGTGTTTCCACATACACATGTGTGTATTGTGTACCACACATGGGCTTGCTCGACGGGCGGGCTTGCTCGTTGGACCATGGAGAGACGAAATCTGAAATTTTGGGAGAGGAAGTGGGAAATTAAATGGATGGGGAAGTCACTCAAATGATTATCCCACATCAAAGAGGAAAAACTATTTTGAATAGTTTATATACATATTCACCACTAGAGAGTGGTAATAATGTGTAGTCTCATATGTGTGTAGGCAAATGTACCATACACGCTCGCTTGGTCTTGGCCTCGGGTCTTGGGGTCTCGGACCGGTTCCGGTTCTAAGAAAGTCTGAGAGTTTTGAATAATAACAAAACGGTCCCAAAAATTCCAGCAAGCTTGTAACTGATGCAATTAAATGAGAATCACCCACCAACAGCTCGACCTTGACTCGTCGTCATCCGAGACGTTGTACTTTGGGATCGAAGTGCCAACGCAACCAAGGTGGTTGGGCGAATATCGGTTAAGGGCAGTCTAACAGTCGGCCTCGTCTTTTAATTTTGAATAATAACAAAACGGTCCTAAAAATTCCAGCAAGCTTGTAACTGATGCAATTAAATGAGAACCACCCACCAACAGTTCGACCTTGACTCGTCGTCATCCGAGACGTTGTACCTTGGGATCGAAGCGCCAACGCAACCAAGGTGGTTGGCCGAATATCGGTTAAGGGCAGTCTAACAGTCGCCTCGTCTTTTAATTTTGAATAATAACAAAACGGTCCCAAAAATTCCAGCAAGCTTGTAACTGATGCAATTAAATGAGAACCACCCACCAACAGCTCGACCTTGACTCGTCGTCAGTTTCCGACGAGTCATCTGAGACGTTGTACCTTGGGATCGAAGCGTCAACGCAACCAAGATGGTTGGGCGAATATCGGTTAAGGGCAGTCTAACAGTCGCATCGTCTTTTAATTTTTTCTGAGTATTTTAAATTCTGCAATTTACATTTATGTATTTTCTATTCAGTATTTTAATTTGCTGTAATATTTATATTCTGTCTTTACCTTTCTGTAATTTATTTAAAGTACTGTTTATATTCTGTAATTAGAATAGTTTCAATTCAGTCCTGTAATTTATATTTCAATCAGAACAGTCCGGCTGTTAAGTTTATACTTTCCAGTCCGGCAGTTTCTATTTATTACAATTCAGTACATCAGATTATTAATTGATAATAATCTGAATAACGTTTGCTTTAATTTCTATTCAGTACATACATGTTGTAATCTGTAATTTCAGTTTCAATTCCGAATTAATAAAGATTACACTGATTTTTGATTATTTGTTTTTAGTCTTTTATTATTGTTTAATTGTTATTTCGTACACGAAACCAACATTTTCATACGAAATACAAATAAGTAAAAGACATAAACAGTAATCATTTCTCTTTTTGTCTTCTTCTGAATTTACATTTATGCAATTATGGAAGTGTAAAATTTGTTGGAAAAAAGTTGGAAAATATGTAATTTAAACATATTTGTTCCAAGTGGTCAGGGACCATCTTTGAGTCAATTTTTAATGCGATTTCTCAGTTTTTCTGAGGCCATACTTTATGCGTTTGAGTAGTTCGTGTGACGAGCTTCGCAACGGTATATCGCATGACCCATTCGGAGGAAGGGTGTGAATGATAATTGGACTCGAAGGTTGGTACTCGAAAGAGGCAATAAAGCCAATGCTGGAAAATGAGAAAAGAAATGGGATTTAACCCATGAGGGTTATCCCACATTGGAAAATCATGAGTGATTTTTACAATATATATACTAAGGTATCCCATGTGGATATAAAGTAGTGTTTCCACATACACATGTGTGTATTGTGTACCACACATGGGCTTGCTCGACGGGCGGGCTTGCTCGTTGGGTTTTTAACTCAACGGGAAAAAGTGCGCCTGTTCGGGAAAAAGCGCGCCTGTTCGGGAAAAGGCGCGCCTGTTCGGGAAAAGGCGCGCCTGTTCGGGAAAAGCTTCCAGCAAAGCTGTAACTGTTGCAATAAATGTGATTTCATTGCAAAGTTAATACTGCAGTTTCGAATTTCGAAAACTGACAGTAGTAAAGTGACCTTAATGGCTGAGATACTTGTTGGTTTCCGTGTACGAAATAACAATTAACAATAATTAAAGGACTAAACAAGAATAAACAAAAACCAGTGTAATCTTTATTAATTTCGAAACTGATACAGAAATTAATGATTACAACATGTAGGTACTGAAACGTAAATAAAGCAAACGTTATCAGATTATTATTAATTAATAATCTGATTTATTGAATTGCAATAAATAGAAACTGCCGGACTGGAAAGTATAAACTTAACAGCCGGACTGTTCTGATTTAAATTGAAATAACAGGACTAAATTGAAACTATTCTAATTACTGAATTTAATTACAGAATTGAAATTACAACAAAAAACAGAACTTTAAAGAAATTACAGAAACTGAATTTAATTACAGAAATTAAAAGCTACAGCTAAGGACAGCAATTGAAATACTGAAATAAAAAAGGACAGAATTGAATACGTAAATTAAATGGACAGAATTAAAAAACGTAAATGAAATGGACAGAATAGAAATAAAATAAGACGAGGCTACTGTTAACAGTATGCCCTTAACCGATATTCGCCCAACCACCTTAAGGTTTCTGGTTGCGTTGGCGCTTCGATCCCAAGGTACAACGTCTCGGATGACTCGCCGGAAACTGGTGACGAGTCAAGGTCGAGCTGTTGGTGGGTGGTTCTCTCTGTTTCTAAAATGTAATGCTACTGTTTAGAGAGATGATATATTCTGCTGTATTTGATTTCAGAATGTTCTGTGTGTGTTTGACATGTGGGGGGTCTGCCTATTTATAGGCTTGCTGAGTATCTCAGCCATTAAGGTCACTTTACTACTGTCAGTTTTCAAAATTCGAAACTGCAGTATTAACTTTGCAATGAAATCACATTTATTGCAACAGTTACAACTTTGCTGGAAGCTTTTCCCGAACAGGCGCACTTTTCCGAACAGGCATGCTTTTCCCGAACAGGCGCACTTTTCCGAACAGGCGCACTTTTCCGAACAGGCATGCTTTTCCGAACAGGCGCGCTTTTCCGAACCGTCGAGCAAGCAAGCCCGTCGAGCAAGCAAGCCCGTCGAGCAAGCAAGCCCATCGAGCAAGCAAGCCCATCTGTGGTACACAATACACACATGTGTATGTAGACACACTACTTTATATCCACATGGGATACCTTAGTATATATATTGTAAAAATCACTCATGATTTTTCAATGTGGGATAACCCTCATGGGTTAAATCCCATTTCTTTTCTCATTTTCCAGCATTGGCTTTATTGACTCTTTCGAGTACCAACCTTCGAGTCCAATTATCATTCACACCCTTCCTCCGAATGGGTCATGCGATATACCGTTGCGAAGCTCGTCACACGAGCTACTCAAACGCATAGAGTATGGCCTCAGAAAAACTGAGGAGTCGCATTAAAAATTGACTCAAAGATGGTCCCTGACCACTTGGAACAAATATGTCTAAATTACATATTTTCCAACTTTTTTTCCAACAATACTCAGCAAGCCTATAAATAGGCAGACCCCCCACATGTCAAAAACACACACATTATTCTGAAATAAAATACAGCAGCATATATCATCTCTCAAAAATAGCATTACATTTTAGAACCAGAGAGAACCACCCACCAACAGCTCGACATTGACTCGTCGCCAGTTTCCGACGAGTCATCCGAGACGTTGTACATTGGGATCGAAGCGCCAACGCAACCAGAAACATCAAGGTGGTTGGACGAATATCGGTTAAGTGCATACTGTTTAACAGTAGCCTCGTCTTTTAATTCTGTCCATTTCAATTACGGTTTTTTCAATTCTGTTATTTAAAATTCTGCAATTTACTTTTCTGTCTTTTTTAATTCAGTATTTTAATTTGTTGTACTTAGCTGTAGCTTTTCTATTCTGTTTGTACCTTTCTGTAATTTTTTTAAAGTTCTGTTTTTTTTTTTCTTCTGTAATTTCAATTCTGTAATTAAATTCAGTAATTAGAGTAGTTTCAATTCAGTCCTGTAATTTCAATTTCAAACAGAACAGTCCGGCTGTTAAGTTTGTACTTTCCAGTCCGGCAGTTTCTATTTATTGCAATTCAGTACATCAGATTATTAATTAATAATAATCTGATAACGTTTGTTTTATTTACGTTTCAGTACCTACATGTTGTAATCGTTAATTTCTGTATCAGTTTGGAAATTAATAAAGATTACACTGGTTTTAATTAATTCTTATTTAGTCCTTTTATTATTATTAATTGTTATTTCGTACACGGAAATCAACAAAATTTTCAAAATCCGTCAAACATAGTTATCAATTTCTATCAGAATTCTCTTAACGATAACAAAGCTAAAAAACAAAAAAAAAACGTGTAGATTCCACTCTGGACACACCCATTAATTTTATATGTACAGCTTATGTTACTTGTAAGACAAATGTCAATTTTCTTACTTTGAATAACCAGCTGTCCGCTATTTAACCTATTTTCAATTCTTAAGTTTTGTATTTTTATCCGTGTGGTCATGTTTTTATTACATTCTGCAGGCGTTATTTGTTTTATTTCAGTTGTATAAATGCAAAAGGTGAATTAAATTTCATTTACTTGTTGAGTTACCCCACTGTTTTATGACTTAGCATGCTAGCATCGTCTTGGACTTATCTAAAACGTTAAACAATCGAATACTTGTCATTTGCCATCAATGAAAAAATAAAATCATATGCAATTAATCCAAAGAGCACTTTTTACATAATTAAGGTTTAATTACTTGAGCCCTTAATTTGACCTTTATTTAATTTTCACCCTATAAGTAAGACCTCAATGCATGCCAACAATAAAACCGTGTTTTTTGGTTTTAACTCTATTAATGCAAAAGGTCAGATTTCAAAGTATTGTATATATGTACCATAATCCGTGAATACTGAACACAGTATTAAACTTCATGAATTTTAACAAATTAGGTGATGTGAATGTATCTTTCAAGTTGAACTTTTTCTTTATATATATACTTATTTTATTATCTTTAAGTTGAACGTACTTGATTAAAATTACGTGATCAACATTAAGTACCAAGACAGACAGAAGTAATATCATAAAAAAAAATTGAATATATATTTTTTTCATTAAAAAAAGGACAGTTATATTATTAGACTTATATGGTAATATGGGGGAATTAGCAAATCAAACTAGATGGTAAAAATGTTTGTGTTCATTATTCAACCCGTGTTATACCATTTAATTTTTCTCTAGAGTCATGAACATAGTCAACTTTGCCAAAGATAGAGTTGATAGAAGCTTGTGTGAACTAGCTCGGCAATCGTAAAAATGTTTGAATATGAGTTATAGACCTACAGTCTTACGATACATGTTGATAAATGCAAGAGTGTTACGGTTACAATCCAAAAAACTTACCTAAAACTTTTATCCAGTGAGCTGTCTTACCCAGTCATACTCATATCAATACTATTGATGAATATTGATGGAATGTTTCATATACTAAGAACGGTGAATTGAATTAAAACAAAAAGTTAACCATAATTTCAATACTAGTTACTACTATATTAATTAATGTCATCAAATTATCACATTTTTCATTTGATATTTCTTGTGAATAACTTGTTATTATAGGCATAAATATATGAGCAATGTAGTATAAATATTTATAACCAAAAAACAACTACAAATTAATAAAAAATGAATAAGTGATAATTGTATTTAAAAAAAAAACTTGCACATAACTCACATACTTCATAGGCTAATAAAATACATATTTATTCCTCCAAATAAACATAAAATTATATAATTTGATAAATCAAACTATAAATATCTAACATAATAAAAATTCAACCTAATAAAAACTCAAATAAAAATATATCAGAACCCTAATTGAGTCTACCCTAAATTTAAATATTAATTAAAAATAAGAAAAATTGTTAAATCAAAAAACTCAACTCATTAAAAAAAATACGCTAGTTTAGTCTACACTAAATTTAAATATTAATTAATTTTTATTTATTTTTAAATCGAGTATTAGTAACAATAAAAACTCGTAACATGGTGTATATGTCATGCAAGGTGATTTTATTTGTTGGGTATTGAAAATGTGTGAGGAAACCGTAAAAAAAATAAAAGTATGATGAATCTTTTATGGCAAGGAATACTAGTTCACATTATCTTGTCACAAATATAGAAAAACTTAAGCCTTACACGCACAAGCAATCAATGTTAAATCAACAAAAAAAGAAAACAATTCGATAAATAACGCGTTTTTATTTAATTTAACTTCCTCGTATTACATATTCTCTCTTGTCCTACAAGTGCTGAGCCGTTTCTACTCAATCTTGTCTAATATATAGAATAACTTACAAGTCACAATATTATTATTATCTTGTTACGTTTTGTTTTCATCTCCTTAATTTTTTAGCACTTGTTACACCTTAAACATACCAAGCTCTAATCAAAACCTGTAACAGTTTTTAATCTTTCATTTAACTTGATCAAATTCTTTTCTCTAGAACAATGGGTATCTGTCTAAGCAGTGGAAAAAGCAAAAAAATGGTCACACAAAAAGGCCAAAACTCAGAAAATATTAATGGAAAACATGTAAAGCCTGTTATCCATTATACAAAATCTCCGGGCCCACATACGGTGGCGACAGCACCACCACCGCCACCTCCAGTCCGCCACCACAGACCCGACACAATCCTTGGGAAACCTTTTTCTGACGTGCGTTTAGTCTACTCAATGGGTCGAGAACTAGGCCGAGGACAATTTGGCGTTACGTATTTATGTACAGAGTTGTCTACGGGGACTAGATACGCGTGTAAAACGATACCCAAGAAAAAACTCGTGAGCAAGCACGATAAAGAGAATATGAAAAAGGAGATACATATCATGCAGCATTTGAGTGGGCAAGCTAATATAGTCGAGTTTAAAGGGGCTTATGAGGATAGAGATTCGGTGCATCTCGTGATGGAGCTTTGTGAAGGTGGCGAGCTTTTTGATCGGATTATTGCGAGGGGGCAGTATAGCGAAAGAGCTGCGGCTTTTATATGTAGGGCGATTGTGAACGTGGTACATGCTTGTAATTTTATGGGGGTTATGCATAGGGATCTTAAGCCCGAGAATTTTCTATTGTCGGATAAGAGCGAGAATTCTTTGCTCAAGGCTACGGATTTCGGGTTGTCGGTTTTTCTAGAAGAAGGTTAGTCTTTTTGCCTTTGCTGTTATATGGGTTGGTTGCAGTCCTTTACCTTGGATTGTTTACTCTTTTGTTAATAAGTCGCTGCTTGTTTGGTTAATTGACTTAAAAGTTAAAAGTCTAGACCGTTTTTACGCCATATAAGATCTAGAAGTTTTTTAGGCCAAATTATCTCAACTTTTTTCTCGGACTTGAACACGCTCACTTCTTTTGCCTTATTGTAACACCCAGCATACCCCATATGAGCTGGCTAATATTGTTGTTTGGCAATTTTTAGTAATTATTTTGATGCCTTGTGATCTGGATCAATTATGTGCAATCTCATACAATCTGCCATCTGTGCATATGGATTTCTACTTTTTGTGTCTGGTTGTTTTGGGTAAAGTAGCTTTATGAAACTACCATCCCACATTGCCTGTTTGGTTGCAGATTTTAAGATCCAACCTTTTGCTTTTTAAATTGTACTGTTTCTGGTTGATCAACTAACAGTCAGTTTCAATTATTTCCGACTGAAAAATTTAGATGTTTCAAGGTAAATGAACCCAGTTTTCCTCTAAGCTATAAATAAGCCAGCTTATTTGCTAAACGGGCCCGAATGTGTAGTTATTTTAATATAGCAACAGATTGTGTAAATTAGTACCAAGAGGGAAAACTGTCAAGGGAGTAGAAACAGTCTGACATTTGGGTTAGAAATTTATGTTTCTTGTATTAGAGATTCTTATGTTTCCATTACCATATAAGTTTAGTCAACAAAGCTACAAAACCCTCTTCCATAAAAATATACATGAATTGGTTACTAAACTGAAACTACTTTTGTGATATGCCAGACAAAGTGTATCGGGATGTAGTGGGAAGTGCTTATTACGTGGCTCCAGAAGTATTAATGCGTAAATACGGAAAAGAAGCTGATATTTGGAGTGCCGGAGTTATTTTGTACATATTGCTTAGTGGTGTACCTCCATTTTGGGCCGGTACGATTCTAGAACAATTTTTTATAATGTTAAACCGTGTTTTACCTGTGTGAGGTAGAAAAGAGAAACTTAATAGTTTAGCAATTGTGCTTTACAGAAACTGAGAAGGGAATATTTGATGCCATATTGAAAGGACATGTCGATTTTCAAAGTAAACCATGGCCGTCGATATCATACAGCGCCAAGGACTTGATTTCAAAAATGCTCACTCAGGACCCCAAGCAACGAATTACATCTGCTCAAGTGCTTGGTAATTATCTTGCAATGCTTTTTTCAGAATTGTTATTTCTTCTTCAGTGTATGATGTCTCTGCATATCTTTCATTTCTGTTCCTAAAATAGAACTTACATCCCACATATTTTGAACTCCGTACCTGATACTTCAGGCGTTTAAACATATATGTGAACAAGGTTGAATATACATTGATATGCCTCATTTGCATGCAGCATGCCCTTTAGTCAGATAACAAACTTTTAGCGACTTTTTACTGACAATTCCTTGTACCAAAGGTAGCAGCAGACTAGCAGTAAGTAACTAGCATCAAGTGTCTAAAGTGCATCCATCTAAAATTTCGGATTTAAACCAGTATTCGAATAAAGAGGGCTCGCCGTCATTGTTACTTTGATATATCTGATTTGATATTGTGTTGTATGCAGAACATCCCTGGATTAGAGAAGGTGGAGCATCAGACAAACCAATTGACAGTGCCGTTCTGTCCAGGATGAAGCAATTTAGAGCAATGAACAAACTGAAGAAACTTGCACTAAAGGTAACTAAAACTGAATCCTCAATAAATAAATCACAGTCTAAAAGAATCACTAGGCTTCATGTTCTAAGAGAAACGTTATCCCTTTTTTGACAATAAGGTGGACTTTAAAACTGCTGCAGGTAATTGCGGAAAATCTATCGAAAGAAGAGATACAAGGGCTAAAAGCGACGTTCGCAAGTATGGACACTGACAGTAGTGGAACTATCACATATGATGAACTTAAGACTGGATTAGCTCGACTTGGTTCAAAGCTTACAGAGGATGAAGTCAGGCAATTAATGGAAGCTGTAAGCTATTTTTCGTTTTCTCAGAAATATAATATTTAGTTCTAAATTCTAATGCGTCATTTGCCATCCTAATCATAGTGTCTTGTCTCGATCATTACTTTAGGCTGACGTGGACGGAAATGGGTCCATTGATTACATAGAGTTTATTACCGCAACAATGCACAGATACAAGCTAGAAAGAGATGACCATGTTTATAGAGCCTTTCAGCATTTTGACAAGGATAACAGTGGGTGAGTGATTTATGAATAACATGGTCGATTGATTGCTCCTATGCATTTTACTAAAATTTGATACTATGTTGGTTCAGATCCAACTCAAAGCTGAAACTGTATATTCTATCTGATAATGTTACAGGTTTATAACAATGGATGAACTGGAAGCAGCAATGAAAGAACATGGGATGGGCGATGAAGCCACCATCAAGGAAATAATATCCGAAGTAGATACAGATAATGTAAGATCGTCTTTGCACTTGAATTAAAAACCTCTCTTTCACAGACACCTATGAAATTGCTTATCATTTTTTACCAAAATTCAGGATGGAAAAATAAATTTTGAAGAATTCTGTGCCATGATGAGAAGTGGAACCAATCAACAACCTAGCACGCTCTTCTAGATACGGCATTCCCAGTCTCCAGCTTGAACAAATTCTTAGTTATCACATTTACTAACCAAAGTTTCTAGAATGCAGTTCCTTTGTTTTCATGGTAATCGCATTACATCTTGTTTGTTCAGATATCAAAGATAGGAATTTCTATTTTTTTAAGATATATGCATAAAGATGTTCACATGTATGAAAAAGCAATTCACTCATAATACCGTAGACAGTAGACAGTAAACAGTATGTAGTAATGCAATTTTCACTTTAGAGGCACCCCAACCTGGCATTCTTTTATGGATCAGAATCAGTGAAAGCACAGATAATATAGTGCAAAAGATTTCTGATATTGTTTTTATTTATCTTGATATTGAGCAGAAATATAAAAGATGGTACAAAGAATATCAGGAAAATGTTTATTAAAACATTGTAGGACTGATCCCTTTGGTCTGTGAAAAATATTGCAGTTTTCCGTAAATGTTTATCAATGAACTGCATTTTTTCTAGAGGGGAGTTGCAAAGGACAACGAAGTGAAACTCGAGTAAAATTTTGTCAAAATGACAGGCAAACTAAAATTCAAGTAAATTAATTCACCAACGCTGTGTCACTGTTAGAGAACTTGTAGGATGTGCAATGATCGTGAGAAGATCACCATAAAACCTTACGCAGATCATTTTAAAGCTCAAAATTATTTTTCATTCAGACTCACAGATGGTGGTTGAGTGGGTTGGAATTATTCTGCAATTCATGATAATTGTGGATGAAATTTCCATCTTCGTCATTCTTAGAAAGTGAACAAAATTAACAAAGTTTCAAACTCTTGGGCTCATAATATAGCCCAGTGGGATGCGACTGACAATTGAGTTGATTGTATGAGTGATGAAGCGTCAACGGTTTAGACCTGACTTTGTATAAAAGTGGAGCGAGTGAATAACAATGTTAGGACAATCGTTTTCCATTTTATCTCGGTCTTTAATGGGCTTCGTTTTTTTTTTGTTTTTTTTAAATTTGGCTTCGTTTTTATTTCTTTCATATTATTTACTGAAGAACTTGCTCTCTCGAGACTTGTCAATTTGCTATATAATCTTGCTTATAAAAATAAGGGTAAATTTTGGATTGGTCCCTGAAAACACAAGTATTTAAGGATTGGTTCATGAAACTGAAACTAATTAAGGATTGGTCCATTTGGTGACATCATTAAAAAAAAATTGCTGACGTCATCAAAAACAATTAAAAAATAAATTAAATAAAAAACAGTCTGAAAAATAAAAAATAAAACAGTCTGAAAAATAAACAGTCTGAAAAACAAAAAATAAACAGTCTGAAAAATAAAAAATAAAACAATTAAATAAAAAACAGTCTGAAAAATAAATTAATTAAAAAACAGTCTGAAAAAAAAAACAGTCTGAAAAATAAATTAATTAAAAAACAGTCTGAAAAAAAACAGTCTGAAAAATAAAAAAAAAACAGTCTGAAAAATAAAAAAAAACAGTCTGAAAAATTAAAAAAAAAACAGTCTGAAAAATTAAAAAAAAAAAACAGTCTGAAAAATTAAAAAAAAAACAGTCTGACATATGTAGGATGGATATAGTTTATCATATGGAAAATTGCTAAAGCAGTAACAAAATTTCTCCACACAAAGCTCAGCGGAATTTCAGTTTGGTTTTCATCAATGGAAATAGTACTCTGACTAAATTCACCTCATAGGCTATTGAATCAAGTTGGAATCCTTATTGCGTTATTTGGTTAAATTATTTGAAAGTTGGGTTTGGACTAGAAGTCCTATGGGACCCACAAATATAAACTGTATATTTTAAGATAAAAAGATGTATGAAGATATATATATTATGTGGGTATGTATGTATGTGGGTATGTATGTAGAGAGAGATAGATTTGGAGATAAAATGTTTTCTCTGCAAGTTTTTTTTTTTTTTTTAGAGAGAGAATGATTAATGAGAAAATAGATTTGGGAGAGCTTTTATATTGGACCAATCCTTAATTAGTTTCATAAATAATGGACCAATCCTTAAATGAATTTTATAGCCGGACCAATCCTTAAATACTTTTATTTTCGTGGACCAATCCTTAATTTTCTCTAAAAAATAACTCAGAAGAAATAATTCTAAACACAAGATTCACTCCATTCTTATTATTAATATCATAAACTGAAAACCAACAACGTGCTGACATCTCCATAGCATATTGGAGGAAAATAGAAAAGAAAATGGAAATTACACACGACCGAGACTAGATTTTTTTCACGAAAACGAACACCAACACAAACTCCAGTGCTTTAAAACCCGTGAATCTTTATTTGATCCTTCTTCACAATCCCAGCCTGCAATATAAATCCAATACGTAAGTTAGAACACACCAAGATATATCCACCAAGAAACACCGATGCACAATAGTTCTTTCATGTTTCAACTATTAGTCAAAGACAAGTCCACAACAAGAACATCCAGGAAAATAAAAGATCCTCATACTAATAAATGCTGGAGCAGCTAAAACCAACGACTCGACTGGAAGTTATACCTTACACTAGCTACAACTCGGTTAGTGTTCCAGAATTAAAAAAAAAGGCGACTTATACTGTATAATTTTGTTAATGAAACTTAGCGTATACTTTACCTTTCATTTGTGAAACTTAGGGCTTTTAAAATATTATATTAACCATCCTGCTCTAGGACGGGGATTTACCAATATAAAAAAGGAATCCGCAATATAGCCTCAACACTTGTATCTCATAATCCTATTCACTGTTAATCCAACCAGAAGCATTCAATAATAATAAAAAAACCCAAGAGATAATAGCTAAGAATCTATACCTGAACTAGGAAGTTAGAAGCGTTTTTGCGCTGATCCCCTTGAAGCTGAATTACCTGCAAAAATACCCAATATTGACAAGGCACGTTGTAAATTTCACTGCATAAACGCTAAAAAAAATAAAAATTAACGAACTACAATAGACAATTGTTATTAAAGACTACCTTGCCTAGCTCTTTGTCCTGGACAACGGTACCATTACAGCAAAATTCCTTCTTCAGGTCCTTGAGGATCTTGTCGTAGCTGAACTCTTTCTTCAGCCCTTGTACAGTAGTCAGGCTCTTTCTCCCATTCCTCTGCTGTATACGTATATGTACGTATTCCTTGGTTCCAGGAGCACCCGAATCGTCACTGGCTTCAGCAAATGGATCTATACATGAAATTACCCAAAATTAGTAAACATCAAACTAATAAAATCTTCTTCTTCAGTGTGATTTCGTATTAAAAAGGAGAAACGAAATAGCACTAACCGAAAGCTGTGGGGATCTGGACGTCGAGTTCAACCATGTATTTGAAGTGAAGTGACTAGTGACCCTGTTGCAACAAGAAAGCTGTGCATATGAAGGTAAAACCCGTAGTTAGTTAATGGAGAGGAGAACATAAATAGACATGAACCCTGTACATAATTATAGTAAACTGAAAACCTTCGCTGACTAACTTTTTCCTAAATAGTAATACCGAATACCAATAACAAATACCATCTTCATTTCAAATAAGAGAAACCAAATAGACTAACTTGCATAGAAGAATAGAACAACTAGAGGCCATTAATTGATCGTTACGAAAACAGTAATTATAACCGGAAATCCACAATTAAACCAGCAAGGCTTGCACAACTATATGCTTTTTTCATAAAGCTGAAACTATTCCTAATACAACCTCCCTTCCAGATCCATCTCAAACATAAAACTACTGATAAAAAGTCATTCTTCGTATGATTTTGACAGAAACTTTCAATAGGCAAAGAAAGATCTAGTTTTTAATCTATCACGGGTATTGCAGCACTAAAAATATAGAATCGAACAATTAACACTAAAGATTCAAACAAATCTAATTCACTACAACCTCTTTTCACAGATCCATCCCAACATAAAAGTCCTACAATAGTCATAGCTCGTACGAATCTGACAGGAAATTTTAAATCGCAAGGAAAAATCTAATTAAATCTTTATCAAGAGTATTTCAGCACTAAAAATATAATCAACAAATTATTGGAAACAATCAAACAAACACATGCACGTATTCAAATCCGGTAGATACAATCACCGACCTTAATTACTATTGATCCATCTAAAAAAACGTGTTTAATTGTACGATTACGAAAAGAACAATTTAACACACATGAAAGATCTGATTTTCTCTAATATTTTCAAATAAACATCAAAAGAGCTGATTTTTCTCTAATAAAACCAATAAAACACCAGAACCCAATCAATAAATTGTCAAATACACCCAATTAATCACAACAAATTGTCAAATAATTGAGATCTTTAGCTAGAAATTCTCTAAGGTAACATATAAAAAAAAAACGATCACAACAACAAACGAATAACAGGGAAATCATATGCAATCATAGACAAACAATTAATTCGAAAAATAAAAAAATAGGACTAAAAAGTTAATAAACAGAATCAACAACCTTTTGATTCATAATAAACCCAATTAATTACAGGAAAAGAAAACAAGATCACAACTATAATCTGATAACAGGAGAGTCATATTTAATCATAGAAAAGAAATATATTACAAAAAAAAAGGACTAAATAGTAATTATAACAAACTCTAACCTTAGCAGCAGAAATAAGTTTCTCTCTCTAAATAAGTTTATACGGATTTGGTAATAATTATGAGAAATTAAATAGGAAAGTAATAGATAGATATATATAGAGATACAGAGGTGAGTGGGTATAATCTTTCTTCATTATTAGCCACATAAAAATGGACGGTGGAGATATAAATGGACGGTTTGGATCGTTTTATAATTGATATTTTTAATATTTATTATTAATATTTATAAAAGTAAATGCGTAAATTGAACGCACCAGCTGGAGAATCAGATACGTAGGGCCCACGGAAGATTCCAGTAAATAGTGGGACGTGTCCTTTTCTGTTTTTATCTTATTGCTAATCTAAAAAAGGGAAAATTACGATAATGTTGTAAAATTATTGGACTCTTGAGATTTTCCTTAATGGGTCCAGATGGGCTTGTAACCCTAACCCTCTATCTATATAAAGAGGGCTAGTGGTCTTGTATTTAATCATTCATTCACACATTCCTTCATTAATAAGACTATACTGTTCCCCCTCTCTCTCTACTTCTGTCTCCCTAAATACCTAGCTAATAGTGTATTACAACACGTTATCAGCACTGCTCTCGGAGATCGAAGTACGGATTATAGATTCAATAAACCTTGAGATTTATCCGGATTTTTTTTAAGGATTTTGCTATATCGACTTTCACCAACATACCGTGCGTAAGGTACCGGATATAATTTTTTTAACTGTACAAGTATTAAAATTCGAGTAATAGTTGTACTGTACGTTTGTATCTTACTCTGCACGGATTGCATGGTTGATAATATATGTTGAATTGAATAGTACTGTGATCATACTGAATTGAATTGAATTGCATAGTACTGTGATCATGCGGAATTGAATAGTACTGTGATCATACTGAATTGAATTGAATTGAATTGCATAGATATATGTTGAATTGAATAGTACTGTGATCATACTGAATTGAATTGAATTGCATAGTACTGTGATCATGCGGAATTGAATAGTACTGTGATCATACTGAATTGAATTGAATTGAATTGCATAGTACTGTGATCATACTGAATTGAATTGAATTTTTTTTTAAATATATGCTGCAAGTTGATATAAATTGAATTGCTTATCCATGTTAAGTACATAATTTATGTATTGTAAAACATGTATTAATCTGTCGGATTAAATCTGCAACAAACTGAAACGTATGTACTGAATTGTAATTCTCTGAAATCTGTAAACTATTCTGTAAATTACTCAAGGACTAAACTGAAACTTGTCTGAATTTCTGGACTGTATATGTAATAATGCTGTAAATAGATATATAGTTTGCTGTAATTACACGCATGGTCCTGTAGTATAATACTTATACGAAAACAGTACATATGGTTGATAAAGATACAATATTTGGTAAATATACACACACATGCATATAATTTTTTTTATTAAAAGGCAAACGAATAAAAGAATAAAAATTGCATGTTAATTGAATAAATTGATATGTTTCCATGTAAATTTAACCCCTTTGCATGTTAAAATATTTTTTTACCATATATAGAATTGATTGGTAATTAAAAATATATTACTTCCTTGCATGTTAAAACTATCATGTATAGAATTATTAATATGGCGATAAACATAGATAATTGATTTGATATGTTAGAATCTTCATGGATTAATTGATAATCTTAAATTGATAACACCAAATCTACTGCAATAATTAGATAGATTCTAAAATATATTTACTGTATGTTTATATATGTGTAATTAATCTAGATAGATATTCTCTATGTTTAATATTATTGCCATATATAAAATGCGAAAATCGTATATATTCACATTTAAGTTGAAAAAATTATGAATCTTCCCCAAATAGGCTCACCTATTTGGATACGATGTCTAGGAAAGATAAAGGCGGAAGTCGTTCTCCTAATGAGGTCGGTTTTTAAGAGGCATTCGTGCCCACCCCCCTCACCGTCTTTCCTGGTCGTGTTCAAATAGAGCTACCGAAAGGGGTTGAGTAAATAATAATTTCCCCGAATGTGTCTATATAGATATGTATTCGCCGAATTGGTGTCTCAGGATCGACCTGTCGTTCGATCAAAGAGAACCTCTTCACTTAAAAGCAAAACTTGTTTTTCGAACCTGTCGTTTCGAAATAAAGTTTGTGCTTATACAAACCATAAACATATAAACCCGTTGTTTTATATGATGACTAATCCAGTCTTTATTTTCTTTTCTCCTGTTGTAGAAAAATGTCAATCAAGCTTGACTTTCCAATTTTGGATGCTGCCGGCAAGAACTACTTGGATTGGAGTCAGGATATCCAAAACCATTTAGATGCCCAAGGCTTATTGGATGTCATATATGATGAGGAGGAGCGTGAAATGGAAGTAACGGGTGAAATGAGTGCTCGGGCGATGATTCTGTTTCGCCGCCACTTATCAAACGCCATGAAATCTGAGTTCATAGCGACCACCTCACCAAAGGCATTATGGGACTCTCTGAAAGAGCGTTTCGACCACCAAAAGACCATTTGGCTTCCTGAAGCCCGCCGTGATTGGCTGAATCTGCGATTTCAGGACTTTGAAAGCGTTGAAAAATATAACGCTGAAGTATGCAGAATTGGTGCTACTCTCCAATACTGTGGTGAAACGCTCACCGACAGTGACTTATTGGAGAAAACGTACACCACATTTCCTAGTTCTGACATCTTGCTCCAAAAGCAATATCGTCAGTCTAAATTCACCAAATTTCCCGAGCTTATCACCCAGTTGTTATTGGACGAGAAGAATAGTCTCATTTTAATGATGAACAGTAATTCTCGTCCTGCTGGTTCAAAGGCAATTCCAATGCCTGATGCTAATGTTGTTCGTGGACCTCGTCCACGATATGGGAAACGAGAAAAGGGCCAGTCGTCCCATCAGCCAAGGAACAGGGATGAGCGTAATGCTCGTCCAGCCAAGCGAGGTTTGGACAATCGTTCGAACCGAGGACCTGTGGCTCCTCCTAGGCAGTCTCGTGGTGGTAGGAACAATCGGGCCAGTCGTCCCAAAGTAAGAGATCCGGCCGCTATGCCAACTCTGTGCTATAAATGTGGTGGAAATGGTCATATGCAAAGGACTTGTAGGGCAACTCCCCAAGAAGTCGAAAACTACCACAAGGGTAGAAGGGTCGAAACCAACATGATTGAAGCTAGTGCAAAAGAAACCCTTGAGACCCATGACTTTGAGGCTCACATGGAAGAATAAAGTTTTTTTTTTCTTTGTTTCTTTTAATAATTGAGCTGTTTTGCTCCTGGATTATGTTATTTCAATTCCATTTCGGATTATGTTTTTTCCTTTGGATATTGTTCATTTCTTTTGGATTATGGTTTGTTTTATGGATAATGTTTTGAACATTTCTCGTATAATTTAAAGTTATTTCATTGAGAAATTCCTTTTATTCGTGTGACCGACTTTAAATTATTTTACTTTTAGGCATGTATTGTGGGGCAGTTGATTGTCTGGTTGATAGTGGCACTACACATACTATCTTAAAAGATAAATCATTTTTTATCAACTTTACGCCTAAAGTAACCTCAGTGACAACAATTTCGGGCCCGTCGACCCTTGTTGAAGGCTTTGGTAAAGCTAAATTCACGTTGTCAAATGGTACTCCTGTTGAAGTATCTGAGGCCTTATATTCTCCGAGGTCCAGTCGTACCTTGTTGAGCTTTAAGGATATCCGAGAAAATAAGTTTCATCTTGAAACTGCTCGTGAAAATGGTATTGAATACCTTCACATTACCTCCACTCAATACGACCAAAAGCGTATTCTGGAGAAGTTGAGATGTCTTTCAAGTGGTTTGTATGTTACTACAATCCAAAACTTTGAAAGCAATCTAATCATTCGGCGGGCGCCGATTGATGAGAGCACTTTTATGCTATGGCATGACCGGCTGGGACACCCGGGTCAAAATACGATGCTTCGAACGATGAACGCATCTCATGGGCATCCTCTTGGAGGAAAGAATTTCGTGATTAATCCGAAAAGCCTATGTCAAGCATGCTCGATTGGAAAGACTAATCTCAAACCAATTCGTGTGAAACCTACAAAATTGGTTTCCCAATTCCTTGAAAGAATTCAAGGAGATATTTGTGGACCTATCCAACCAACTTGCGGACCATTTAAATATTTCATGGTTTTGGTTGATGCATCGACAAGATGGTCACACGTAGCTTTGTTGTCCACAAGAAACGCAGCGTTTCCAAAACTCCTAGCCCAGATCATTAAATTAAGGGCTCATCATCCGGATTATCCGATAAAGTCTATTAGACTTGATAATGCCGCGGAGTTTACATCGAAAACTTTCGATGACTATTGCATGACTTTGGGAATTAATCTTGAACACCCAGTTGCGTATGTTCATACCCAAAACGGCCTTGCAGAAGCTTTCATTAAGCGATTGCAAATGATTGCTAGGACTTTGGTTATGCGCACCAAACTTCCTATTTCTGCGTGGGGCTATGCCATTTTGCATGCTGCTGCGTTGGTCCGTCTGAGGCCCATGGCCACCCAACCACTATCTGCGTACCAGTTGGTAACTGGATATGAGCCCGATGTCTCACATTTACGCGTGTTTGGGTGTTTAGTCAATGTTCCAATTGAGCCGCCTAAGCGTTCCAAATTTGGACCTCAGAAACGACGGGGCATATATGTCGGTTATGAATCCCCGTCCATAATACGCTATTTAGAGCCCTTGACAGGCGATCTCTTTACCGCTAGACATGCGGATTGTGACTTTGATGAGACACTCTTCCCGTCATTAGGGGGAGAAATGCACGTTAACGTTGATAAGGAACGACGTGAATTAACGTGGCATGTACCCACTATGTCTCATCTAGATCCCCCAACTGCACATAGTGATAAGGAAGTGGAGAGAATCCTAGGTCTGCAAAATGTTGCAAATCAAATGCCAGACGCATTTAATGACCTAGCGAATGTCACGAGATCACATATACCTGCTGCAAATGTGCCTGCAAGGATAGACGTCCCAGTGAGACGCCGTGTTCCGTTTGAACACGTTGCTCCGGTTGTACCCACCGAGCAAAGGACGCTGCCGTCGGCCGTCCAGTCCGCCGCCCTTCCGAAAAAAAGAGGAAGGCCGTCCGGTTCCAAGGATGTTCTGCCTCGAAAGAGGAGAAATCCTGTCGCATCTGTTTTGCCACACGAGATCATTAAGGATCACAGTGATGTATTAGAGGAGCGTGTTCCAGATGAAACACCAGTTCCTAATCATCATGATAACCTCGAAATATCTGTCGATTATACTAGTTTAGACGATATTTTGAAGCGAAACGAGACTGTCATCGATGATGTGTTCATATACGCAGTGGCCACTGACATTATGAACAATGATGACATGGAACCTCGTACCATTGCTGAGTGTCAGCGAAGAACGGACTGGCCTCAATGGAAACAAGCAATCCAGGCTGAATTGGATTCCTTAACGAAACGAAGCGTGTTTGGACCTGTCGCTCCAACACCGCCCAATGTTAGACCAGTTGGTCATAAATGGGTTTTCGTAAGGAAGCGTGATGAGAATAATGAGATTGTTAGATACAAAGCTCGCCTTGTGGCGCAAGGTTTCTCTCAAGGTTTTTCCCACTGGGTTTTCCTTGACAAGGTTTTTAGCGAGACACGTTCCCTGTTATACCTCACTATGGATTGCCGAAATTAGGGGGTGTATCCTGTTGTATACTTCTTACCACTGTGTACTCTTTTGTCCTTCGACTAGAGATTTTTTCCCACTGGGTTTACTCTAGCAAGGTTTTGATGAGACACTTGTTTTGTGGTTGATCCCTACTACTACCATGGTTGCACTCTTTTTTCCTTCGATCAGAGATTTTCCCATTGGGTTTGCTCTGTCAAGGTTTTGATGAGGCACACTGTTTTTTGGTTAGTTACTTACATGATATTTCGGCCTATATCATTCAGCTACACAATTTCTCCTAGGTACCGGTTTTGTCCCACACTGGGTTTTCCGGCCCTAAGGTTTTTATGTGTTTAGCACTGCGAATGAACTCGACTCAGATCGACTGCATGAAGACGAAGAATTCAAGACGTCCAAAGGGGGAGTGTTGTAAGATTATTGGACTCTTGGGCTTTTCCTTAATGGGCCCAGGTGGGCTTGTAACCCTAACCCTCTATCTATATAAAGAGGGCTAGGGGTCTTGTATTTAATCATTTATTCACACATTCCTTCATTAATAAGACTATACTGTTCCCCCTCTCTCTCTACTTCTGTCTCCCTAAATACATAGCTAATAGTGTATTACAACAGATAAATGTTTATTACATTTTTGTTTTAATGGTTTGGAATCAACATCAAACGATTAACACTACCGTGATGCAGTCTGTCTTGAATTTTTCAAGTCAACAAAAATAGATCTGTTATTTATAGGAACACTGATTTTCTTGAAAACATTTCTCCTCCAATAAAATAATTTCCAAATTGAGTAATAGCATCCCCAATAATTTCGAAGTATATGTACAAATATATTTGCATTGTAGTAGTAAAATCTAATAAAAGAAGTTTGAAAGTAGTATTGAGTTATTATTTGAAACATGATATTTTGATTTATTTGAATTACTCGCTTTTTGTATATCAAATATATTATTTGGCGACGACATTTTCATGTGGGTCACGCACGACTAACAAGTGGGTTGATTGCATTACATGTTATTCAAGTGGTGACTCTTCGACGGTTTAGACCCACCTTCGTAAAATGCGAAAAAGCGAAGCGAGTGAACAACAATATTAGGACAATTGTTTTTTGTTTTTATCTCGGTCTGTAATTGCCTTAGTTTTATTACTCTCATATTATTTGTTGAAAGAACTTGCTCTCTTGAGAATTATCAATTTGCAATAAATTTGCTCCTCATCAAAAGAAAAAGTGCTCAGAGAAGAAAAATAATTCTAAACACAAAAGATTCACTCCATTCTTATTATAAATATCAAAAACTGAAAACCAACAACGTGCTGACATCTCCATAGCATACTATAGGAGAACATAAAAGAAAGAGGAAATAACACACGACGGATAATACAGTTTTTTTTTACGAAAACAAACACCAAAACAGACAGACTAAAGTTTTTTCACGAAGACGAACACCAACAAAAACTGAGATGCAACGAACACCAACACAAACTGAGATGCTTCAAAAACCGTGAATCTTGATTTGATCCTTCTTCGCAATCCCAGCCTGCAATATCAATCCAATCCATAAATTAGAACACACATCAAGATACATCCACCAAGAACATTAACATGCACCAATGCACAATAGTCCTTTCATGTATCAACTATTAGTCCAAGACAAGTCCACCACAAGAACATCCAGCACAAATGAAAGATAAAAGATCCTCGCTAAATGCTTGTGAAACTAAAACCAACGACTCGACTGGAAGTTATAACTTACACACTAGTTAGAACTCAGTTAGTGTTCCAGATTTTATTTTTTAAAATGGGGTGGGGGACGCTTATACTTTTAATTTTTATTAATAAAACGGAAGATATGCTGTACTTTCGTTGGTAAAACTTAGGGTTCTAAATTTTTATTTTAACGATCCTTCTCTAAGACGGGGATTGACCAATATAAAAATGGAATCCGCCATATAGCCTCAACACTTCATCTCATAATCCTATTCACTATTAATCCAATCAAATGCATTCAACTAAAGAAAACCTAAGAGAATATAGCTAAAAATCTATACCTGAACTAGGAAGTTAGAAGCGTTCTTGCGCTGATCCCCTTGAAGCTGAATAACCTGCACAAAATTACCCAATATTGACAAGGCATGTTGTCACTTTCCCTCCATATCCGCTAAAAAATTAAACAATTACCGAAGTCCAAAGATAATAGACGTTTGTTACTATAAATTACCTTGCCTAGCTCTTTGTCCTGGACAACGGAACCATTACAGCAAAATTCCTTCTTCAGGTCTTTGAGGATCTTATTGTAAATCTTATCGGAGTTGAACTCTTTGCTCAGCCCTTGTACAGTCGTCAGGCTCTTTCTTCCATTCCTCTGCTGTATACGTATATGTACGTATTCTTTGGTTCCAGGAGCACCTGAATCGTCACTGGCTTCAGCAAATGGATCTACACATAAGACGATCTCACATTAGTTACATCAAACTAGTAAAATCTTCTTCATCAGTTTGATTTCTTATTAAAAAAGAGAAAAAAAATAGCACTAACCGAAAGCTGTGGGGATCTCGACGTCGAGTTCAACCATGTATTTGAAGTGATGAGTGGCTAGAGACCCTGTTGCAACAAGAAAGGTGCATATGAAGGAAAAATCTGTAGTTAGTTAATGGAGAGGAGAATATTAAAGAACATAAACATCGGTACGGTTACAATAGAACAGACCTTGTTCAGGTAAGATCGTAAAGAACATGAACCCTGCACTAATTTTAGTAAACTGAAAAACTACACGCTGACCCTTTAACTCCCCTCCAAAAACCTAACTTTATCCCAAATAATACCAACGACAAATTTCAAACTTCATTTCAAATAAGAGAATGAAAATAGGCTGCAACTGCATAGCTAAATTGAACAACTAGAAGGCCATTAGTTGTTTGTTACAAAAACAATAACAGAAAAATCCACAATCAAACCAACAACTATATGCTTTTTCTAAATAAAGCAATTGAATTTTGGCCAGCAACCATAATCAAAATTAGAGGTGAAGGATTAACCCTTAATAATCAAACAAAGACCACAAAGCTGAATTTATTCCAGTCTACTTCAATACAACCTCTCTTCCCAGATCCATCTCAAACCTAAAAGTACTGATATAGTCATTGCTCGTATGTTTTCGACAGGAAATTTTAATACGCAATGAAAGATCTAAATTTTAATTTATCAAGGGTATTTCAGCACTAAAAATATAGGCATAGAGCTGAAGGATTAACCCTAAAAAATCAAACAAAAACCACAAACCTGAAACTATTTCTATCTAATTCAATACAACTCTTTTCCTAGATTCATCTCCACATAAAGTTCTGATATAGTCATTGCTCGTATGATTTCAACGGAAAGTTTTAATTCGAAGAAAAAATCTAATTTTAATTTTACTCTCTTTCAAACAGTAAACCTTTCAACCAATTTTGTTTGAGCTAGTGCCCCTAGAAATTCTTGGATTTCTCGAAATACGAGATTGAATGCCTATCCGGATTTGGATTTTTTGGTTATAAATTGCCATGCGTTTGGAAAGAAACCCACTTCTATTTTTATTCTCAGAGCTGAGATATAAAAAAAAATCGGAAACAATCAAACACGTGCGTATGCAAATATGGTAGATACCAACCTAATTCGTATTGATCCATAAAAAAAATGGTGTAATCGTTTAATCGTATGATTTCGAAGAGAATAATATAACCCACATGGAAAGAACTGATTTTTCTCTGGTAAAATCAATCAAACACCAAAACCCAATCAACAAATTGTCAAATAACAGATTCTGTGCGAATTCTAGTAAACAGAATCAGCAACCTTTTGATCCATAGTAATACACCTAATTAATTATAGGAGGAAAAAAAGGTGTAATCTTTAGCCAGGCATTCTATAAGTTAACATATAAAAAACACGATCACAATAATAATCGGATAACAGGAAAATCTTATGCAATCATAGACAAGGAAGGCAATATATTTCAAACTAAAAATAAACTATAAGATTAAAAAGTAGTCCTAATAAACAGAATTAACAACTTTTTGATCCATAATACACACAATAATTACATATTATCTAAGGGTAACATATAAAAAACACCATCACAACAATAATCAAATAGCAGGAAAATCATATGCAATCATAGACAAGCAAAGCAATATATTCCAAAAAAAAAAAAATAGGACTAAAAAGTAGTCCTACTAAACAGAATCAACAACTTTTTGATCCATAATACACCTAATAATTACAGAAATATAAAAAGGTGTGATCTTTAGTTACATATTCTCTATACCCCTAATAAACAGAATCAACAAATTTATGATTCATAATACACCCAATAATTATAGAAATAAAAAAAGGTGTGATCTTTAGTTAGATAATTTATATGGGTACTCCTAATAAACAGAATCAACAAAATTTTGATTCATTATACACCCAATAATTATATAAATAAATATAAAGGTGTGATCATTAGTTACATATTCTCTAAGGGTGTCATACAAAAACACGATCACAACAATAATCTGATAACAGGAGTTTATATTTAATCATATAAAAGCAATATATTACAAAAATAACAAAAAAGGACTAAATAGTAATTATGAAAAACTCTAACCTTAGCAGCAGAATTAAGTTTCTCTCTCTAAAGAAGTTTATACGGATGCTAAATATTTATGAGAAATTAGATAGGAAAATAATAGATAGATATATAGAAACAGAACAATTAAAACGGACGGTGGATGATGTGGGAGATATAAATGGACGGCTTGGATCTATTTTTAATTGATATTTTTGGGTATTAAAAAGTAAGTAAATGCGTTAATTCAGCGCACCAGCTGGTTCAGTTGAAGTCAAAATTAGATATGTGGGCCCCACGGAAAATTCCAGAAAAATTTATTCACTTTTCTGTTTTATACTTATCTGTAAGTTTTTTTTTTTTTTTGCTGGGAATTATTTATGAGATTGTATTTTTAAATTCTTTTTTTTTTTGAAAAAACGCAATGACCGTAGATTAAATCTACGGTTTACAGTGATTAACTGTTAAATCTACGGTTTGTATTAATTAATGCAAACCGTAGATTAAATCTACGGTTTACAGTTAATCACTGTAAACCGTAGATTTTTTCTACGGTTTGCATAATTACACAGTCGGTCCCTGCTTTTCAAAATTACACAGTCAGTCCCTGTGCGAAAATTACACAGACAGTCCCTGAAAAAACAGAATGTTACGTTTTTTTTTAAAAAAATAAACTTTTATTATACACTCTCTCTTTCTCTCAAAAACCCCCAATTTTCAACCCAAAAAATCACCCAAATCAATAAACCACAATAACTATCAACTTTATTAACAAAAAACCTCAAATCATCAATCAAATTTATCCACAATTCAAGGTATATCTTTTATTCTCAAATTTATTATTTATTTTGTGTAATTTACATTTGTAAAATAGGAAAAAATATATAAAATATGCAAATCCATAATTCACTTAGTTATATATAATTGTTTGTTATTTGTTTATATTAATTATAGAAATTATAATAATTGTTGATATTTGTCCCATTTTTGCATGTTTTATTTTTTTTGTGTGTAATTTTAATTTGTAAAATAGGAAAAAATATATAAAATATGCAAAAGCATAATTCACTTAGCTATATATAATTGTTTGTTGTTTGTTTATATTAATTATAGAAATTATAATAATTGTTGATATTTGTCCCATTTTTTTTTATTTTTTTTTTGTGTTTGGTTAATTTCAATTGTTGATAATTGTTGATAATGTGTTTGGTTATGATTAAAAAATGGAGTTATTATTGTTTGGTTTATGATTAAATATGTTTGGTTATGATTAAAAAATTGAGTTATTATTGTTTGGTTTTATGATTAAATGTGTTTGGTTATGATTAAAAAATTGAGTTATTATTGTTTGGTTTTATGATTAAATGTGTTTGGTTATGATTAAAAAATTGAGTTATTATTGTTTGGTTTTATGATTAAATGTGTGTTTGGTTATAATTAAAAAATTGAGTTATTATTGTTTGGTTTTATGATTAAATGTGTGTTTGGTTATGATTAAAAAATTGAGTTATTATTGTTTGTTTTATGATTAAATGTGTGTTTGGTTATGATTAAAAAATTGAGTTATTATTGTTTGGTTTATGATTAAATGTGTGTTTGGTTATGATTAAAAAATTGAGTTATTATTGTTTGGTTTATGATTAAATGTGTGTTTGGTTATGATTAAAAAATTGAGTTATTATTGTTTGGTTTATGAATAAAAATTTGAGTTATCATTGTTTGGTTATAATTGAGTTATCATTGTTTGGTTATCATTAATTGGTTATCATTGAGTTATCATTGTTTGGTTATTAATAATTGGTTATTAATTGGTTATGTTATCATTGTTTGGTTATCATTAATTGAGTTATATTTGGTTATCATAGTTATGATGGCAGACCCAGGTCCAGGTCCACATATTAAAGGCAGGTTAGGCATTTTACGACAGACCGGTCACATTTCTAATCAGACTTGGGATGCTGGAAGAGAAGCGGGTAGAGGAGATGCCAATAAGATTAGGGTTTATAATTATAGTTGGCAGATACCGACGCCTGAAAGGGTAGTTCGAAATATGATTAGGGCTGGTTTTTACGGTATTTACAGTATATGTAATTATACCGTAGACCGAGGCTTGGTTACAGCCTTAGTTGATAGGTGGCGTGATGAGTCGCACACGTTCCATTTTGTCGGTGGAGAGTTGGGGATATCTTTACAGGATGTAGAGATTATGCTTGGTCTCAGGGTTGATGGTCTTGCTGTTACCCGGTCGGAGCGGAATGACACCAAGGCGAGCAGGTTGGATATGATTGAGAGTTTGTTGGGTGTTAGACCTGCTGACCATCAAGTCGATACAAACTGTTTGACAGTTAGACTTGATTGGATGTTACACACCTTCGGTGAATTACCCCCCAACCCTACTGAGTATCGTTTGCTATATCAGTCTAGGGCTGCCATGCTATTACTACTGGCTGCACATGTGTTTTCGGATAAGAGCAGTGATCAGATTCCACTTTGGCCTCTGCCATTTCTGGAGGATTTTGACACATGTGCTGAGTATAGTTGGGGATCAGCTCTTCTGGCCTGGTTAGAGGCTAATCTATGCAGGGTGGTACGTTGTAAGACAAGCGGAGTAAGCGGGGCGGTGATGTTTCTGGATATGTGGGCGATTACCAGACTACTGCCGGTTAGACCATGTGAAGAGCTGCCGGAAGATATCGAGCCACCTGAGGGCTGGCCTAGGTTCCCCCTCGGTTACAGGTATGATATTTATTTAATTTTTGAATTGGATTTGCGTTTTTATATTATTGTGTCGTCTATCATTTACTTAGTTGCCGGTTATATTTATTGTTTATCGGGCTTTGTTTGTATATTACAGATGGAAGATGTGGAGGCAAACTAACCTTACGCCATATGTGTACGGACATAATGTGGTACACATACGTGACCAGTTTGATAATATGTCGCCTGAACAGGTAAATTTTAACTTTCGTATTATATGTAACTTACGTATTATATGTTGTATATGTTTGCATTGGTCTTATGTTCGCAGAATTTATTACTTGTATTTTTAAACCATTGTTTATATATTCTAATTTTGCTGATTACAGATAGTGTGGCAACCTTACGGTAATCTCAATCAGTATCCGGAATACTGCACGCGGGGCCGTGATATGTGGCATTGTTCTGTGCCTCTCATTTGTAATGAGAAGATTGAGTACCACCCCGCGGATAGGTTCATGAGACAGTTCGGTTTTGTGCAGCGGGTCCCTACATATATTTGGAAACCCAGACGGGGTCACGGCAAGGATAGAAGATATGGGATTGGGCAAAAACACGACTGACCTTTACTTTGTGGAGAGTTTATAGCCATGTGGAATGACCGCCACACCCGTCTTATTAACGGCGAATTTGGCATGGGGACGTCACCGGATTACATGAGATGGTATAGAGAGAGGACCCGCATCTTCATAAACCCACCTGAACTTGCCCCGCCATCTCACGGTTTCCGGGAACATACGGGTGTGTGTTCAATAAAATGGTAACTACTAGTCAAAGTTCATTAATATTTGTTTGTTAATTTTTTTTTCTGTATATTTCAATACTAATAAATCGTTTTTTTTTTGTTTTTTTTTCAGAAAGCGATGTTGCGCCGCAGTTTCAAATCGTTCAAACGGCTGAAATCTAAAACGGACGTGGACTTACTACGTGCGGAGTTCGCTGAAATGGGTATGAATCCGTATGGGTCAGCTGATGAATAGTCGGAGGAGGAGGATGACGATGACGACGACGACGACGATGGTGATGACGACCTACGTTACGACCCAAGAACTTACACTAGGGCTTCAAGTTGTCGGCGTCCCGACGAAAGACGCAGAGGGGAAGGCGAATCTAGTAGCGGGGGTAGAAGATCGACTGGAGGTCGACCCCCGACTACAGATCAGGGTCCGGGTCCGAGTTCAAGCGGTCATCGTCGTCGTTCTTCTTTTGCTGGGTCGGACTACGTTCAGACCGATGTTCCGTTCGATCATCATAGACAATCATTTGGTTCGTACGAGCATCATCCTAGTCATCAGTCAACCGACAGTTGGAGTCGAGGGTTGACAATTACATCCCACGAGCGTGCACCGCATCCAGAATCGCAGCAGCGACAAAGACGGCGTACGGAGCTAAACGAAATCGAAGAGTCTGCTGAGCCGTCATCGGATAGATTAACATCGGCGGGAAAGATGCTCCCTATGTCCAACTTTAAAACATTTAGTCGTTATAAAAAAAAAAAATGCACTGTTTTTGTATTTGATTTCTATGTTTGATTTGTCAGTTTTATTCTTAGCTAGGGTTGGAATATTATAAATTCGTAAGTTTAATTTGATTTCTATGTTTGATTTGTTCGTTATAATTTCGTAAGTTTAATTTGATTCGTATGTTTGATTTGTATGTTTGTAAAAAATATTCTGTATTTTAATTGATAGGACCAATATTGAGTTTTTACAAACCCTAAACCCTAAACCCTAAATTACAAACCCTAAACCCTAAACCCTAAATTACACACCCTAAATAACAAACCCTAAACCCTAAATTACAAACCCTAAACCCTAAACCCTAAATTCTAAACCCTAAACCCTAAACCCTAAATTACAAACCCTAAACCCTAAACCCTAAACCCTAAGTATTCTGAAATATACATACAAACCGTACATTAAATGTACGGTTTTCATGTATTCTGTGCAAACCGTAAAAGTAATGTATGGTTTGTACCCTTGATTTAAGCAGCGCCATTTTACGAATGTACTTTTTGCACCGAATCACCGTTAATAACGTAAAAAAAAAAAAACTACAAACCGTAAAAGTAATCTACGGTTTGTAGTGTAAATGACATTGGATACCATATCTATCAAAATAATTCCGACAACACCTTATCACTTTTGAATTATTATGACTTGACAACCCTATCCGAAAATGACTACTCAATGCATTATTAAAGTTTGAAAATGCCTACACCAAAAAAAACACTACAAACCGTAAAAGTAATCTACGGTTTGTAGTGTAAATGACATTGGATACCATATCTATCAAAATAATTCCGACAACACCTTATCACTTTTGAATTATTATGATTTGACAACCCTATCCGAAAATAACTACTCAATGCATTATTAAAGTTTGGAAATAACTACACCAAAAATTCACTACAAACCGTAAAAGTAATCTACGGTTTGTAGTGTAAACTTACACTATAAATATGACTCAATTTTGCCAATTCTAACAAACCATAAAATCAAACACAAACACATTTCGGAAATCTCTAAAAAAATCCTCATTTCTCCCCAATAAAATATACAAACAAACACTTTCCGAAAATGAATTACAACTATGGTTTTGACAACAACCAATGGAATAACAACAATGCGAATTCATCCAGTGGCTCAAACGATGAGCTAACTGATTATTCAGAGCACTTTGAAGTTGATGAATTGACTTGGGAAACAAGGGATGAAATGCTTGCTGATCTTGCTGATGTGGCTGGAAATTGGGGTTTCATTCTTACGATTCGTAAGTCTGGAGGGGGTGATGGGAGCAGAACACCGTATGTTGATATTGTATGTGATAAATCGGGGGTTTACGAAAAAAAGAAACCATCTTCCGTAAAATCAGGTACAAAGAAAAAAGATTGTCCATTTTTCATTAAAGGTTATGTAGTTAATGGTGAATGGATGTGTCATGTAGAAAATGGACAACATAACCACCCACCTCCAACTTACCTCCAAGGGCAAGCACGACGTGCTCGTTTAACCAAAGATGAAAAAGAAATTGTTAAAACTTTAAGGCAAAGTAGTTTTAAAGTTGGTGCAATATTAGAGGCCATAAAAAATCGAAATCCTGACAATGTATCAAACGCTAAAACGATACATAATTTTTTGGCCGGACTGAAATTTAAAGAACGAGATGGTAGAAACCCGATACAGGAACTGTTTAATTTGTTGGATAGCCATCGCTACACGTTCTACTATAATATGAACCCATCAACCCATTCCCTTGAAAAATTGTTTTTTGCACACCCCGATTCTATAAGGATGTTCAAAGCTTTTCCTGATGTCTTGTTAATCGATTGTACATATAGAACAAACCGTTTTAATATGTCATTTCTAGAAGTCGTAGGAATGACATCAACGAACCAAACATATTGTTTAGGTTTTGTTTTCATGAGTGACGAGACAAAGGAAAGTTATATATGGGCATTGGAAAAATTTAAAGTTACATTGGAGGGGTGTATACTACCTAGGGTTTTTGTAACCGACAGGGAAATGGCCTTATCAAATGCTTTGTCCGTTGTTTTTCCCGATTCTCATCATATTTTGTGCACTTTTCATATTGCAAAAAATGTTTTGAAAAACTGCCGTAAAAAGATCCCTGATGAGGAGTGGCAAACGTTTCTAGATGATTGGGGTTTATTGGTTGATTCTGAGTCGATAGAGGAGTACAATCATAACCGAACTTATTTCAATTCCTCTTACAAATCGTACCCTGCTGTGATTAAGTATGTAGACAAGCTTTTAAATGATTATGCTGAAAAGTTTGTTGCATGCTATACCAACCACACAACACATCTAGGTAACAGAACTAGCAATCGAGCCGAACAACAACATGCTAAGATGAAAAGATCCCTTTCCACAAATACTGGCACGCTTGAAACTGTTTGGGTAGAGGTGAATAGAATTCTAGAAAAACAGTTTGAGGATATTAAGATGAAGTTGGATAAATGCAAGTCTTATTTTCCACATTCTGAACGAACACCTCTATTTATAAATCTTAGGTCGTATATCACACACTATGCCTTTGATTTATTATTTCAAGAACATAAAAAATGTAGTGGCCAGGCTGATGAGAATTGTTCTTGCGGTTTCAAATTGTCTCACGGTCTACCTTGTCATCATATTATGAGTGAACATATTTTATTCGGGAAGCCTCTTCCTCTAGAATATATTCATCCATTCTGGAAAAAATTAGACGTAATTGATGATAATGGGAACACCGATGATTATGGGGTAGAGAGTGATCTAGAAGAGTTTAAAAGTGTTTATGCTCGTAAAAGTAATGTTGAAAAACGGCGTATGAAAACACAACTCCGAGAGATAACCGTACCAGCCAGAACATCCATCAGTGACCCCGAAGTGAGAGTAAATAGGGGGAGACCTAGAAAAGGCGACAAATCTAGTAAGAGGGATAAGTCGGGATGGGAGTATGTGGAGGAGGAACATGGTGCTGGTGCTAGTAGGGACAAGGGCAAAGGCAAGGCTGATGAAACACCGGAGGTAAGGGTAAACCCAACTAGGAGGCCGCGAAACCAGAACCCTAAACCCACCCCCAATAGGCCAACCTTCCTGTACAGTGACCAAATATGGGTCATGTTACATTGTTACATCGAAACGGTTTATGATGTGCGTGGGGATGGTAACTGTGGGTTCCGAGTACTTGCAAATGCGACGGGTAAACAACATGGGGAAGATGATTGGTACGCGGTAAGATGTGAATTGTTTCAAGAGCTGCAGCAAATGAAAGGTGTTTATTATGAGCTGTTTGAGAATCTTGACTTTGAAGCTTACCGGTATGATTACATTTTATCAATTTTAAATTTTTATCATGCTACAAATCCCGCACCTGCTGAGAAATGGATGAGATTTCCGTCGTATGGTTTTTTAATTGCTTCTCATTACAATATGTCAATTGTATTGTTGTCGTTATGGGAAAATCAAAATGGAGGGGTAAACATGTGGAACTCCACTTTTTTACCTCTTTATACTGGTCCGCCTCAGGGAACGACATATTACATCCCGACTGTAATGGTGTTCGTCAACAGTTGTCACTATGCTCAGGTTATTCCTAAAGAAGTGATCTTCCCAATGCCAGGAATTATAGCACGGTGGGAACAAACACGCACTGAGGCAGCTGCACCATGGAAGGAACTTTTTCGACCAAATTTCAAATTATATATGGCGCTGGAAAAGCAATCGGGAAAGAAAAAAGCAAATGAAGAAGCTATAGACCTAAGTCCATAATCGGGTTTTTATTTTTAATTTTATGTAAATTACTATTTTTTCCAATTTGTTGTAAATTTATATGATGTAAACAAATGTTTAATAAATTTGTTTTATGAAATTTAGTTCTATTAATTTAGTTCATGTTTGCATATTGGGTTAATTTCTTTTATGAAATTTATATAATTTATGATTGTTTCATTCAAGAAAATTGTCGATTGACACCAAATTGACGACTTAGTTATGTTTTGTTGAACCATGGGGTTCAATAATTGATTTTGATTATAACTTTGATTATGTTTTTAATGATTTTACGATTTCTCTATTTCGATGATATAATGCTTGTTTTTTTCCAAAAAGAGAATTTGTAAATTGCAGAATGCCAGAAAGATAGAGCTCGGAAAAACGAAGCCACAGGTTCAAGCGGAACCAGAATCGGAGCTAAAACGAAGAAGTTATGGGCTTTCGAAGAAGACCGGAAAAACTGCCAGAAGAACAGTCGACCGATCGACTGTACAAAAACGACCGATCACTTTTGTACAGATTTCTTCCAGTGAGCAGGTCGAAAAAACGACCGATCGTTTTTCAGAAACGACCGAGACCGATCGACTGTAGAAAACGATCGATCGTTTTCTGCAGTTTTCGAAAACAGCTTTTCAGCTTATTCTGGAAAATAGCTGTTAAAAACCCTCAACCACTTCCAACGGTCATAACCCAGAAAAACAGACATTTTGGTCTATATATACAAGCTCAATCTCTCTTCCAAACCACCAATCAACACACTAATTATCATCCTTCAATCCCTATATACAAAACCCTAAATATCACCATTTTGGTGTATATACTCAAAAGAGGGAAAATTGAAGAAAAAGAGAGTAAAGCTCAACCATCATCATTCTCACCAATTAGCTTATTTAGAAGCAATTAGAATAGTGAGTGTAGTTACATTATTGTAACAAAATTTGTAACGAGTGTTTTATAAACTCTTTTGTGAGCGAGTGATCGGGTAGAGGTTTTGTAAGCAAGTGAAGCTTAAAAGCTCTAGGTCTTTTCATTCGGGACACTCATAAAGTGAGGGGGAGCTTAATCGGTTGATTAGCTCGATAGGATTGTAATATCCGAAAAGAAGATTTTTTAGTGAAATACTCGGTAGTACCGAGGAGAGGACGTAGGCCGTTTGCCTAACCTCTATAAATCTTGGTGTCATCTTCTTTCCCTAAACTTTTACTTTCCGCAACTTTATTATTGCTTATATTCTTGCTTGCGTTTATGATTTCTAGCATTTCATTAAGTATATTAAACGCTTAAGTTTAGAATTTGCATAAGTTGGGTGTTAGTTGTTTAGAATTTTTAATTAGGCGAAAATCGCCACAAACCTTATTCACCCCCCCCCCCCCTCTAAGGTTAGCACACGGGCCAACAATTGGTATCAGAGCCGAGTCTCTTGCATATAGAAATCTAACGATTTAAGAGTTAAGATCCCGATGGCTAACTTCCTTAATTTCACTTCCGCTATAGCTTCATCACCCAATACTCCACCATATTTTGATGGGGTAAATTATTCATATTGGAAGGATAGGATGAGTATGTTCCTACAAAGCTATAATGTTAAACTTTGGATGACCATTAAGGTAGGATATACCGCACCTACATCCGACAGTAGCGAGAACCCAATCCCCGTAGAGGACTTAGATAGCGCTCAACTAGAAGCCTACTCTACGAATGCCAAAGCGATGTATTCTATTGTTTGTGCCGTTTCTCCTAACGAGTACAACAAAATTTCCGCTTGTAAAACCGCTAAGGGTATGTGGGATAAGCTAGTAGTAATGCATGAAGGGACTAACCAAGTTAAGGATTGTAAACTCCAACTATTAGTTCATGACTACGAGCTTTTTAAGATGAGCGAGGGTGAAACTATTTCCGATATGCTTGCTAGATTTACTACTATTACTAACGGATTAACATCTCTTGGTAAGCATTTATCTTGTAAGGAAATGGTCTCAAAGGTGTTTCGGAGCTTGCCGAAGGAATGGGAACCAAAGGTCACCGCAATTCAAGAGGCACACGACATGAACACCTACTCTCTTGATGCTTTGACGGGTTCACTCATTACACACGAGATCACCCTCAATAGTCACAAGCCAATCTCAAAAAGGAGGGAGATAGCTTTCAAAGGAACAACTTGTGACGAAAGCGATGAGCTATCTAATGACGACGAAAATTCAATGCAAATCATTCGAATCGTCAAGGAAATACTCAAGCTAAAAGACCACCGCAAACATAAAGGTAAATCGTCAAATAATTCAATTTATTCTAACGATTTTGTTTGCTATACTTGTGGCAAGGAAGGACACATGGCGAGAGATTGCGCCAAGAATCGCAAGAGCAAAGGAAAGAAGAAGATATCCGCTTCAAACTCTAGCGATAGCTCCGACCAAGATGAAGTCGCGCATCTTGGTTGCTATATGGCCATGGAAGACGACCATGAACAAAACCTCTCGTCCTCAAGCGAAAGTGACAACGATGAGGTAAAAGATTTTTCCCATGATGAATTAATTCATATGTGTGGAATCTATTCCGAAAAACTTCCTAAGCTTGTAGAGAAGGTTAAATCTCTTAAAAAGATAAATTCTTCTCTCAGTGAAGAAATAAGATCTTTAAAAAGAGATAGAATTGAAAATGAGTCTATTCCAACATCGTCATTTTCTTTAAGTGATATAGATGACGAAAAGGAAGACTTGAAAGAAAAAAACAATGATCTCGTCATTCATAATAAGTCTTTACAAACCGAGATCAATTTTCTTAAAAATGAAGTCTCTAGACTTACTAAAACTCTTTCAAAACCATCTTCTTTAGATTGCGATTTATTAGAAAATTTTGAAGAGTTAAAGGATGCTTTCGATAAAGTTAAAAGCAAAAACAAGGTTTTAAGTTCTCATGTTTTTAACTTAAATGACAAGGTCAAGGTTTTAGAAACCGAGAATGAATCGTTGAAAACTAAAAACAACGATCTTGTCATTTCCATTGAACAACTTAATTTAACAATTTCAAAGTTTTCTAAGGGTAAAACCGTTTTAGATAACATTTTGAGTTGTCAAAAAGATGTCAATGATAAGAGCGGTTTAGGTTTTGATTGCATTGGTTCTACTTCTAACAAACCCCGCTTCGTTAAAGCCTCTAACATTTCTAAAACTCCTACTCCGCCTAAACAAGAGGTTATTTTTACTAAAGGGAGTGCTTCCAAGATTTTTCAAAAATCTTTTAATGATAGGAAAGGTATAGGTTTTAAAACCAAATTGGATACTCCGAAAAACCTTTCCAAAACTTCGTATAACTATCGTTATACTAAGAAATCTAAACATTGTGTGCATTGTAGTAGAAATGAGCATATTTCTTCTAGATGCCCTTATCGCTTTCATGTTAGTAGAAGCGATTTGAAATGGGTAGTAAAGACCCGAGCCACTAACAATGTCGGACCCAAAAGAAATTGGGTACAAAAAGACAAATCTTGTGTTGTAGGTATCTCCATCCAAAAGGAGAAAATCAACAAGTGGTTGGCAACACCGACAAAAGTCGTGGAAGTCAAGAAGATCGACTCCACCATCAAGGATGAAGTGCCATTGATCGACAAAGGTGGAAGGCATACCAACAAGTGGTACCACCTATTTGGAATCGGCAACGCTCAATGCAAATGCCATTAGCGAGCGGACTCGACCTCACATCACATATGCGGTATACTCTAATCCTTAGTATTTACATATATGTGATTAGTTGGGTCGGGTATATGCATCATATTTACATTTTTCATGTCTTGGTTTTTCTTTAAAAACCCTTCACATAACCCCATAATTTTTTATTGCATTTTGATAATGCCAAAGGGGGAGAAAAATGATATATTTGGTGTAATGCGTTTTGTTAAAATGGAGGAGATATTTTTCTTGTAAAATCATCATTATTTTGTCATAATCAAAATGGGGGAGATTGTTGAACCATGGGGTTCAATAATTGATTTTGATTATAACTTTGATTATGTTTTTAATGATTTTACGATTTCTCTATTTCGATGATATAATGCTTGTTTTTTTCCAAAAAGAGAATTTGTAAATTGCAGAATGCCAGAAAGATAGAGCTCGGAAAAACGAAGCCACAGGTTCAAGCGGAACCAGAATCGGAGCTAAAATGAAGAAGTTATGGGCTTTCGAAGAAGACCGGAAAAACTGCCAGAAGAACAGTTGACCGATCGACTGTACAAAAACGACCGATCGTTTTTGTACAGATTTCTTCCAGTGAGCAGGTCGAAAAAACGACCGATCGTTTTTCAGAAACGACCGATCGTTTTTCAGAAACGACCGATCGTTTTCTGGAAAATGACCGATCGACTGTAGAAAACGACCGATCGTTTTCTGTAGTTTTCGAAAACAGCTTTTCAGCTTATTCTGGAAAATAGCTGTTAAAAACCCTCAACCACTTCCAACGGTCATAACCCAAAAAAACAGACATTTTGGTCTATATATACAAGCTCAATCTCTCTTCCAAACTACCAATCAACACACTAATTATCATCCTTCAATCCCTATATACAAAACCTTAAATATCACCATTTTGGTGTATATACTCAAAAGAGGGAAAATTGAAGAAAAAGAGAGTAAAGCTCAACCATCATCATTCTCACCAATTAGCTTATTTAGAAGCAATTAGAATAGCGAGTGTAGTTACATTATTGTAACAAAATTTGTAACGAGTGTTTTATAAACTCTTTTGTGAGCGAGTGATCGGGTAGAGGCTTTGTAAGCAAGTGAAGCTTAAAAGCTCTAGGTCTTTTCATTCGGGACACTCATAAAGTGAGGGGGAGCTTAATCGGTTGATTAGCTCGATAGGATTGTAATATCCGAAAAGAAGATTTTTTAGTGAAATACTCGGTAGTACCGAGGAGAGGACGTAGGTCGTTTGCCGAACCTCTATAAATCTTGGTGTCATCTTCTTTCCCTAAACTTTTACTTTCCGCAACTTTATTATTGCTTATATTCTTACTTGCGTTTATGATTTCTAGCATTTCATTAAGTATATTAAACGCTTAAGTTTAGAATTTGCATAAGTTGGGTGTTAGTTGTTTAGAATTTTTAATTAGGCAAAAATCGCCACAAAACTTATTCACCCCCCTCTAAGGTTAGCACACGGGCCAACATGTTTCATATTGCGTTATACAAGTGTTAAAAACAAACAAAAAAACTTCACAAAAATTGACGATTTAGTTAATCATTCAATAAATATCAACTTATACACTTGATAAAAATATAACATGAACCAAAAAACATAAAATTTATCAAATCAACTTTTTTTGTGTAAATTTGTGTAAATTTTGTGTTTATTTTGAGAGATTGTTAGAATATTGGTAATTTATTTTATGTAAAATTTTAAAAATAAGGCATTTAGTTTTTTTATTAAAAAAATTATGTTTAATTTGAAAAAAATATTCAGTATTTTAATTTTAATTATTAGAATTTTTATTTTTATTTTTAATTTCAAAAAATCTGTGAAAACACACAGACCGTAGATTAAATCTACGGTTTACAGTGAAACACTGTAGACCGTAGATTTAATCTACGGTCATTGCGTTTTTACAGAAAATTTGAGGTTTAAAAATCCATCCTCGTTATTTATATGAAAACACTAATTTTCTTGGAAAAAAAAAACTCTCCTACAAAATAGTTTGGAAATTGAGTAAACAACTAAAAATTGAAACACATGCTAAAAATTTAAACAATAGTTAGGCTTTTTAATAATTTCTCAAGTTTCGCAGAAATGACTATATATAGTATATACAAACCGATTTATTTCTCTTTATCAAATACCATAAGTTTTATTTGCTTTTAATTATCACCAAGACATTTATTGTAATAATATCCCCAACAAATAAGATGTTTGGAGACGGCTAAGAAAGATCAGCTCATATTAGAAACAAAGGCGAGGTTGAACGAATTATCAAACGGAGGGCGAGCCTTGAGGAAATTGGCTCAATCGTACCTATCTAAGAATCTCTTTTTATTTGAAGCTTAACACTGTTATTCAAAATCGCAAGAGCGAAGCTTGAGCTCTTTCTTGTACATCAGTATACGCAGACATACAAATATATACATATAAATTAGATTTTTGAACAGAGTAAGCTGTATAGCAAGCTGAGCTTAGAAGCTGGAGTTCAAATTCTGTACACGTAAATGTTTAAATGGCCAAAGTTCTTTATATTGTAGCGAGACAAACTCGAGCTCAAACTAGCGAGCCAAAGGAATTTTGCTCACTTCCTTTTCTTCTTTTCCAACTAGTAATCGTGTCTCACGCGTTGCGTGTGTGACGTGTAGTTACGATATAAATATGTGGAGAATAAAAAAAAAGATAGAATATAATAAAAGTTAAAGGAATGTTTAGTGATTAAAAACGGATAAAGAGTGTTATTACTTTTTAATTTTTATATTTTTTATGAAAGTATGGTATTATTGTAATTAATAAAAAGGTGTAAGGGTATTTTTTAAAAAAAAGTGGCCAAATTTGGCAGGTTGTTGGCTTATATTACCAGTATGATATGATATGCTGATATCAGATCAAATGGAACTAATTCAACTTGTAGAGTTGGGGAAAATACAAAGTTGATGAATATCACAACTCACAACTAACTGGAGCTAATTCAACATACAACTTCAGCAAATCAAATTGAACAAAATCAACTTACGGAAAAGAAACCTATATTGTGCAACCTGAGAAAAATTGAACCTATCTATCTTCTAAGGATATAACAAGTTTTCAAAGGCCCCGAACAATATGAGGCCTTCTCACTTTGAACAACAAATAAATCTATGCTAAATACAATAATCATTATATTAAGTTGACAGTCTCGAATAAAAGATCAAGCTCTATACACCTCGACAGATACAATTAGGTGCTTGGATGATCAGGCAAGCGATTCAGGTCCATTTCAACTTGGCGAATGGTCCAGCGCATGTTCTCCAATTTCTATCAAGGAAAGAGATAGCAGATTAATCCACATATCTTACACACGTTTTCTTTTTGTTGCTAGTACATGATAAAAAGTATTACCTTCACAATTTCATGGTATTGTCTTGCAATATCGTCGAAATGGGGATCTACACCTTGATATTCACGCAGACGAGTAACCTGGTGAAGAACCCAAAATGTTACTAGTGTAAAAGCTAAGATATAATGAAGAAGAAAAAAATTAAAAATATAAAGATCTAGAATGGATAGCAAACTGCCCATCTACCAAAACCCAAATGCATAGAGAAAAAAAAAAGTTCTACATAATGTAGTCACACGGACAGAATGAGAGCCACTTAATATTATTCTTATAATCAAATGTCACCAAAATGCATTGGCTTAATATAGGCAAGTCATGTAATGGGAACGATATTAAAGAGAAGTCAACAAGATGTCAAAGGTGAATCATAGTTATAGTTAAGTAAAAATCTTAAAATAACTACTAAAGTTGCACTACAACAATATCTCAAAACACAGTTGATTTTCATTGGATCAAGCACACATGGAACAATAAAAGGGAGACATCGTAATGCATCTACAGTGCAATAAGAATAGGAATACATACTGCTTTATTGTAAGCAAGGGTAGCTTCCTCTGTAGCCTCGACCAGATAATTCCTGGAACCAAAGATAGAACAATAAAGAATGACTCTGAAAGAAGCAAGACAAAAAGAATAGGAAGGATGTCAACTCCAATCACCTTATTTTATGAAGAGCTGGAATGGACTCTTGGGTGTAAGTCTCAAGCAGAAGAATATGCTCTAATACCCTAAGTCAACACGGAACAAATTAGAATCCAAGTCGTGACTTGTGAGCAGACAAGAATTACATGATTAAACCCCTCGAATAGAGACAGTTATGAGGCGAAGAAAGGTAGCATAAAATTTGCTGACGTATGATATTATGTAAAATTAAAAGACGGCAACAAACAACCATTGAAGGGACAAAGGTGCACATGGTTTGATTTCAATTACTTGCTTCAAGAGAGGAAATTCTACGGTTATCGAGTACAATCCTAATCTAACAAGCGAAAGAAACAAATTTATTTATGGTAAAGACATACTAATATATGATGAGGATTAAGGGTTTCCATGCTCCAACATATAAGATACTTGGGAATTAGGTTATGGGCTATAGTACTCTTGGGTTCTTGGCTGAGACATCACACTGTTTTTACCAGGGAAACATTAACTGAATAAAGTTCACACAACAGCATTTAGAGTAATTCTTACATTCTTCCGTTTTTAGAATTCAATATATGCGTTTTGTAGAAACATCGAGGATTAATAAGGAAGGTACATAGTAATTGGATATCTTATCTTCTCATATCCAAGTGATCATGAAAGGATTCGACTTGTACAGATGAAATGATTTATATAATTGCTGCAAGTAAAGTTGCTCTAAGGGTGTGTTTGGATTTGGAACCCGGAGAGTGTCACTGGAAAAGAAAAGAAAAAGAAAGGAATAGAAAAGAAAAGAAATTCAACATGAAATCATTTTCCGCTCATGTATTTGGAAGGTTGAGAAAACACAGGAGAAAATGAAAATAAAAGAGGAGGAAGAGAGAGAGAGCTAGTCCCACTTTTCTCATTTGTTTTCATTTTCCTCCCACTTTTGGAAGGAAAGTGGTTTCCCTCATTCTACACAAAATTTCCCATACTTTATTTCATTTTCTTTTCCAATGGTTTTATTATGTAAACACAAGAATTTCTTTTCTCTCGAAATCATTTTCGTTTTCCCATGAGTTTTCTGGGTCCAAACACACCTTAAATCAACAAATCAGATATTTCCAACTACAGATTCATAAAAAGTCTCCAACTCTTTTGAATTCATATTCCCTGATTTCTCAGATGGTATCTCAGATGTACTCCAAGCTCAAAAATTATTTCATGCCTAAGCATTTAGAAGTGAAATTTAAAAGGTGATAGCCAAGTGACACATACCTCAATTTTGCGTTCATGGTCTGACATCTTTTGCACAACCATGTCTTTTGCAGTTCATCCTATTAGAAGTTCAAAATTAGTTATCCCAAAAAAAACCATAAAATTTTTCATCGGCAAGTAACAACCTTATTACGACAATGTGAATTTTATACAGTACACCAGCTATGATAGCAAACTAGTAACAGGCTTACATATTTATGCTGATGTTGCAACTTTAAATCTTTTACAAGCTTGATAAGCACACCTAGAATCTGCTCCAAGACCTGAAAGAAAACTTAAAAATCAAATAGCGATAGATATACTATACCTCGTGCTTTGGCACGATTTGGAATGCAAGCTAAGGTCAGCTTATAATATCACAATTACGATTTCAGGGATTAATAGCTTCAAAAAGCATATAAAATACTCCTCTCCACCTACATTGTAGTATTCTGCAAATTTCCTGTCTGCTGAATATAGGTCATCCCTCAAAGCTGCCTCTTCACGCTCAATCTCCTCAATTATCTGTTTAACCCTGTTTGAATCGTTAGTGAGACAAAATATTCAAAAATAAGAAAGCATTGGCATAAAATTATGTACATAACATAACGAGGTGGCAATGACAGTTTTGTAATTGTGAGGCCTTTTCATGGTTGAATGTTTTTTTTTTGAAGATTAAAATATCTGAATGAGAGGATAAGAAGCTGCGACCAAGTCACTAACAACAAAATTTTGTTTGCGCCTTCCAACTCCTTTGTGCGTCACGCACAGACAATATTCTAAAGTGTTCACATTGAAATATAGCACCATACGGGTTAAGGCCATTGTTATAAAACTGGCTTAGAAACATAATTAAATATTTAAGCTTTTCTTGTTGAAGCTTAGCAAACAAAGCTTCAAATCGTGAAAAAAATACTAGAAAACATAAAAATTATGTTCTCATAGCTCAGGAATAAAACATGAACTAAACAAGGGATATCTGCTGATTCTCCCAATTAGGGGTGGGCAAAAAATCCGCAAACCCGCCCTGTAACCCAATCCGTGCGGATTGGGACGGGTTGGGTGTCAAAAAAAGTTAAATCCGCCCCTCCCCAATCCGTAAAAAAATTCATGGGTTGGGTTATGGTTGGGGTTTCCAAACCGCGGGTTAATCTACCCCAACCCGTTTCAATCCGCATATATATATATATATATATATATAAATTTTCTCAAGATATTTTTTAATTACTATCTAAAATAAATAGGGCTGTCCAACTCTTCGTTTCCCAATGTTCAAAATAAACTCTCCAGTTCCAAATAAACTCTTCACTTTCTATTCTTCCTATCTCTCCAGTGTTCTGTGCTCCTCTCCGTCTCTCTCTCCCTGAAAATGGTAAGTCTCATTCTTCATATTTTCTTAAATATTAATATTCTCTCATTTTATTTGTTTTCTTATGCTTTACCTAAAACATATATTACAAAATATATGTTGTATAATGTATAGTTATTTATACATAAACATATGGCATATGTTGTATATGAAAATATGTTGTATAGGTCTTCTTATGCTATACAATATACATAAACATAAGACATGTTGTATATGAAAATAAAAAAGGCTATTTTCCTTCCTGAGTTTTCTTACTCCAATAAATTTACTCCTGTAACATGAGTAATTACAAATTCACAAACCAATGTGTAACAAAAAACCACCGCTTTGTTCTGTATGATAATGGATTGCCATTATTAGAGAACTTAAAATGGCTATGTTTCAGAAATTCCAATTCATTTTAATTTATCATTGTTGATTGCTTTGGGTTGTTCCTTGATAATTTTTAATAGGTTTATCTTGTATTAATAGTTTCTTATTTTTATTAGGTTAATGTTAAGAAGAAAGCAAATATGACATTGTCTTCAAGTAAGGGGCGGTAGTGTTTCTAGCATAGGGACAACGCCTCCAAGCCTTAAACAATTGTTCGACACTACCTAAATAATCCCGGTTGATGGTCATACTCAGTGGATTATTAATTTTGATTTCAATTGTTATGTAGTTTTCTGATTTTGATTATGTTGATGAAGAGCAATTTGTTTTGTTTTGTTTTGTTTTGTTTTAGCTTTGTTACTTGTTCCGAACATTCTAAACGTATTTTGGTTGGCTTTTAGTTTATATTTCTATTTGAAAGATTTATTTTTTTAAAAATATTTAGGTAAATTATGCGAAATAATAAAAAATTAATGACTAAAATGAAAATTCAAGAAACAACCCGCATCCAATCCGCCCCGCTTGATTTGGATTGGGTTGGGTTGGGTTGGGGTTTTAATTATAATGGGTTGGGTTGGGTTGGAATTTGAATTTCACTAATCCGCCCCAATCCGTCCCGCCATTTATTTTACGGGGCGGGTTAGGATTGAGACAAATCCGCCCCAATCCGCCCCGTGCCCACCCCTACTCCCAATCACTGCCACTCTCATGTAAATCAAAAGGCTGCATGATAAAGAAGAATGTAGTTCGTCGAAACCATTATTTTGTGAAGACAATGTCATATACAAACAGAAAACACTAACCTTTCTGGAAGTCGAGCACTTGAAAGTTGAGTACCACTTGAAGACTCTGAAACATCAGATGAATGGATTACTGATTACATATATTACCAAATTGCTAGAAAGAAATTTCACGAGAAAATTGTTGTTAAAATCTCACACATCTTCCAAATTTCACGACCAACCTTGCGTTTTTTTAACGCTCACTAACAAATATCTATGAATCCCTCCATCATAGTTCTGCATCTATCTATATCATAAGGTAGGTAACCGGAAAAGACTAACATGACAAATGCATGCGTACATTAAATACTGCAATTGAAAAGGGAGGATAAGAGAGAAAGAGAATGACCAACATCATCCATGACAAACACATCAGTTAATTTATCACATTTAGACTTCAGACGACCCTCTATTTCTCGGAGAATTGGCATCTGGTACTCAGCCATGTCCTACAATTCAAATGAAAGAGGACGTAAATTTTACCTTAACCTCGTTGCCATAATCATAAATAATTATGTATTAAGCTAATTCATTAGTACTTACTATGGATAATGTTGCTTCTTGTAGCTGAGTTTGCCATAGATAAGAGGGTGTTATCCCGAGGTACTTATTAGGTACGCCGCCAACTCCAGGTTCAGCTGGCTCAGAAGTGTTGCTAGAGAGTGTATTATTTGCACCAATAGCTGAACTAATACCAGTCACATTGGTGTGATTTGTTGAAATTGAGCTCGAGCTAATTGTAAAACTGGTACTTGTGCTATCAAGTGAGCTTCTTGACATTACACTCCATTTCTCTATCTCCTCTTCATTAATCTCACCATCTTTAGAGATCAATGGTAGCCTCATCTTTTGAGCAGCTTCAGCAACAACAAGCCGGTGCTCAAGAGCTTCGTAAACCTGCAAAACATAAGTTCTAACTTTTTAAGATTCATCTAGTATGTGTTAAAAAAAATGAAATAAGCATATTAACAATCTGACTGCTCCTATATTCTTAATAACAATAGATTAAGACTAAATAGATATGTGCATTATCCAAGAAACATCATTTCATAATTATGTTACTAGCTTGAGCCTTCGAGCACTCAGTCTCCACGATATTGTAACGGCCATTTATAATTTTTTAGAGAAAAAAAATATATATTTCTGCCAGAAATTCCAGACTTCTACTCTTTCCATTATAAGAGTGCCCCATTGTAACTTTCACAGGTACAGTTTACAATGTAAATCTGCAAATACTTCTGTTTAACTTATACCATAGTGGATTCTCTTCATTGAAGATCATCACACATTTGTAAGAGCACTGTATTATTACTCCTTATTTCCTTGAGACCACCACATTTTGCATACAACTATTTATTAAGTTTCGGGCTTTAAACCCCTTAAAAGAATATTAACAACAAAGAATATATGCAGATGGAACAACTAAGCATTCTAAGATTCCCGGTTCCCGTAACCCTTTTTATTTATTTTGATCTAAACTAAGTTTCAATTTGGCTTCTAACAGTTCTAACCTGAGGAGAGCTCTTGAGGCCATGTTGTGGGTACAGTCCGTGGCCGAGATTAACCACCGAAGCAGCCTGCTGATACTCTTCCACCATTCCTATTGCCTCTGAGTAAACTGCCTACAAATTACATACGTAAATAATTACAATTAAGAATTCTATTGGGTAATGATTTATGAGTAGCTACCATGCTCGATAGGTTTTTCACTTATCACCACCATGAACTTTGGTATTCTGCAACATTAGATTCAAGAACATATAACTTTGCTTTTGATGGTGGTTCTTTTTCATGATTCTTTATACATGTTTTTAACATCAATCCACCGTAAAATAGCATGTCTTGGAAACATCCAATTGGTTTTATTAACAAATTGAACACGGAAAAACGTCTAATTAGTACATCAGCAAACAATGTTATTCTGAAGAAAAATAAAACCAACTAGAGCAGAATTTGCGTATATAAGGGATGCACCAAGCCACATTGTCCTATTTACGATGTGTTATGTTGCAAACGACTCATCCAAAACAAACCACCATTTACAGAGTAATGTTGTTTTGATTTAAAAGTTAAAAACTATCGACTTAAAATTCACAAACACAAAAATTTGTAAAAAGAATTAAAATTATGTAATAAAATCAGCAACAGCAGCAAAGGATTTTTTTATTTTTTATTTATAAATTAAAACAGAAACGCAACTTAACCGCATTTCCTTTTCTTTTTTTTTTAAATTAGAACAGAAACGCAACTTAGCCGCATTTTTTTTTACGATGCGTTATGTATAAATTAAACGACTCATCCGAAACAAATCACCAATAATGAAGTTATATCGATTCAAATTTAAACAGTAACTATTAATAGTAAAATCACAAACACAATAAGGTAACCGAAAGGCAAAAACTTAAAAAAAAAAACGACAGCAATAAAACACAAGTTAATTACTGTGCAAAATCACAATTAGAAGTTTAGATATGAAAAAACGAGAAATTAAGTACCATAGCTTCCAAGTAGCGCAGCCTCTCTCTAGACATTTCCTCTCTCGCCTACATAGCCAATTAAAAAAAAGTAAATGAATCAATAAAATTGTAAAATCCTATCTGTATAGTAGCACATAAGTCCGGATCCTCTGAAAAAAAAACTCTACAATTACAATTATACATATATCGATACACTCCAACAATTATTTCAAAGAGAAAAGACACGTGACACAAGTTAATTAAAAAACAAATGTTTAGAGCTCCAAACATTAGTAGAGTGATAAATAAAAAAAAAAGAAATACGAGTTGGAGATCGTAGAAAGGGGATTTAGAGAGGAGAGATCCATCTGGTGCTAAACAATGACGCTCTAGTTGATCTATTAGCTGTGCCACGTCACCCGGTAGGTTTTGTTCTCCTCCTATTCCCTTCACCATTCTTTTTCCCTCTCTCTCTCTCTCTCTCTCTATATATATATATATATCTATAATATGGAGTAATATGTATGTATGTATACAGGGGAGCCTTCATGTGACAGTTTTGTATACATTTTGCAGACATTTTAATTTAAAAAAACGATTGATTAATGCAAATATGTAGGATTTCAAGTAATACAGATAATTTTTATTTTTGTTGGAGGGTTATAATTGTATGTTTTGTAAATTAATGTAAAATTTAAAAATTTCATACATGTAATTTTAATTAATTACATGTAACATATTTGTTTTCCCGTCATGAAACCGTAAATATTTGTATTAATTAAATTTTGATTTGAAACGTTTTTCATAAAAGTGTCACTTGAACGGTATTAGTATATACATATGTGTGATGTGTCTGTATATATGTATAGAATTTTGAAAACTGTTTTTTCAGGTTTGCCGGCAGTGGAGTTTGTAAAAGAAGGAGACCAAATTTGGTCCCTGTAGTTTTCAATTGATATAGTAATTACTCCGGATTTTCAAAGTATGACGAATTTGGTCTCGTAGTTAGTGCCTTTAGTTTCCGTCGAAATAGTAATTACTCCAGCTTTTCGAAATATGACGAATTTGGTCTCCTAGTTTAGAGCATCCGCACCAGCTACATCAACCATTTCCTTAAAACTAACACATTTTATACCTTTTAAGGAACCGTTTACATTTAAACAAAATTCCAGCTTACTTATAATAACCCTACATTAGTTTTTTTAATTTTTTAATTATCTTTTAATAATCATAACAATATTACAATCACAAAAATGTGAACCCCATGATAGTTTATTACTATTATACTCCATCCGTGCCTAAACAAATATCCCTTACGAAAATACATGTAAGTTTGACCATCAAAATTTTCATATCAAAATTACCGAAACGAAAAAATTGAAAATTTCATCATATAGTTCTAACCATAAACTACGTGATTAACTTTTGAAATATTTTTTTCCGGCAATTTAAATATGAAAAAATTATCGGTCAAAATTGTACGTAATTTCGTATGAGACATTTGTTTAGGGACGGATGGAGTATTAATTTAGGGAATCATATGCATTACTCGTATATGAGGTGAATTATGTGTTTACTTAAATTTAGGCAATTTCTAAGATTACTGATGCATGTCATTTTTTATACCATAATTATTAAATTTTGATAAAAAATATGTTTTGAGTAACCAAATGCGGATGCTCTTAGAGACAGCTATTTAAGGACTTTTATCAAGTAGCCTTCTGTTTTGAAATAAAATTACCCCCGTGTTGTAAAAGATGAGGAATTTGGTCCAAAAGTTTTTCAATGATTAGAGATATCTCACGACTATTATAGTTTTTTATACCCCTAGATTTTCAATTGAAACAAGAATAACCCCAATTTTGAAAAACTTGACGATACTTGGTCTCCAATACTAGGAGACTAATTATTGCTTTTATGCTCTTTTTTCTACTCTTGAAATGCTGGAGAAGGGGCCACAGACTATACCTTTAGGTATAGTCTGAAAAACTCTCCCTCTTTTACCATTGGATTCTTTCCAATGGCTGTGATTAACTTAAACTAAGTTAATCACAGCCATTGGAAAGAATCCAATGGTAAAAGAGGGAGAGTTTTTCAGACTATACCTAAAAGTATAGTCTGTCTCCCCCTCTTTTGAAATGCTCCAGATCGGAGAAGTAGTCTGTCTCATCAAATAACTGGATAGTTAACATTGGGGCTGGGGAAAATTCCCAAAATTATGCTAAACACGTTGGACAAACACTTTGCTCACTCGGACAAATTATGATGTGAAATGATCCCGTTATTTTCACCAGATGGTTAAGGGTATACAAATGATTATGATTAGAAAGTGACCAACTTCACTTCACTCCAACTAGATTATACAGGTGATCCCATGGAATATTTGTTAGTATAGTATAATTAGTGCAAGGTTTTGCTGGCTAAGTAGGGTAATTGAGCGTATAATTGCAATTCTCTTTCAGTTGGCATGCATAATCATTAGGAGGTATGAGTTTTCATCGATGATCGTATCGAGACAAGTCTTTTAAACCTCAAGCATCATTCAAATATAGAAAGCCCAAGACTGATTGTGTGACGTCTGATCATATATTACGGCCTCCTCGTTGTAATGGTGATGATTTAAATTGACTGAATGAGTCTGAGATCGATAATAAAATCCAGGAATATATCACCTCGTAATACTCCCAGGGGGCTACAGAATACTGTCGGCAATTAAGTTGCATCGACATTTGCTTAACAAGACAGTAAACTACTAAACTATGTATGTTTTTATATCCAATTTCTGAACTTACAAAAAAAAAAAATATTCAATACAGATTTCTTTACTTGCAAAGATGATTAAAACGCCAATCAATTAGGCGTCACTGTTATGGGTAGCTTATTACTCAACATGGCATACATGTTTCTAACAACTCGGTACACCTGAGAACCAGGGGGCTCAAAATTCAAAAGCATCTCTGGTAACAATTTTCTTCTGTAAAAACAAGAAAGTCAGCATTTAACAAAAAAATCAATTTAACTAATGAACTCTCATGCAGAAAATTCTAGTGAAGAAAAGGATGATAAAGAAAGAACTCTTGTGCGTACCACTTAATACACGACGTAAACAGCTGAAAAAAAATGGAGCAATGGTGCATAATTTCGATCTGCTAATCATGTCGGAGGTTGCCATGTTCCAGGTCTGAAGGATTGTCCAGATCCTGTTGGCTCTGAAGATCTGAAAACAGAGCAACGACATGTCATTATTTTTCAGTTCGCAGGGTAAATACTCTTTCAACAGACTAATATCACTTACTATAAATACCTTAACAACTGTCCATCGCACATGCTTAATGAAATCTTGGAAAAATAAAAAAGGGAAAGCATTCATAATTACTTACTCTGGTTCTGGTTTATGTTGACTCGGCAAATCATCCTCTGTCTCTGGTTTCTTAGTGCTCCTGCAAAGCATATTCAGGAAATGGATAGAGTTTAAATCATGACCAAACATTCATGCACAGGAGTAGAAATAAATAAAAACACATAAATATTAAGAAATGCCTCGTGAGTTAATACAGTCTAGAAATAAGATAGCCAACATTTTTAAAAGAGTACAGAGTTCCAGCTTTCAGCATAGGTTTGTCATCAATGCGACAGTTAAACAGAAGGAAAACGCTCTTACCTCATGTCTTCCACTGTACCAGATGATTCTCCACCTTTTTCACCTAAAACAATCAGAGATGTGATGGAGTTAAGTTGACGCGAGTAACTAGATCCATTGCCTATAGATTTAGAGGATAACTACCTTGGTAAGCTGCAAAGATCATGTTTATGATTATGATTTTTGTCGAATAGACTACGCTAGATAAGAGTTTGGACCATGACAGCTGTAATGGTACATAGGTAATCACATTCGTGGTTACGAAAACTTTCAGAAGAGAATATATAAACACTACTGGAGTACATAAAAGATGAGCATGCTGGTTAACTATAGGGTTAATATTGAATGTTTTTACTGAATTAAAGACTTGATTCACAAAGAACATTATCATTTCTAAAGTAAATAGACTTTGGCTTTTAAGAAAATGATACCTTTTGTAGCATCTGGAAACTGCTGAATGAAACTCTTTATATCTGGACCTGCAACTTTCCCTACACATTAGGTAGTCATATAAGTTGGCATTATGCAGTGCCACAATGTGCCATACATCTCTCTTACTAAAATACTCTTTACTCACAAATTACTAGTCTCGGTTGAGAAAAAAGGTGCTCCTAGCCAAGCTTTTTGTTGCTTTGTAAATCATGCTTACTGGCATTATATATGACCCGCTTGATAAAATAAAATTCCAATTTTACAAAGAATTACCAAGGAAGTACCAAAAGTACACATTACTACAGTAGCTAAAATATTGATACAGAAAATGCAAAAGACAACGACATCTATGCATTTACCAGTTTTGGGAGAAGCAACTCTAGTTGATTCTCTGGTCTTCCTTTCTTCTTCTTCCTTTTTGAGAACTTTGAAAAAAAACAAAAGTATGGTCTAGATATTAAGCAGTATAAATGGGCAAATACCAATGTGAAAGGCTAGCTAAAAATATATTTGTACTTCTTTTAAAGAAAATGACAAACAATCTAGTAATAAAAAATCAGCTTCCATGGCAGGAAGGGGTGCTGGCGCTCAAGCATGAGAGGTCAAAGCTGCTTCGGCTCTGTTTTTTAGGTTAAACAGTGTTTACTGAATGTCGAATTGAGTGTCAGTTTCCACTTTCTTATAAGCACAAGAAGGATTTCAGACAACAAATTGGCAAAAGGAAATAAATCTCTTTCTTGAATAAGGTTAGATATTAGTTGCCAGTTGAAATTTCAATTTCGAAATTCTTATTAAATACTGTACCAAAGAATCAATTTGTACACGACAAAGGTCTATAGAACTTTAGATATGCCAGTTGCAGGAACGGATAGCAAGATTAACATCTGGATTAGTAAATGTGTTCACTGACAAACTCTCATAACACAAAATATTAAAGACAATCTGCTTTTGGTTATTACATAGTGAAACTTAAACAAAAAAATATGATGCTGTTAAGCAAAGCAAAATGCACAAACTAAAGGTAAGAACAGCGAATGATGGAACCTAAATAAGAGGTTCATAGGAGCAGGTTTAGAACAACATACGAGCGACATTCAGTTTAACGCGTTCACGCCTTGCTTCCAGCTCCATCATTTCCTGGGGGGGAAAAGCATAAAGGAGTGACTTAATGCATAACATTTTCGTAAAAATCATTTGTCAAGCAGCATAACATAACATAAGATGAACATTACGGACCCTTTATAATCTAAAACACTATATAAATTAAAAAAAAATGAATGTAAAATATCAAATAGACCACTAATAAGTCATATTCTGTAGTTGTTTAAGGAAAACCAATCCCACAAGGATAAAACAAATTGCATTGAGACAATGCTACTGAACTAGGTGGGCCGATGAAGAAACAGGTTACTACTTGCGTTTGAGGCTTTAGATGTGCAAGCCAATAAAAACCCATCCATGAAATAGGAACCCCTTGGGGGTCACCTACAGTTTAATAAATTGAATCCAATAAAGCTTTATCGGATTGGGTTAATAATTTCAAAGGTAGCCCCAGTCTAGCAAAAATACTATAAGTTTATATAGAAGTAAAACTGGAAAAAAAAAAAAAAAAACAAGAATGAGACACACACGGTGCTGAAAGCTTGAATCAAAACTGCACATTCACATCAAATTCCAATTAAATAAAGTAGATTAAATTGTACACACAGAAAACTAAGAATTCTGTGCCAGGGATGAAAAATTGATGGTTCAGATCCCTAAAAGATAATTCCAGGAACTAAATTCGTGATACATAAGTATTCTGCTTCCAAAGAGTAGAGAAAGTTGATGTATTACCTCTGGCGTCGGAGCTTTTTTCCTCTGCCCATTCAGCCAACATATCCATTCAACTACATAGTTATATTATAAGATATGTTCAGTTTAAGGACGAAATTTAAGAAATGAATTTATTCTTATCATAGGAAGGACAAGTGGCGATGAATATATTCCATAAAGTAGTTCCAATCCGAATCTCTATATACTTAAGTCCATATATAAATGCATCCATGCATATGGTAAGTTGACACGTTCCTACTGATATATTGTGATTAGCCTCGGTGCTCAAGAACATGCCAGCAGGTAAATGCTGGAAAAGCAACACTTCTAATTAGTACAAAGGCATACCTGGAATGGAAGTTGGCTCGTCTTCTGCTTTGAAAATAACCATTCTCTTTTCTTTAACTGGTAACAATAAAAATTAGTTCAGAAATTTAATATAACTACTTGTGTTCTGTCAACTGTATAGTGTTTACTACTACTTAAATACTTTTCTTATTGGTTAAGTAGAACCATTATCTACTGTATCAACCAGTTGAATACACTTAAAAAACAACTTGTTCCTTAGCAGATTGAAAATAAAACAAGTTGACTTAATTGAAATTCAGAGGGAAAAACTGGTCTCCATTCGGCTTAAAACCTATGCTACTTCTAAGCCATAAACGTAAATTGCAAACTTTTACCTGGCTAGCCAAATAACACAAAAACTTATGAGAAAAATTGTCGAATAAATGAACGCAAAATTGGTCATCAAACAGGACCCAACTTAAACGCCAAGTACTTGCAACGCTCTAGCTATCTAAATCGAGACCACATAATTTCCAAAAAAATAAGATAGGTAACAACTAAAACAAATAATATTCAAAAAATGCCTCCCAGTTTTCACAAATTATATCTTCTATCTATGGGAGAACCTAATTATTTTGACTATACTAAAAATTCCTTTTTTATATATTTTGACAATAATTTGATTGAAATAGTGACTTGGCACCTCCCATGTTCGGTTTTTCACTCGGTTCTACATTTAATGCGAATTCGGACACCCACATTCACGATTCTGTCTTCGCCACTTAATACAACAAATACTATACATGTACATAGGTATCCACACTAAGTGCATGTTTGGCAAAAACTTTTTTCCTTACCTTTTTAAGCCTTTTGATTTGAAAAATCCATGGGTGTTTGGTATGACAGCTTTTTTAGCTTTTAAAAAGCTAGTTTTTGGGTCAAAAAAAGCTTAAAAAAAACTCAAAATCAGAGAAGCTAGTAATTTACAGTTTTTTTTTTTATAGCTTTTTCACATTAAATTTTCCAGAAATAAAAACTTTCTAATAGAATGTGTTTGTATATTTACAACTCACTTATAAGTTAAAATAGGTGACCAATGACTTATAAGTCACTTATAACTAAAAAAGTTACAGTGGTGCCAAACACAACACTGCAACTTTTTAATCGAGTTTTTTTTTCTCGTTGCTTTTTAAAAACATCTTTTTCTGGCCCTAATTCACCCCATTCTATCGTATAAGCTCTTTTAGATATTTCATCAAACAGGTTGTGAGCATTACAAATTAGAACAACAGATATTCGCAGATAGAGATTTATCAACAAAATTAGTTATAAGTCACGTATAAGTAAAAAAAAGTTACAGTATTGCCAGACACTACACTGCAAGTTTTTTTAAGCAAGTTTTTTTCTCGTTGCTTTATTAAAAAGAGCTTTTCCACCAAATAATTCACCCAATTCTATCGTATAAGCTTTTTTAGACATTTCATCGAACAGGTTGTGAGCATTACACATCAGAACAAAAAATATTCAAAGAAACGGATTTATCAACAAAATTAGTTACAAGTCACTTATAAGTAAAAAAAAGTTACAGTATTGCCAGACACTACACTGCAACTTTTTTTAAGCAAGTTTTTTTCTCGTTGCTTTTTAAAAACAGCTTTTCCACCAAATAATTCACCCAATTCTATCGTATAAGCTCTTTTAGACATTTCATCAAACAGGTTGTGCGTATTACACATTAGAACAAAAAATATTACATATAGAGATTTATCAACAAAATTAGTTATAAGTCACTTATAAGTAAAAAAAAGTTACAGTATTACCAGACACTACACTGCAACTTTTTTTAAGCAAGTTTTTTTCTGGTTGCTTTATTAAAAACAGCTTTTCCACCAAATAATTCACCCAATTCTATCGTATCAGCTGTTTTAGACATTTCATCAAACAGGTTGTGAGCATTACACATCAGAACAAAAAATATTCACAGATAGAGATTTATCAACAAAATTAGTTACAAATCACTTATAAGTAAAAAAAGGTTACAGTATTGCCAGACACTACACTGCAACTTTTTTTAAGCAAGTTTTTTTCTGGTTGCTTTATTAAAAACAGCTTTTCCACCAAATAATTCACCCAATTCTATCGTATCAGCTGTTTTAGACATTTCATCAAACAGGTTGTGAGCATTACACATTAGAACAAAAAATATTCACAGATAGTGATTTATCAACAAAATTAGTTATAAGTCACTTATAAGTAAAAAAAAGTTACAGTATTGCCAGACACTACACTACAACTTTTTTTAAGCAAGTTTTTTTCTGGTTGCTTTATTAAAAACAGATTTTCCACCAAATAATTCACCCAATTCTATAGTATCAGCTGTTTTAGGCATTTCATCAAACAGGCTGTGGGCATTATAAAAGGAATCACAGAGAGAGATATAGAAAGAGAAACCCACTTACTAATACCGTCAATGGGTTCATTTCGAATGAAATATCTATTCCCCGCTTTATCCACGCCTACAAATGTTCTCCCCCCCAAATAACCTGCGATCTTTCCCCATAGTCTCCACATTTCTTACACGGTTACACCCTCTCTCTCTCTCTCTCTATATATATATATATATATGTATATAGGTAGTACAGTATATTAGATATGGACTAATTCAAATTTTCAGAACAAGGATTGTTCTATTGTTCAAGCTATTGTAAAAAAAGGAATAAATTGCAGCGACGAAAAGGATTCAAATTCAAACAAAAAAACTGAGGTATTTTATTTTTATATAATTTTAATATATTAAAATCAGTAATCTTTTCTACTATTTTTAAATAATAATACTTAAATTTATGTTATTGTCAACTTTTATAATTTTGTTTGAGTTTTTATTGTGTTCTAAAGTTATATTTTAATTAACAAAATCATAATTTATATTTTATATATTAAAATTATATAAAAAAAAATTATAAAAATCACGCATAAATTTAAGCCATTTTATTATTTTAATTTCGTCCGTTATATGAAATTCTAGAGAATATGAGTGCATTATAAACTCTAGAGAATTTGAATCCCGATGAATATGTTTTTTTTGGGCTGTTTATGATTTTATTGCAATTTTACACACTCGGTAATGGGTATATAAGAGAAACTTCATACTAACCCTATCACTTTTCTAAAATTTTGTACTGGTACCTATTTTTCTCTACCCCTCCCTCCCTCTCTATCTTTTGCTTGTCTTTAATAATTTAATATCTAATTACGTATATGATATATATATTAATTGGTTGTGAACTCAGATAGAATATTTGAGTCTTTTTCTTTCAAATTGAGGGGGATATACATCCAAAATGAGACTTCATTTTATAATAGCTATCTTAAAAAGTTGCTGGTAGGATTTTTTATATACTTGTAAATTAGTAATTATGATTAGATAGACAAAAGAAAAAAAAAATGAATCAATTTATTGTACTTTTGGTTTATTCTTTCTTTCGCTTTTTTACCCTAGTAACATAGTCAACTAAGTGATGGTAGAGCTATTGCAATGAGCGATTGATGTGGAAACATATTATGAAGTTAAAATTGTGATGTTTAGTTCGATGACTTGAAGGATGAATAATAGAGCTACGGTTCCTATAAAAAAAATTCAAGTTGACGATGTCATTGCATAGCTTTCGACGGAAGCATTTTTACGATAAAAATGGAACTATTTAGCCTTTTAACTTCGGTGAAGGTTTTGTGACGAGCCTTGTTAGCGGTTGACAAGGATATTTTTGTTTCTTTTCTTCTAGTTGGGTTAAATACTACAAAAATGGAACTATTTAGCCTGTACCTTCGGTGAAAGTTTTGTGATGAGCCTTGCTAGTGGTTGGTTGGCAAGGATCTATTTTTTTTCTTCTTCTAGTTGGGCTAAATCTAAAATATATTGTCTAAGCTTAATAGTTTCGTAATTAAGCAAATGTAGGTAGACTAAAAGGCAAATACTATGAACAATTAAACCCCATTTCTACATTGAAAAAAATACAATAAAATTAAAAACAATACAATTAAACATTCATTATAAAACAAAAAATAATACTTGTGAAAAACCAAAAATATTAGAAACCTAACTCATAGTAAAACTCAATATCCTGCTAATTTTAAAGTTACAACTACCGTATGACTCTGTTTCAAACAAAATAAACTATCATATTACGCTATTCATTTAACATTTTTGCCGCTTAGAGCATATATGATAATTGTGTTAATTTTAACAATATTAACTTTGACACATCATCATTTAATTGCATGTTAAATGACACATGTGTAGCTTAAATTTAACATTCATATTAGTGTATTAACTTAACAAAGTTATATAATTTTAATTAAAATTAATTATTAATTAAAATCTCATTAATTAGTCATTTTGTAAATACTACTAAAATATGAACTAAAATAGTAATAGTTGAAATAGAGTTCACGTTCAAATTAATGATATTTTGCTAAATCATCAATTAACAACATTAAAAACATTGTTATTTTTAACAACTTTTTTAACATCTATAAATATAACATGATTTAACATAACTAATGGAGACAAAAAATTGTATGTTTAGCTAACTATTTTAGTTAACAATAGAGATAACAACACTATAATATATGCTCTTCAAAATCATAGATCAACTCTTTGTAACATTATATTATTTGACTGTTTATGTGACAATACCACCGTTAGATTAGAAAATTGATGGTCAGGTGATTTTTTAATAACTAATTTATTTTTTCTATTTTTAACAAATTAGAATTTGATAAATTAAAAATAAATTATACATATTAAAAATTCAAATAAAAATATATAACAGTAAGCTTTAGTTATTAATCAATTTTTTATTTTTTTTTAGGAATTCCCACCGCATCCATCTATCTCGGGAGATTCTCTTTTAGATACGCATATTGCTAATTTATATAACAGACGTTGGATCTGTGATCCCACGTCTACGTGGCACTGTGAAATATATATATTTTTTTTCTTTATTTCATTTTTCTATTATTTGTTTTGAAATATTAAAAAGTTCCCCAATTTTAACAAAAAATTTACCAAATTTTATCCAAAAAAAAACCTAACCATCAACCATAAAACTTATCAAATTAATATATTTTATCAAATAAACGTCACTCTACCACTACAATTATACCCAATTTTACCAACAAAAAAAACCTCTACCAATTTACCCAAAAAAAAAACTTCCCCAATTTTACCCAAAAAAAACTCTAACCATCAACCATCAAACTCTTTCGTATATAAAATTAATATATTTTTTTCTCAAATCAACGTCCATTTACCACTACATTTATCCTCAATTTTACCAACAAAAAAAATTGGGAAGTTTTTTTTTTTGGTAAATTGAGAGAGGGTTTTTTTTGTTGGTAAAATTGGGTATAATTGTAGTGGTAGAGTGACGTTGATTTGATAAAAAAATATATTAATTTGATAAGTTTTATGGTTGATGGTTAGGTTTTTTTTAGATAAAATTGGGTAAATTTTTGGTTAAAATCGGGGAACTTTTTAATATTTCAACACAAATAATAGAAAATAAAATAAAATAAAAATAAAAATAAAAATTCACAGTGCGTACACGTGGGATCACGGATCCGACGTCTGTTATATAAATTAGCAAGCGTAAATCTCCCATCTATCTCTCTCTCAAAATATATCAGCTGGTAAAACCCTAATCCAGTTATCCTCTATAATGAAAAACCCAATAAAACCCATAGTCTAAAACCCCCTTATTAACCACTAATATATAACCCCATGAACTGTTCTACTCTAACATTTTCAACATCTCTCTCTCCTTTCACCTCTCTCTCTCCCAAATCTTTCCCTAAACCTCTCTCTCCAATCCGATGCGGCCTCCGCGAGCTTAAAACCAGAATCGAATCCGTAAAAAACACTAAAAAAATCACCGAAGCGATGAAGCTAGTCGCCGCAGCTAAGGTACGACGCGCTCAAGAAGCGGTAATTAATTCTCGACCTTTTACACAAACATTACTCGAGTTTCTTTACTATATAATCGAACAAATACGATTAGATGATGTGGAAACCCCTTTAACCGCAATCCGACACGTTAAAAAGGTTGCGTTGGTTGTTGTCACGGGCGACCGAGGCCTTTGTGGAGGGTTTAACGCTTCGGTTTTGAGAAAGGCTGAGAAAAGGATTTTAGAATTGAAGAAACTTGATTTGGGTTGTGTTGTGATTAGTGTGGGGAAAAAGGGTAACTCTTATTTTCGTAATCGGGATTATATTTTGGTGGATAGGTTTATTGAGGGTGGGGGGTTTCCGACTGTGAAAGAGGCGCAGGCTATAGCGGACGATGTTTTTTCGCTGTTTATAAGCGAGGAGGTTGATAAAGTTGAGATCTTGTACACAAAGTTTGTGTCTTTGGTGAAATCGGAACCGGTTATACATACATTGTTACCGTTATATGGGAAAAGTGTAGATACATGTGAAGATGAGGTGTTTAGGCTGACTAGTAAGGAAGGGAAGTTGTCGGTTGAGAGGGATAGTATGGGGGTTAAGAGAGAAGGGTTTTCGGTTTTGCCTAATTTGGAGTTTGAGCAAGATCCGGCGCAGATAGTCGATGCGATGATACCTTTGTATTTGAATAGTCAGATTTTAAGGGCTTTGCAAGAGTCGTTGGCGAGTGAGCTGGCTTCTAGGATGGAGGCTATGAGTAACGCGACAAACAATGCGGTGGATTTGGGGAAATCGTTAAATATTTCTTATAATAGGGAAAGGCAGGCAAAGATTACGGGGGAGATATTGGAGATTGTTGCTGGAGCTGAGGTGCTTCGGTGATGTATCTGGTTATGGCTCGATCTTTTTTTGTTAATGCAATTTCATGAGAGCTTTTGTGTGTAGTGTAGTCGAGATAGATTCTTGATTATCATGTGTATGTAAATGGCTAAGAATTGCAATTTTAGGACGGGTTTTGTACTGTAGTTGACATGCGTTGTTGTTTGATTAATCATGTGTAAGACGGTGGCAAAAAGAATTAACCCATGTTAAATGGGTAAATTGAGAAATAAAGAAGAAATGTTGTAACCTGTCCAAGTGTTTTATACGATAATCTTAGTATGAATAACCTTCGAAAGTACTGTTTCCTTATGCTGAAATTATGTTGACGGTTGATTACCATTTTGCTTATATCTGGTTTTACCTGAATTTCTTCTCAAGAATAGTATATGTTAACTTATAGTAACAAATTGTGACATTGACACATTACAGTTAAAATGCCCTGTGAAACCATTGCTAAAGAAAATTGAGAAAGTGGTTCCGCTTCGAATTCATTAGTAGGGTGCTGATAAATGGTGTTGTATTGCAGCACGTATATCTTAGGTTCGTATATGTTGGACTCTAGACTATTGAAGTTGTGGTCTTTAAGTTTTCCAGAATTAGAATTCATATGGTGCTGTCATTATTGGCATGTTTGGCATACAGCTTACTGTTCAAGCTCGTCTTGACTTTGCTCATTTAAGAGTGTTTTCGGGTTCGTAATGATAGAATCATGTTTTCTTAACTTGGTTGGGAAACTAAAATATCTAAGGGTATATAGCTTGTTTAATCCTTTGATACTCAGGAGCGGATCCTTTATGATGCTAGGGGGGTCAATTGCCCCCCCTTGGTTCGGGACAACAAGCGAAAAAAAAAAAAAAAAAAACGGATATTTTATGTATATACACTCCTAAACGTTGGTTATATATATTATTTTAGGGTAAATAGCTTCATAAATGTTGTATTAGCCTAGATGGTAAGGTGTTCTTTTGAATAGGATGTACCATGTTCGAATCCCGTTAGCTAATTTAACATTTATTCAGTTTTTGCCCCCCCTTGTTTAACTCCGAGGATCCGCCCCTGTTGATACTTCAGAGTTATTGTTTAGTTTGGAAGTGCGTTAATCTTCTGTTCTGTTAACTTCACAAGAAAGGAAAAGGAAAAGCAAATTCTATCAAGTGTTCTTGGTAGTTTATTGTTCCCCTTTGGAGTCATTGACAAGTTTTACTTCGAAGATGAACTGTTTTGCCTTTGTTGTGTTTGGGCTGGCTGATATATAATTGAAACCCAAAAACTGAGTAATACGAATCTATACATTTACAACCTGATAACCAGGTATTACCGCCCTACCCCATGTTTCGCTTGTATTAGGACGGTTGTTCCCGCAAATAGGGTCCGGTCCGGTTCGGTTTTTGGCAAAACCGAAACCGAGCATATTTTTCGGTTCGGTTTTTTTCGGTTTCGGTCTTTTTATTTTTTGAACCGAACCGGACCGGTTTTTCCGGTCCAGTTTCGGTTTTTTTTTGGGTTTTATTTTTGATTTTTCGGTCTTTTTCGGTTTCGGTCTTTTTCGGTTCGGTTTTACTGAAAACCAAAACCAACCCGAAAATTTTTCGGTTTTTCGGTTTCGGTCTTTTTCGGGTTTTTTCAGTTCGGTTCGGTTTTCCCGGTTTTTCGTCCAACCCTACCCGCAAATATGATGTCGTATATTTTTGGTTCCTCAATATTTTCTAAGGGACTTGTTTAGTATCCCCATTTTGCAAGAGTGATTCTGCTAATGTTGATTTCTTTGCCCCATTTGAGCTTTACTTTAACAAATCACTGTAAATTTAATGGTCTTTTCTACCGACTTCGCTCCTCCTCTGGTAGTTTTTGTAGCCTTTCATATGTTTTAACTCATCAAAAGAACAAAAATAATATCTCAAGTCTATCGATCTGAAATGGTGTTTAAAAAGGCATACATAACCATGTTCATACAGTTATGCTTGTTTCCTCTAATATTTTGATATATTTGCGATGGTTGATCTGTTTCTTTCTTTCTGTTTTTATGTGTATAGTTTCTGAAATACGCTGCCTTATAGACCTTCTTATTACCAAAAAAATTCAGAAAAGATTCGATACTGATGCTTTAGACATATCCTTGCTGATCTTTATAGGACCAGGTGAAGAAATCTAGTGGATTTAATGAATTTTGTTGTATCAACAATAGCAAGTTTTAGACGATCATCTCATCTGATCAATTATTTCCTTCTTTTATTTTTCAGCTTTTTTTGTAGTTAACAAAGACGGAAAATCGGATTAAACAATTCAGGATAACAGCTGCTGTGTTTGTATTGCTCTCCTTTCTCTTTCGCAGGGTTAGCCAAGTTCACCAAATGACGGCTTTGAAAAATTCCAATTGTGGATCACATTGTTAGATGGCTGTCTTCTTTAAAAGTAATTTGTTTTTTCACTCAATGACAACAGGTAACCCTCTTGGCAACTTTTTTATTTTCCTTACCAAACATTGGTAAACTTTTTTTTAGTGTTAACAGTTAACACGGCAAATATATTTTTAGTTTCCTGTTACTAATTGCCTTCTGTAAGCTAAAAGAAAATATTTGTAAGACGGTTTATAACAGTCGTGCATTTTCCCCATATAAAACATGTGCATAATTTATGCCGTCAGCAGGTAATAAGATGTTATGACCGAGGGTAAGAACCATCTTCGTTATTTCCATAAAGTCCGTCTTTGAAACGAATATTAAAAGAATTGTAGGTTTACTATGTTTTGGTCTCTTAAACCGTTCTACATATCAATGCTCGTGTTCTCATTTTAAAAAATAAAGAAGGTTTTGTACTTATGATTCATTGTACTTGGGTCTTATTATGTTATAGAACATGAGGTAGATGATAGGATTTCCCTGTTAAAAATTGTATCAGTTGTATTCTAACCCGTTCGTGTATTATTTTAAAGTAATTTAAACTAATTGTCTAGGTTTACTTAAAAATTGGTAAACACTGAACAATATTTAATAACAAGAATATAAAGAGTTGGGTACTTCAACATTTCGTAAGCATCATAACTTTTTGTAGATGTAAACGAGATACTGATTACAAAATTTACTTTCACTATCCCGAAAATTACATATCCATGGCACTACAGCTTGAAGCAAGTGGATTATAAAAAAAATAAAGTAATAAACAGTTCTAATTAATCAAAGTTCGTGGTGTAATAGTTATATACACCGGGGGGCCAAAAAGGCGTGTGTTGATTGAACTCTCATACTTTTTAAAGCAAAAAATGACATCAATCACAGGGATAACTGGTAAGTGGCTATAAAAAAATAATATCCAATTCCTTAATCTCATTTTCTATATTAAGTGGACTGAATCAATACACAACAATCTGCTTCATTATCTAGCTCCTAGTTTTCTTTTTCTTTTAAGTCATTTATCTCTCTTTCTACTCTGAGTTCCAGAATTAGAGATAAATACTTCAAACAGAAAGTAATAAGGAAGAGTAAAACAGATTTACTTGTGTCTTACTCACGGTGTTACTGTCGGTGTTTTCACTTTTATCCAAAGCTTTGCAGTCCCGGAAAGGTAGATACTGATCGACAATCTTTCCCATAAGGAGTTGTCTGGCTAGAGTTTTTTTGTACATAATATCCTTTTAGTTGCTTTTAAACATTCAGTCAATTTGGTTAGCTACATTAAAAGCTTCTTCCATTTGTTTTCTAGCCTGAAAGGACTAATGTCTGAAGGTGTTATCCTAGTTTTTACGGAGCCTCGGATATATTAGCCTTTTTGCTTCAAAGTTTCTAGTTGCATCTGAGTAATTCACTATTTCAATAAAAAAAAAAAAAAAAAACTGTATAGAATGTACCTTTGTAATATATTTTTTCCGTATATCTGAAGCTGTTCTAATTATGAGTTTTTTATTTTATTTTCAAGGGGATTGAAATGGAGGGGAAGTATAATCTCTATAGCCAAGATAGAAACGGGTGGTCGGCCTTTAGAGACCATGAAGAATTTCAAGAAGAAGATATATGGACTGTTTACGAGAAAAAGAACTCTAATCCCAAAATTGGTTCATTTTATTCCTCCACAACCACAAGGCGGGTCCCAACTGCATCTCGCACGATCCTGGGAGATAACACAAGTCCACCCCAAGAACCAACCTTTATTCAACAATCGTTGCCTATTAACATCCCCGATTGGTCAAAAATATACGGGCTTAACTCGCAAAAGACCTTAAAGACTGGTTCTTTACACAGTGATAATAGGATAAGAGATAATTGGGAAAGTGACGAGGACAACGATGACGAGGATTTGGATGGGAAAATGATGCCACCTCATGTGTGGATAGCTAAGAAGCTTGCAAGAACCCAGATTTCTTCTTTTTCGGTTTTTGAAGGGGCTGGCAGGACTCTTAAAGGGAGAGATCTTAGTAGGGTGAGAAATGCTGTATTAACCAGAACTGGTTTTCTTGAATAACGTATACTTTATCACTATCATGATGGTTAGGGCTGTAAACGATACAACTGTTCGTGCAATCGTTTGTATTCGGCTCGCCTAATGTTCGGTTCATGTTTGTTCATTTATAAATGAACACGATAATGAATAAGAATATAATGTTCGTCTATTAAGTGAACTGAACATAAGCATGCCTCTGTTCGGTTCGTCTAACCTCGTGTTCGTGTAACTATATATAAAGTTTGATAAAATAAAAAAGTAAATCTATTAATGTTGTAACAAAAACTAATATCATTACACAATTAATAAACTTATTTATGCTATAATAATATAAGTGATATGTTTGTATTATTTCGAACTTATTATGGTAATTTATATCATCATATTATAACTTACAGTAACCGATTTTATCGTTAAGTGTCCAACTCGTTAAATTGATCATACGTATATAAAAAAGAATTTATAGAATATATAAACTTAAATTTATATGTGAACTAGTTTATTCTAGTTAATAATATGGTAATGTATGATAAAATTAAAATATATTTTAAAAAGAAAGAAAAATATATATATTTTTCAATTATCTAATGTTTTGGAAGAAATTAGATGTTTACGAACAACTTATGTTCGGTTCGTCAAATGTTCGTTCGTATTTAAATGAAGATGAACTGAACATGAAAAAAAGGTTTTAGTTAATGAACTGAACATGAACGGAGCTTTGTTCGGATGTTCAGTTCGATTCGTTTCGTTTACAGCCCAGCCCTAACGATAGTGATGCAATTTCATCAATATGATCGGTAGTTTTGCTTATGCGGTGGAATTGGACCCAAATGCAATAATGATGGTTATTATGGATTTTATTTCCCCTTTTTACTTCTCGAAATTTTCTTTGATTACTTATTTGGTTGGTTTCAAGCCCTGTTTATCTGTTTTTGTGCTGTAAGTTGCAGCACACTTGGTCGACCAGTTTAAAATTGAGTTTCTTTTTGTTCTTTTATCGCATAGAGCAAGAAATGAAATAGAATAATTATTTTTCTCTATCGCAATTAAAATCAGTTAATTTGCAAGCAATTCCTTGATCACCTTTAATAAGATTATATATAAAAAAAAAAGTACAAATAGTTGACAATTATGAGAATCATCTGCTTCAAGTTTAGCTTGGTAATTTTGCAGGGGTAAAAAGATTTTACAACACAAACAAGGTTGACATGAAAAGCATTTAGTTGAACACTCAAGATGAAAGATGAAAATTCAAGATGTTAAAATCAAATTTGTTTATTTATTGATGTTTCTTGGGTTGGATTTCATGTCTCTACTTTCTATTGCACTTGTTATTATGCCACCCTAGTGAGTTGAATTGAGAAAGAAAAATACAAAAGCTTTAGAAGTCGCAACAATCATGATAAACTATCTTAAATTGCCAAAAGAATTTGCTTTGAAGGAGGACTTTGTTTCTAGTGGGAATTACATTACTTTTATCAGATCGCTTTGAATATGTGAGATGCCGGCTATGACACTTTAAAAATCCTTATAGGCAGCTAGAGATCCTAGATTCGCTTGTATAGGTCAGACATTATGCAAAAACTTAAAACTAAAATCAAATTGATAATTGCCTAGTTGAAACTCATATTGTCAATCAACGCATCAACCATTAGTTGGAATGTCATTTTCAATGCAAATTAGAACGCATTAGTGCAAACCCTGAGAGGGCGACCACAAGCAAAACCATATTATGGTAATTAGTAACACGGATTATAAAGAGGTGTAACGGACGTCACGGATAAAACTATTATAAATGCAGTGAAGTTTCGAATTTATGTTCTCGACAGTACCGCATCAACAATAGAGATGGATTTTGGAGGTTATCCTTCATATATATATATATATGATGAGCTGAAACCTTGAAATTCATCTTTCCAGTAGTAGTATTAATTATTATGTATAGAAAATTTACTGGTTTCTATAATGTGGTGGTGTACAATATAAGTTCTATGTAAATAGTTACTGCATTACCAGCTACTGCTACTCATGCATCCATATTTAATGGTTAGTTCAACTAGAATATTGAAGACGGGACAAATGCACAAGTTGTTTTCATAGACAATCATAGTGGGGAATCAACTTTTGGTAAATTAAAGGAGAGAAAGTGACGTGCCAACCAACGTAATTTCTATTGGTTTTAACTTTTAAGTCACTTTCATTTATATCAATTGTAACAGACAAGAGCTAATGTTACGTTCACTACTGTAAAAGACAAAAACGCAACAGGACAAAACTGTAAATTTTGTCTCCATTTCTGTCACAAGAAATGTAAGAAAGAGAATTAGAGTAGTGAAAATATATTTATTCTACTTAACACACAATTTCCCAATGTTCTTCATTATTTTATTTGAGTTTGTGACCACTCCAGGTTTTCTAGTAATTTAGCAATAATGTCATGAAATGTAAACGTGTGTTTTTCCAATTATGTCCAGGACTCCAACATAACATTGAAATCTAAATAATAAGAAATCAAATCAGTCAGAACAAATGGTTTAATACTTTTTTGTAGTAACTAATTAAAATTTGATTTGCCTATTTATACAAATTGAAGCTTTAGATATTCCGTGAAAATATTAACCATTCCATGGTTTGATTGAATGATTTATAACAATTGTTAATAAAATTTTGATATATATATATATTTCAGTATGGGCAGCAGATTGAAACGATGTAAATAATTGGAAATCTGACAAAATTAACTCTTGAGAATTCGCTTATTCCGCAAAGGGTATGTATATATGCAATATCCAATATCAATTCATGGGATTTGCCTGAGTTCATTAACTTTTGACACAAATTTATTAGCAACTGGAAAGGTCAAGTTCATATAGATTTACATATATATCGATTTTTATCTGTAACTTTATTTCAGTTTCAAAGCCTATTGATCAAATAAACCTAAATTTGTAAGGAAACAAATATTCAGATAACTTGGCTTAAAATGTCAATAAACATGAGCAATTAAGTACCTGGCATGGGGTAAACTTATCGAGCATAATATATCAGACTGGACGAGTGGCTGCGGGCCAATACAATGCATTAAATGACTCAAAACTTCGAAAAAAGGCCTTAATTGTGACAAAGTAGGCCCAGTTAAATAATATATATATATGATGAATGAAGTTAGAAAAATGACCCCCCAAAAAAGTTAGAAACAATAAGGCACATCACCATCCATTTTAAATTATAGAAAATAAAAGGGAGAGACAAATGACTTTTTGTGTGGAAGTTGATCATTGCTTTTTCTACAAGTGACATCGATAACCATATTAGTTTCCACAACACTTTACAATACTGGAAAACTTAAAAGAGTTTATTTAAAATAAGACCGTGACCAAAAGATGCCACCTAAATTAAGTTGCTGCATCGTGATACACTTTCAATTAGTTTCACACTTTTTTATTGCTTTTAGAGCATTAGTAAACATAAACCCGTGTATTCTTCTTTAACAACGTGAGTAACATGTTGAAACCTGAATCTAGCTAGGAAAACCAATTGGAAGACAAAAAAATAATACTCTCTATGTTGAGGGGGACGTGGCTAATCCATGTTTTCGAAGATTTTTAAGCATATCAAGGAAATTATAAAAATTGATATTAGTGATAATGAAATTATTAATTTGCTTATGCAGCTGAGAAGTCTTAATCATCACTATATATACAACCGTTTTGTCTTTACAAAATTTCGTACAAAATTTACGTGTACCAACAGATAAAGTATTAATTACATATAAAAGGTACAAAAATATAAATCCAATGGCATCGTATGATTAAAATCTTAAAAATGATACTAGTAGGTCTGCCTAATTTCCTTATTAGTTTATGGATCCAAGAATTAGCATATGAAATGTCTGTCATTCGATAGGTGTATTTATCATAAAATGCATATATATTGTCCTACTGTATAGTTTGTAATATGTCGCTTCACGCTTTGGTTGTCCACATAATAGCTGAAAGTAAAAGCTACCAGTGCACAGACATTTATTATAGGAAAATATTGATTGAAATAACCAAATAAAAAGTGAAATATAAATCGGCCTAGATATAGAATAGATTGCGCTGTTTTACTAATTAATTAAGACCAAACGTAACACTTTTATAAGTGGTGTAGAAGAGTGAAAATCGTTAGAATTAGGAATCTATATCACAATCGACTACAAATCATGTGTTATAAAAGCCATGTAATTCGTAACAAGATTGACTAAGTGGTTCAGTGGCCAATTAATTATACAAGCAAAGACCAATTTATGTTTTAAATAATGTGAACATGTATGTGGAATGGCCATGTTACCTCAGTTGATAATTTGCTGTCGATTAAAATTTTGACTTACAAATAAATGATAAGTAATTCTATGTTTGATATAGTCCACCATCCGAATAGGCAAGCCACGTTGCTTGCACGTGCAATCATGTATATTTACAACCCATTATCCATTACCAATGTTTGTGCTTTCATATACTAATCGTTTACAAAACAAATGATAACCCCCTTTAGAGAATGGTATTGTACTTTCAAAGGCAAAATAATCTTTAAATATATTTAGATATGTAGGTTTGTAACTAAGCCATATAGTATCATGATGTAATATAAAGTTTTGCAGATCATATGATCATGTAATGATTCAACGTATACTAGTTATATATCGCAAACATGGGTGGTAGTCTCGTGATTTCAAAAAATAAAATTTTTTATTAGTGGTTTTTAAAATAATTTATATACAATATATTCTGGTAATTATTTAAATATTTGTTTTGGCAACCACTATTAAAAATATATATTGTTAGTGCAATGACATACTATGATTTCGCATGTGATGATAATGCACAAGTACTACTTAAAAACTAAAATACAAGCAAGTGATAATAAAATACATTTTATACAAACCTATCATGTTGACACGTAACACACATCTTGAAAAAATTATAATAATTAGAACAATAAATAGTGATGAGTGCAAACAAAATTTATAAAATAAATTTAAAATTATAAAAAATAATAATAATTAGAACAACAGATAGTGGTAAGTGCAAACAAAATTTATAAAATAAATTTTGATGGTTTGTATTTTAATTAAATGAAATGAGTACAATTAAATTGTATAATACATGTTTGATTGATCGTGTGTGTATATATATATATATATATAATATTTAATATAAGTTTGGTTTTTTCAGGTTTATATATTTTTTACGTTTGTTTTTTAATCTTTTTACTCTTGATTCTTAATTTTACATTTTTTTTTATCGTTTTGGTTTATATTATATTTATTATTTAGTAAGTTTTAAAACGGTGAAACTTTCGAGACGTGACTGTACGTGACATTACTTTTATGGCTTTTTTGGGAGTTTGAAAAAAAAGTTGTAATTGTCAAAATTGAGTGAAAATGAAATTTTTTTAGAAATCAAATAAATTTTAATTAAGAAACCAAGGTTAAAAAATGAAGAAAAGATGGTAAAAAGGGTAAAAAAAATCCGATTTCTCTGTGTTTTTACTTTAAAAAATATTATACGATTTTATTAATTATTTTCGCAAACTCATATTGGTTTTGGTTACCTGGAGGTAAGAATAACAAACTAAAGCACCACAGGTTAGTCCATTAGCTTTCTCAATAAAGCAAGCAGGCAGAATGATTTTACTTTTTAGGCAATAAATTTTGGAAAACTATACAAGTACTGTATAACTAAAGTTTGTATTGCCAATATTAACAAAATTACTATGTGGTATTCAAAAAGTGAAAAATTATACTTTAATACAAACTTTTCTTAGTTTAAAATAAAGGGTTTAAACTTTACTATGTTGAAGATTATGTACGGACAATATTAGCGATTCATCAATTTTTTCTCTTTTACATTTATCGTCTCACTCATTAATTTTACAGTGATAATTAATTTTTCTTAAAGAAATACATAGATTTCATAAACATTAACTACTTCCGTGTATTGGAGCCCTCTTATTTATATTTTAAGACCTACCAAAATAATTATCTAATTTTCTTCTATAATTTTTTTTTTGAAATAACCTTTTTGACCTTTATTTAAAAAATTTGATGTTTAAATTATTTTAATTGAATTTTTTCCAAATCCTTAAATAACACAGTTTTTAAATCAGTAAACTTATTTAAGGACGGACCAAGTATACAATAGACATTAATTTTCTATTTTTTTAATAAAAAAAGCTAGTTTATACTAGGGAGGGACGAAAACCCGAAAAAACCGAACCGAAAAATACCGAAACTTTTTCGGGTCAGTTTCGGTTTACAATAAAACCGGACCGAAAAAACCGAAAAAGCCCGGAAAAGACTGAAAAAAACCGAAAGACCGAAACCGGACCGAAACAAACCGGTTCGGTCCAAAAAAATAAAAAGACCTAAAATCGAAAAAAATCCAACCGAAAAATATGTTCGGTTTCGGTTTTGCCAAAAGCCTAATCGACCGGACCGAACCAGTTTATACTTTAGTACACTAGTCAGTAGCTAGATCTATCCCCTCGTATTAACCGGGATTCCAAAAAGGCCACGTAACTATCATCTTTAGTACTACTAGTACTTAGTTTTAATAAAAAAAATCTAGTACTAAAATAAAATAAAACAAAAAATAAAAAAATGTAATTAAAATTACTCAACTAAATTCCAGAGCTTGACCAATGACCACTCACCTCACCCAGTGACCGACAATCTGACAATATACCTTTTTTCCTAATTACAAAGCATTTATTATACTAAAATATTCAACTTATTATTAAACTAGTTTAGTTATAACTCATAGCTTAACTAAACTAAACTCTCCTCAAATCCCTCCATATACTACATCAACCGTTAAAGAGAGAAAGATAGACCTCAATCTATACATACATACATACATATATATATATATATAGAGAGAGAGAGAGAGAGCTTTTGTGAAGTCAATTCTTGACTAAATGGTTTCTGGGTATAGCTAAAGATTTAATCTTGGTTGATTTAAGAGAAATTTATATTAAAATAATAATAATAATAATGTCTTGGAAAAACAGAGGAGGAAGTGAATCAGCTTCAAAGAAATTAATTGCAAGAAAATGGACTGTTTTGCTATGTATTGGATGTTTCTGCTCTGGAATGTTCTTTACTGATAGGTTTGCATAACCCTCCATTTTTCTATTTTTATTTCCTTTTTTTGTTTGTTTTTGTTTTGTTTATTTTCTATTTTTCTATTTTTAATTCTTTCTATGGTTTGGAACAAAATAGTTTGATTGAATAACTACAGAATCCAGATCACTATTGTGTCATACATAATTGACAATTTCTGTAGATTTTTACTTTATTTGAGAATTTTAGCTTTTTTCCCGGGGAATTTCACTTTGGGAAGATTTATTGCCTTTTTTTTGGTGATGAGTTTAATTAGGTTCTTGATTGAAGTTCCTCTGGCCAAAAGGGGAAGAAAATTAGTGTTTTTTTTTATAATATATATACACTTTGTTGAGGTTCTGCAACTTAAAACTTGTTTGGCTGCGATTTTTGAGCTCATAATTGTTAATATAAAAAAAGTGCTTGTAGCGATGCCGTCTCCGATTGCCATATAAAAAATACTACCACACTAGTTTTTTTCTTTTCTTTTTTCGTTTCTAGCCTAAAAAAGATAAAAAAAAATAAGCCGGAAGGACCAATCTCAAAATCTCAGCCTCAAAGAAGGTGGTTTATTTTCTTGCAACCAAACAAACTTTTGATACGTCTTTACAAAAGTTAAATAATGTGATTGCAGGATGTGGGTAGTTCCAGAGTTTAAAGGCATACCTCGGCGAATAGGGATTGAAGATGATAAGCTTGACCTAGTTTTAGAGGGTTGTGATCCAATTAAGGTCAGTACTTATCTATTTTATTTTACAAGAATTATATTCTTTTTTTTCGGCTGTGTCTTCAGCGTTGATCTTAGTTTTCTTGTGATTTAAATTGTAAAGGATGCAAAGCGAGCGGCGAAGGGCATATCAGGGGAGCGTAGTATAAAGTAAGCTTAAGGACTTATTTTAGCAAATTTTAGATTATTTATTATTTGTAAGTAGAAATAACGAGAAAAATGTTGTCATGTATATAATGTGCAGCACGCTAGATAAGACGATTTCGATCTTGGAGACGGAATTAGCAGCTGCAAGGGCTGCACAGGATTCGATTATCAGCGGTTCTCCCTTCATGGAAGGTTTGAGGATTGGTGATGAACGAGCTAAGAAAAGAAAATATTTGATGGTTGTTGGTATTAATACTGCTTTTAGTAGCCGAAAAAGGAGAGATTCGGTCCGTGCCACATGGATGCCGCAAGGTTATTTTGATTACATTTCCTTTATTGTTTTGGATTTAATTGATAGTTTTTGTTACCGTAAAATTTACTGATTTAGATGATTATAGGTGATAAAAGAAGGAAGCTAGAGGAAGAAAAGGGGATTATCATTAGATTTGTGATCGGTCATAGGTATGTTTAAATGTCTCTTTTGACTATGCTTTACTTTTGGAAGTCACTGTAGGGTTGCTTTCTGCACAATATTTGGCACCTAATAGTGGTTAGGTCTTTACATAATTTTGAATTGTTTATTTGTGTAAAAGATCATAAGGCTTATTTAGAACAATCATTTGTCATATGAGTAGCTGTTTCTGCTAGTGCTTAGTTTCATACCAGATACTTTTTCATTCTACAAAAAAAATGGCAAATACAAGTTGCAATACATAGTGTACTATTAATACATTAATCATACTGGAGAATGATTAATACCAAAGAATTTTCACCACAATATGGGACAGGAAATTTTTGTATTAAAGTCTGGCAATTTTTTGGTAAAATTGTAACCTTATAAATGATTGACACAATCTGATATGTATGCCTCTTTCTTTCAACAACCAGTGCTACAAATGGTGGGATTCTTGATAGAGCCATTGAAGCAGAAGACAAGAAGCATGGGGACTTCTTGAGACTGGTAATGAGTTTTCCCCAATTATATATTAGATTTTCATATACCCAATATTTGATACTTAGATGTATGGCCATACCATTGGTCTTATGTATTCTATGTGAAACAAACCTTGCTTGTTATTAATTGATGTAAATTCTGTAGGAGCATGTTGAGGGTTACCTTGAACTCTCGGCCAAAACAAAGACTTATTTCTCTACAGCAGTAGCACTCTGGGATGCAGATTTCTATGTCAAAGTTGATGACGATGTCCATGTAAATATAGGTAAGAATCGATATACATTGACAACTTCTCCTTTAATTTTGAATGAGTTTTTGGGTTTTTTACCGCCCTATAACCTGTTGATATATAATATTATCACATCAGCAGTGCTGGTTTTAAAAGGTTAAAGCGTTTTTTTTTCTAGATAGGCTACCTAACCACGCCATATCGCGTCTTTTATGATTTCAATAGAGCATCCTTTTAGAAACAATGGATATAAGAGAGAGTGGTAAAAAGTATCTTGTAATAAAGTGTCATTTATGACTTATCTTGAAAAAGTGTCTTTTATTCATCGCATTCATGTTTCTCTTATGCTGATAAATTACAAACAAATGCAGCAACACTAGGAGCAACTTTAGTGACTCATCGGTCTAAACCTCGGGTGTATATTGGGTGCATGAAATCTGGTCCAGTCCTTGCTCAAAAGTATGCCCCTCAAAATACTTCTCAATTTAGAATGCTTTTAAGGAATTGATTATTACTGCTTTGATCCTATTACTTTTTATTCATTTTCATTTTCTCATTGTGAATAGGGGAGTAAGATATCATGAGCCTGAGTACTGGAAATTTGGTGAATCGGGAAGCAAGTATTTTCGTCATGCTACAGGACAGCTATATGCTATTTCGAAAGATTTAGCCAATTACGTAGCTATCAACCAGTAAGTGCCCTTTAGTCGTACACAGTGAGTTAATTTGTATGTTTTTGTTTACTTTTTCTAAGTGAACTTCCCTTTGTTTCAATGTTCGTAGGCATGTGCTACACAAATATGCTAATGAGGATGTTTCTTTGGGATCTTGGTTGATCGGACTAGATGTCGACCATATTGATGACCGAAGATTATGTTGTGGAACCCCACCTGGTAATACTCCGTTTAAAATTTGTCTTTTGCGGGTGATTTTTTTTAGAATTCCCAATTTTTTTACTCTCAACAGTTGTTAGCAAGCCTATCAATAACACTAGTCAGGACTAAGCTTCTAACTCCCTTATTATGTTTCTTTTTATATTCCATTATTATTATTATTATTATTATTATTATTATTATTATTATTATTATTTTCATCATCATAATTCATTTATTGGAGAAATCGAAGTTGCCAAATTATGATTAAAATACGTTACTTTATTTCAAACATTTGTTCATAAAGTGTGACTCAGTAAATATTTATAAGTTATAATATTTCTAAGAATATATTCCAAATGTTTATGAACAGATCTTTTAAGTCGTAACTACTCTTTTAAGTCAATATGAATATGAAACATAAAAGGGCCTTAATGTAAATGTTCCAGATTCAGGCCTAACATGTTTTATTTTTTAATAATCGTACACTTGAATGTAGCCCCGAGGGTCAAAATCAACAATTTAGAATATATGTATGTCCTATCATTCAATTATAGTGCTGGTACAGTGGTACATATTGAGTCACTCTTCACTACCGAATAGGTCCGCCACTGAATCTGGTGGTGCTAGGCGTTAGAGATAGTGTTGAGTCACTTTTATGTCTACTAAAGTTGTGACATTGAGACTGAATAATTGCAATAATTTTTTTTTATCATTATAGATTGTGAGTGGAAAGCTCAAGCGGGCAATGTATGTGTAGCTTCGTTCGATTGGACTTGCAGTGGTATATGCAGATCAGCTGATAGAATCAAAGAAGTACACCGGCGATGTGGCGAAGGTGAAAAAGCTTTATGGGATGCGGCCTTTTAAGTAAAAGTAGTACTTCTTCCAATCTCTGGAGGAAATGTTTAGATATACACGAGATTGTACCACAGTTTATACGCACTCGGATTCAAAGTGACCTCAAGTTGTACATTGTATAGAGGGGAGAGAGTACCATTCTTTATATATGTTTGGTTATACTTTATAGTAGCCGGCGATTTATTAGTGTACGGTTTACCAGATGCATAATAAACATGTCGACAAGCTTTTTGTTATAGAAACAAGCGACTATTTGTTACAGATGCAACTTCTGTTTTACAAATGAGAGGTGTGTAATCAAACTCACAGAGCTTTCTTGTCAGCGTCTGAATATTAGCACATTAAATCAACATTTTTTTTTTACAATGAATAAATTTATATGATCTTCAAATCTTGTTTATTTACATCCAGCCTTTGTCACTTCGCAGACTTCACTTGACGTAGTTAGGTAACTCTTGTTTATGATACATTACAGGTAAATCTTGACAATTCATTCATCAATAACGCCCAACTAGTATTTTCTCATATAAAATCAGAGCGACTTCTCAAACAGGACTAGCCAATCTCGTAGGCTAAACTCGTTAACTCAAGAATCACCAATAACAAAATATTGACTGGTAAGGAAATTACATTATGTATGTTTCATTACGAAAATTTCATTTTAAAAGTTGGAGTCGTTTTATGAACCTTTTTATGAGGGTAGGTTTTTCCATTCGGAAAGAGTCCGTAGAATGAGAGGAGAACATGTTATCTGATTATGCCTTTTTTTTTTTACTTGTCAAAAAAAAAGTATGCCATTTATGCCTACATCGACGAGATTGGAAGGGCATTGACGGATCACTAACTGGGAAAGTTGCAAAATTTATCCGTATCAAGTATCAACACTCTGTTACACTCGTGATAATTGGGGCTTGATCGCCACTGCTGTTGTAAATATTTCGAAGCTTAACACAACATAAAAAACTTTCAGTAGAATAATACAACATTCTAATTATTCGTTAGATTTAGTGCAACCCGAGAGAAAACAAGACAGCCTCCGAACAATGAGCAATACAACAAAGTTTGGCTTATTCTATGAGACAAAAAAGCCGTATACAATGGCTTAGTGAAGGAGATAGAAACACGGCATATTTCCATAAGTGTGTAAACCAAAGAAACAACCGAAATCGTATCACTGCAATTACGTTAAATGACGGTACCACTACGAACAACCCAAAAGAAATCGCTAAAGCCTTTGTCGACCACTTCTCCTCTCTCCTTGGCCAACCCGATGGTGGAACCACCGAAGTCCTCTCCACGGAAAGTTTGGCTTCTATAGCCGAATGTGTGAGTCCGGTTATCACCAACGAAATCTCGACATCCCTAGATGCAAATGTTACGGAAAAGGAAATAGTGGAGTGTATGTTTAGCCTTAAACCCAACAAGGCTCCCCGACCAGATGGATTTAATGAGTCTTTCTTCCGAACTATTTGGCATATAGTGGGGAAGGATGTCGTGGCGGCAATCCGAGATTTTTTTCGGTCGAGCTCCCTTTTAAAACAAGCAAATACTACCGCGCTAGCTTTGGTTCCGAAATGCGCCAACCCATCCAACCTCAACGACTTTTGACCAATATCTTGTTGTAACACGATATATAAATGTATATCTAAACTAATCGCCAATCGCCTCAAAATTGTCATGTCTTGTCTTATAGAGGAAAATCAATCGGCAATTATAAAGGGTAGAGCTATAACCGATAATATTTTATTGGCACAAGAAATAATGCAAGGGTACCACCTTGACGAAGGCGCCCCTAGGTTTGTTCTCAAAGTGGATGTTATGAAAGCCTACGATTTGGTAAAATGGAGCTTTATATGGGGAATGCTTTCTAGGATGGGTTTTCCGAATAAGTTTGTATCGTGGATCAAGCCGTGCGTTACTACCCCGTCCTTCTCTATAGCTATTAACGGCAAGTTGGAGGGGTTCTTTAGAGGCGGGAGTGGCTTAAGACAAGGTGACCCTTTGTCGTCCTTCCTTTTCGTCATGTGTATGAATTTTCTTTCCTTAATCCTTCGAAAAAATACGGAGGTTCCCTCCTTCCGATACAACTCTCGTTATAAGGAATTAAAAATTACCCATTTGTGTTTCGTCGGTACCACTCTCGGGCCTACAACCAAATGCGTCTAAAAGCAAAATATTTTTGGCCGGCGGTGAGGCTACGATTAGAGATTCTATCTCCTTTCTTTTCGGATTTAACCTAGGCTCATTACCGATTCGCTATCTCGGTGTTCCTTTGATCTCCACGGGACTAAAATCCGAAGATTGCGCTACTCTTATCAATAGAATAACCCACAAAGTTTCGTCTTGGACTGGAAATTTCCTATCCTTCGCCGGTAGACTACAACTTATAAAATCCGTGTTCGTTAAATGCAAGTTTTTTGGTGTACCCATTTCGTGTTACCGGCAAGTGTGATAGACGACATAGAAAATTTGATTAGACGCTACTTTCGGACCGGTACGGAACTTAAAACACATAGGTTGAAAGTGGCATGGTCGGAGGTTACCTTACCACTCAATGAAGGCGGTCTTGGAATTAAAAAGATTAGAGAATGGAATAGAGCGTTTTTGGGTAAAATAATTTGGGCAATAATTAATCCGCTTAACAACTCCATTTGGAAGAAGTGGGTGGTCCTTCATTTGTTACGGGGCAGAGACTTTTGGGTTATTCCGGTTCCGTCCAGATGTTCGTGGACATGGAGAAAGATTTTGCAACTTAGAGAAATTTTCAAAGACCATTATAATGTCGTGGGTGATTCGGCAATATGGATAGCTGACCCATTGATTGGGTATACGGTCCGGACCAGCTTCTTTGAATAGGCTCTTGACGTTCGATCGCCTACAAAGAATGGGTTTAACCCAAGTTAACATGTGTTGCCTATGTAAAAAGAATTCGGAACCAAGGGACCACCTATTCTTTGAATGCGAATATTCTAACCGGATTTGGTCTGTCCTTCTCGGGAAATCTGGGTTTAATATAAGCAAAGGTGACTGGAATTATTGGCTAGCTTGGGCGGAAACACAGTGCAAAGAGAAGTCGGTCTCGGCCGGGTTAGCCAAGTTTTTATTGGTTAGTGCGACATTGCATATGGATTAGCGTAACGCAAGAATTGATCGGAACTCAAATCGGTCTCCGGGGTCTATTATTTTAGATATAGAACATTTTATAACAAGTTTAGAAATATGCGATATAATGCTAGAAATATCTTTATGAAGATAGTGCTGCGTCTAGATTCCCATTTTATAAGGGAACTATGAAAGTACACGAGTTTTGTAGCCTCCGGACATTTTAAGTTTTGATAATATACGCTTACTTAACAAAAAAAAGAAAAAGACAGCCTCCGACTCGATCCGAAAACATTCTCAATTAGTTTTACGTTAGAAAATAAATTAGCCACCTAGACCTCGTTTATATATTTGCAGCATATTTTTTGGTACAAAATCATATTTAAAAAATCTATTTTAAAATTCCACTGAAAATCTAATTTTCCTACCTTAAAAATCTGCTTTATAAAAGCTAAATAATCCGACTATCTAAATACCAAAAAAAAATTAAAATAAAATAAAAAACTAAAAATCTACCAAAAAAATTTGTTACCATATCACTGAATTAAGCTTTGGTGAAATTTAAGTTTAACAAAATACTTTATTTGGAATTTACTTAAACATTTAGTAATATTTTCCATAACCCAAAATTGAAAAAAAAATAAGACGTGGACGTTTTAGAACTTAGCTTGCAAGTATTAAATACAAATCCGGTTATGAGTATTATTGAGTAAACGTATCTTCTCTCTCTAGATCTTTAACGAGGGTAAGTAATCTTTTCCCTTTATTTTTTCTTCTTTTTCTCTTCATCTTTATTTTCCTTATTCATATAGTGAAGTTGTTACATATATATATATATATATATAGATATAGATATTTGTAACTGTGTATGTATATTTTAATAATAATTATTTAGCAGTTGAGTTAATAACAGCATCATCAATTGGACTTCATGGCTAAGAGCTCCTTCAAGTTGGAACATTCCCTCGGTTCTCTCTCTAACCCTTCTCTCTCTATATCTATTTCTATTTATATATTTATATATATGTGTGTGTGTGTGTGTGTTTAAACTCGTATCGTTCAAGATTTGACTTAATCAGTGGTAGTGGCGGAACTAGAAAGTTTTTTTATTCGTAATTATGGGGTGCTGAATGATTAAAATATATGATAATTAACTAAATCAAGATACATGGTAAAAGATCGGGGTTTTTTTCAAGTGTTGGAGTCTTTTTCCTCCACTGATCAGCGGAGAAACTATGATCCGTTTGTGGGTGGGGATGGATTTCATTCGGCTGTTTTTTTCATTATTTTTTGGTGGATAAAAGACCATATTCGGTTAATTTTCGTTAAGTTACACTGTAAAAATTGAATTTTTTGAAGAGGGTTGTTGCCCCTTTTAGCCTACTACTAGTTCGTGGACTTGATTAGACCTCACAAAGCACTTTTGGACTCGGATTTCTATTTTTTGGTGGTCGGTAAATTTTCATTAAGTTACAGGGTAAAAATTTGATTCTTTGAGGGTTCTTGCAACTTTTAGCCTACTACTAGTTTGTGGACTTAATTAGACCTCACAAAGTACACTTTTAGACTCAGATTTCTATTTTTTGGTGACTAAAAGACCATATTCAGTAAAATTTCGTTAAGTTACTTGGTAAAAATCGAAATTTTTGAAGAGGGTTGTCACCTCTTTTAGCCTACTACTAGTTTGTGGACTTAATTAGACCTCACAAAGTACACTTTTGGACTCGGATTTCTGTTTTTTGGTGGCTAAAAGACCATATTCGGTAAATTTTCGTTAAGTTACATGGTAAGAGATCGATTTTTTTAGAAGGCTTGTTGCACCTTTTAGTCTACTACTAGTTCGTGGACTTTATTAGACCTCACAAAGTACACTTTGGAATCGGATTTCTATTTTTTGGTGGCTAAAAGACCATATTTGGTAAACTTTCGTTAAGGTACATGGTAAAAATTGATTCTTTTTAAGAGGGTTGTTGTACCTTTTAGCCTACTACTAGTTCGTGGACTTATTAGACCTCACAAAGTACACTTTTGGACTCGGATTTCTATTTTTTGGTGACTAAAAGTCCAGATTCAGTAAATTTTCGTTAAGTTACATTGTTATAAACGATTTTTTAAGAGGGTTGTTGCCGCTTTTAGCCTAGTACTAGTTCGTGGACTTAATTAGACCTCACAAAGTACACTTTTGGATTCGTATTTATTATTAGTTACCGTTTTTGATCTGGGTATCTTTACTTTTATGTGGGTACTATCTTTTATGGCTTTGGTTTGATGGTTTTCTTAAATTTGTCGATCTGTAATAGTTGAAGGTTGGATAATTTGTCGAGCGAGTATTGCTAATTTGTAGGGTTTTTTGTTTGTTATTTTCTCCTGAATGTGATATCAGGTATTCTTTGAAGTAGTGCATAAATAGCAAATCAGAATTTCCAATAAAATACGCTATATATGTATAGTCTTTTCGGGCTAGCTTTGCGGTGCAGGCCACATTGGGCTTGAATGCTTGATCGTTATTATGTAATGTAAATAGATTTCAATCTGTTTCATGTTTTATTTATCAATAGGAGCTTAGGTTGTAAAGGAGAACAAGGGGACACAAGGGGGCCATATATCTATAAAATTATATTATATTAATGTGATATGTCTGTGGAACTGTATTAGTTCTCTGATTATATGATCTCTTTTCAAATCTATTGAACACCTGTGAGAAAAACTGAAAAACCAAAGAGTAGCTCTCTATATGTAGCTATCAGAAATGTTGATATTTGTAACAAATTTCTATTTTTTTTCGAAAATTTTTCAGAAAGGAGGCAAGCGGAATCTGCCCGTATCAGGGAGAAGTATCCTGATAGAATTCCGGTATGTCTATGGTACTATGTCTGGCAGACTGGCTCAAAATATTTTATTTTCTTAATGTGGAATCTACACGCGTAAATGTTGATTTATTTTGCATTTTCCTTTTTCTAGGTGATTGTGGAGAAAGCTGAAAGAAGCGACATTCCTGACATTGACAAGAAGAAGTAAGCATTTTTCTCGAACTGTCTAGAGTTATCTAATTCTTAAATTTTCTAGAAAACGTATTTTCCTTCTTCAGAATATTATGTTGAAAATATATAAATAACTATGGAGTTTGCTCCATCCACTGCTGTCTTCTTTTATTCATGTCATTAATACACATAGTTCAACCCTCTTCCTCTGCAATTGAAGATGACTTGGTCATAACCACTGTTTGTTTGCTGCTTCACCTTCAGCTAAAATATTTTGTTCTATTATTATAATTTAAAGTTTACTCTCTTCCTCATGCCCTCTTTTCTTCTCCATCCTCAATCCTTCACATGCTGAGGAGGTAAACAATTTTTTGTTGTGTTGGTTATCTCTTATCCTGCATTTGCTAAAACTAAACTCTATCACTCTTAGATAGCATGTTTTTCTTGTTTTTTTGCCCATTAGTATTATTTTACTTTTGTGGATCCAGGTATCTAGTTCCTGCTGATTTGACTGTTGGACAGTTTGTTTATGTGGTCCGAAAGAGGATTAAGCTTAGTGCGGAAAAGGCCATCTTCATCTTTGTTAAGAACATATTGCCCCCCACTGGTTAGAGACGTTTTCTTCATATCCTTACATATAGATGGCATCTGAAGTTATTTCTTCACCTACTTATTTTCGTTTGTCTATTCTTTTTTGCTTTAGCTGCCATGATGTCTGCAATTTATGAGGAGAACAAAGATGAGGATGGCTTCCTTTACATGACTTACAGTGGAGAGAACACATTTGGATCGCACTGATGAAACCAAGCCGAGGCTATGAAAATAAAGCTTTGTCTAACAAGCTACGATATGTAAATACTTAGTCGTATGTCTCGTGGTTGGCCTTTCTTTTCTCTTGCTACGTTGAAAGTATATTTTATGTTTGGATATTGTTTGGTGATCATCTTTGAATTTGTAAATATACTCAGTTTAAGATGGCCTGATATGAAGTTAATTTTATACTCCATCTGAATTCAATTTGCAGTGTTTTGCAGTTTTTATGATTTTTTTTTATCGCGTCTCTAGATACTCTCTTTTATGATTATACAGTACTCACTTTATGTCTGTATACACAATCATGTGGCAATTCGGTTTCCTGTGAGACGTCCACACGCCATGAAAAAAACAGGTGCTTTTAAAAAAGAGCAATATGCTTATTGCAACTGCTTTTTTGAATTATTTCGGTACTAATACATTGTTCCCAACCAGAGGTATGAAAGGCTTGTACAATCCTAGTCATCTTCGATAAGCTAAAGCTATACATTCTCAAATACCCCTAGACTGTTTACATAAACCTAATCAGTATCTATAATAGAGCTATGCCGTATGTATGAAGCTTCATCGTGTCCACTTTTTGAAGGCATCTTATTTTTGGCGAATGATCTTTGCTTTTTCTGCTTGAGTGGACTTGCTGGGCGTTTGGAGACCTAGATTGAGATCAATATCACCTGTAGACCATGTATGCTGCTGAAAATTCGGCCGAGACCATTGAAGTGAGCTTCCTAGTTCTCTCACCTTTTCCTTCTCTCTTTGTCCTAATTTAAAACAACAAATAGAGATTTTCTGTCAAAAAATTGCACATAAGAAAATATTAACTTTTTTTAAAATGCCAACCCTGATCTATTTTACAAAGCTTATAAAACATGGCGGGAAAGAGAAAATAGATACTACATAAGACAAGGATTAACCTGTAGAAGAAGGAATATATTCTAATTCACCCTTCTCACTTGTTGGAATTTCTCTCTTTGGGCTTTTATTATAAACGTATCGCGACCTTGGATTTTCACTCCATGTGCTTTCTTCTGTGAAGTATTCTTTTAATGAGACTTTTCTTGATCTTTTTCCCCCTAATTCTCCCGTTTCTGCATATTGAACAGAGAATCTTCCCATCCTTAAGCTTTGGCTTAGTAGGTCTTCTGCCTTTGTGCTTGATACCTTGTTTATTTTCAAGTGTTCTTTCAATAGTCTCTCTCTCCTTAGACTTTCTTTCCTAGCTTGGGCTAAAGCTTCTATCCGGACAACATCTTTAGTGTCTGTTGGAGATTTTATATGCTGTCTCAAGAGTTCTATTTTATGCTCAAATGTGGGTTTCTTCGGTGTTATTAATTGGCTCGAAGGGATCTCTAGTTTTGAGATGAAGGGCTTACAGTCTCGGCTTCTGAGTGTATCTATGTTTTTGCTTACATGTGTATCAAGTGTCAAACTTGAAGTTGCTTTCGAGGATGATAGGTTTGAACCCAATGAGAGCTCGGTGTCTAATTCTTCTCCCTCTTTGCTTTTGAGGAGATTAATCACCGAATGAATTGTTGACCTAAAACTTGGTGTTATTGATAATTGGTTTGAGGGAAGAAGTTCTGGTTTCATTTTAAGAGAGAAATTATTTGACAGGCTTGAACCATGAAGTTCTGATCTGGTTTGATAAATATTGCTAGTAGTGGTAGACTTTAAGGACGATTGTCGCGATAATTTGTCTGAATTAAACTTCGAAGATGACCCAATACTATGAGGTTCAGTTTTGGATTGATAAATATCGCTTGAAGTGATTGATTTGAAGGACACTTGTCGAGATAATTTGTCTGATCTTATAAAGGAATCGATCTTTGATGATGACCCCAAACTTAGACTCGACCCATCATTTGTTGTCGCTCTATGACTATTTTTTTGTCCATTCATGTCCCTGAATGTTAAGTTTGAAGATAATTTGTTTGGAGAAATCTCTCGGTCGAGGTTTAAAGATGGCCTTATTGGCAGACTCATGCCAGAAAGAGCAAAATGGGTTGGCTCGAATCCCAAAGCAAAATCACGAGATGCTTTCCGTGATTGCTTTAGCCTTTGAGGTGGCGAAAAAACTAGGGAACTTGAAGATGGTTTAAGTTTTGGAAGTTTGATGGTTGATTTCGCCGGTGGTATATGTGATAAAAAGTGGTGTTCATGCTGTAAAACGGAAGATAGAGGCGATGAGGTGGATGTTGAGGCTGGCTTGTTATCGTTGCTGTCATCAATGATGTTTTGTCGAAATCTGTCGCATTCATGTGATTGGCAATAGAAATCCTTCATTGATTGTTTATTGGTATGGTTTTCATTTTTCCAGGGAAACTGCGTATTCACAGGGAAGTACGTTACACAAGTGAGATTGTAGTATTAGCGTATTATATGTGATTATCATTATATATACAGCCACAGTTGCAGCTTACCTCTGGCTCAACCCGAGATCTTTTGCTGCGGACCCTTGAAAGTAAATCAATGGGGTTACCCTCCTCTTGAAAGAATGAGTCCCTAAAATAAGGCATTTTGTAATTCTTCAATAGCTCCTTGATTTTGATTTACAGAGAGTTGTGTAAAGCCAGTGTAATTTATACATGATGGGTGCTAAAACAAGAGGGGAGAGATGACAAGGAAGCTGCAGAATAGATGGTCTAATTATGGTAATTACCAGCAAATTTCTCCTATTTTTAGCAGTTTCTCACTATAGTTCAATACCTGGTTGACTTGCTAATTTTAGGAATATATCGATGGGTCTCTTACCACATTGTTTATGACATGGAAGTGGTTCTCGGATTCTTAACAGTAATTCTTTTTGGTCAAACTTTTGGAGTCATTTTCTCACTTCTATTTTTGGTTCATTTTCAGCCGTGGCCATTTCTCTTTTCCGTTATGGAATTAACTAGATTTATGCAAAGTTCATGAAAAAATGAAGATTCGTCACCACTCAAACTGAACGAAGTTATGTACACTATCCGCTTTTTAAACGCTCGAAGATATTTGTGAACGACAATCATATGGATTTGAAACTTCATTAAGCTTCAATAGAACGAAAAGATAACAACTAATGGAAAAACACTTAAATCTTTTGTTCTAATGAGTAATATGTTTAGATTACCTTGACAAAAGTTCTTCCCACTGTTCTAATATTATTGCAAATTGAAAGAATAAGGACAATTTTTCCAAATTAAACTTTGATTCGTAATTCTGATCGACCTCAGAAGTCAGAAGACATCTTAGTGCCTCCCCGAGAGGATATACGAATACGCGAACATATGTACTGAGCATGAATATTCTTATCAGAAGAAACTAGATAGAAATATATCCATACGTATGCTCTTTCTCAGAACAGAAAAAAAACTTGGATTGTTCTTCAACTTATTGAGAGGTACTTCTTTTAGTTCTGCAAAGTTTAGACTATATTCAAGGGTAGTCTATTATTCGATGGTAGTCTCTGTGTACTATGCCACACGAAAAAAAGAGAAAATAAGGACAAGTGTTACCTCACAAGTCATAACACGAACAAATTTATTTGAATTGATTCTCTCTGTTGATATCTAGCAGTGTTGGGGCATAGGAACTGAAAAACGTGATGCAGGCCCTGGCTAGGTGTGAAATCAATTGATCATTTTTAATAAAATTTTAAAGAAAAAGGTTAAAACATCCATGAGCTATTTTCTCTTTAAAATTCCAGGAAACTAAATTTACCTACTTGAAACAATTTCAACACCTCAGATTTTTCCAACTCACCAACTTGGTGGAATTTTAATTTTGTGGAACCCATTTCTCTGCACTGAAGAGGATTTACACCCCGGAACATAACCACGCCAGCCGATTTCAAGCAAAATAATTTTTTGAAAATAAGTAATGGAAAAACAAAAGGGAAATCAAAGGCTAAAGAAACCATCCGGTAGAGGAAAAGGCGTGAACAAGTTAAATAACAATTACCCTTTAACTGCATCTTTAGTTAATATACAAAAAAGAATAATGATTCCCCGAAGCAACAATCTAAGTGCTACAATTTTAAATCTAATTCCACCTTCTCGCTAATATCACATCCAGGAAGACGTATGTGTGCTGTTTCATGTCAAAATCTTCATTCAAAATGTACAATACACAGTAGTAATAAAGAAGTGAAACTTTAACCTTACCCAACTGTTGCAAATATCCAATACAACCACCACCTTTTCATCAACCAATCTATCTACAACAAATTCCCCAAATACAGATCTTAAAATAGGCCAAACATAAGCATTGAACTAATCACAATTCATCAATTCAAATGTGATATCGAGTACGATGCATACATACATACACGCGCATCTGTTCAAAACTTTTCCTACCTCAGAGCTGTAAAGCTAGGTCGGGTTGCTGTGAGTCCACCTGAAATCCTGAAGACTTTCCAGGTGATCCAGATGATTGAAACATTAAATTAAGATCTGGGGGAATTGTTGTTTCATGTTTTAGACTAGGTTGTCTTTGTAATAGATGTTGGCCCTGGTTAGGAGAATACTGACATTGAAACCGCGACAAATCAGTTGCTACCAACTGAGGAAAAACCATCTGAGGCCGGTTCTGAAAATGAGTGTCGTTCCCTGTTTGAAACTGCGGTGACATAAAACTCTGAATAGGAAAATTATTATTATTATTCATAGGATGTAATTGCATTCCGGTAACAGGGAAATCGCCCCGAAATCTTGATACTTGTGTAGGGCTATGGAGTGAATTCACAAATATCTGATTTCTATTGCTAAAGTTTGTGTTTTCAGGAACAGATTTAGGACTCCCGGCTCCGATAGACATCCATGCCCTTGCAGCAGCTGAAGAGGCATTGCTGGAATCCTCTTTTCTTGAAGATGAAACCAATGGGTTGTCTGTGGTCAAATGATCTTGATTTTTGTGTTGGTTTGGAGTATTTTCTGATAATCTTCTCATTAATTGGACAGGATCGGCAAGTGCTTGGTTATGTCCATGAGGGAAATAATTTGCTGGCATGTTCATATGATCACGGTCTGTATTAACCGAAATGGTCGTCCTAGGAATGCCGAAGTTATTAATTAGCAATTTATCATTATTCATCTCAACAAATCCATTATTCTGTGGCGGTTTAAAAGGTAAAGATATCTGACGATTCATATCCGGTGTATGAAGCTCCTTAGAATTTGAACCTGGCATACTGGTATTATTTGGAATTTGGTTTGCTGAAGAAAATTCACGTGGGCTTTGAGCACCTGGTGATGGGGGAGAATTCAACTGGACTTGCTTCTTCTTAACCTTCTTTTCTGATCGTACGTTTTTCGCTCTCGGGTTTTGTCCTTGGAAATTTATATTTGCAGCGATTTTAGGCTTCACGTCCAACATCTCTGCACTAAAAGGCTGTGGTTCTGAGGGATGTGAATAGCTTCTTGGAGAGAGTATTGAATTCCCTTCTGCATTAGGTGTAACAATAGGGTTTTTGTGTATTTTCTTGGCAGTTTTGAAAATTTTCTCGTTGTTAAGATTGGCACAAGCTCTTAACACCGGTTTAGAAAGAATGGTCTCTTTTTCTGAACACTTTTGCACAACTAATACCGGTCTAGAAATTGGCTCATAATCTCCAACCCAACCCCGACCGTACTTGAAATCAGGTGGAAGTGCTTGTTCTATCTTCTTTGAAGCAACGTTCCAAGCAACTGGTCCAAGCATAGCTGCAAAACGAGCCAAGCTCCTGGCGTACGAGTGATCAGCATTAAGACCTACCTGGTTGGAGTAAACAAATAGTAGATCAGCGAGCAGAAACATATACACATATCTAAATATAAGTGTGTGCATACATATAGAGAGAGAACGGATATTGAATCACATACGGTAACCAGCTGCTTAGCTTCACCATCGAAAGTTGAGAACATCGACTCTGGTTGAGAAACTGGTTGTGTGGATATATTGTATGTTGCACGCCGATTACCATCATGCACTAAACGCTTCTTCCCAAGTCGAGAGATATGACCTTTCCCTGCAATTGAAAAGCAAAGCAAAGTGACAAAAAAAAACATAATGATAAGCTTATGATATGATACCATCAATTTAAAATTTGGAGACAGAACAGAAGAAGGAATCAGTTTCCTTTTGTACCTGATGGTAACTCTTCTACTTTGTCCAAATTATTATCACTTTGTGTCGCAATTCCATCAACAGATTCATCAATATTACTCGGCCTATCAGAGACACTGGCTTTGGTTGTTGATCCAGGTTGTAAATCCCCTACAGTACCCGAGGATAAATCAGAAGCAACAGTTTCTGGTACATTTTGGGCGGTTGGTTTCCTTATTTGCTTTTTAGTACCAAAAGAGTTGGATGGTTTCGGTTCAGAGTCTAGCACTTTCTCGTACTGCTCAGCACCAGATCTTAATCTCTGACATTTTCGTTTTGCCAGTTCTTGGATGGAAAATGCCTTTCCAAATAGTCATATAGTTAGTTTTAACTAGGTACATAAATGGCAAAGAGAAAAACAGCAAAATAAAAGAAGGAAAAATAGACAGCTTACCTGTTTATGGTATATGGTATCTGGTGCATTATATAGCATTGCGTTTGAGCAAATTAGAAGAATATCGCTCTGCATGCAAGAAGAACAATCATGGATGTCATAAATTTTACATAATGTTTCAAATCGAAAAGGGAGAAATGGAGGATAAGGCATGGGAAGAAAATAACAACTTCTACCATGAGAAAGGCAACTTAGCCTAGAAAAAAAGTTTAAGAAAAGAATTGATATGAACTTAGTTAGCCCTGTACCATAGCTGTTGCTAGTTGAAGTAATACTTTGTTTTAGATGTCAAAGTAGATAATTTAATCCTCCCAAGGATGTTGACAACTATCTATCGGGTACTTATCTTTTATAAGAATTTGAAGTCTTGAAATGAAAATTGCAAGATATGATAATCATGTTGGACAGTTGGAGTGTTCGATAAAGGCGATGCACCGATGACCATTAATGCATTATTCTCAAAAGTCAAAATATTATAAAGAATGCATCTATCGCCAAAAGCATATGAAATCAGCTATTGTGATACAACACTTTTCATTTGTATCCGCTTTACATTTTCCTTTTCTTTTTCTTTTTCTTTTTCTTCTTCTTTTTCTTTTTCTCAGACTTATCATTAGACTTGTCTTTGGCTAACTCTCATAAATTATATCGTTGTCTTATTAGTTATTACTGAACTTTTGAGTCAGATTTATCCCTTTCTACATTATTTACTATTTTCAAATGAGATCTGAAACTGCTTTTTTGGACCAGATGGTTATCCTCACATAAACACACGCAAAGATATGAAGCAAATCGTTACTGATGGAAAGAAATCTACTGAAGGTACTCGGTCATAATTACGAGCACTTATCCAAATTCCGAGGTGCATGATAGTCAACGCTCACACAGAATATTCTTTTGAATTACACAGCAGGTACGGCTACTATACGGGTTCTCCGGTAGTCACACAAATAAATGGGGTAAATCCTAATGGAAATTAGTAGTTTGTAGACTTGGCGAATACGCACGGTATTCACAGATCAACTGAAGAGATGCAAGATTTTTTTATTTTATTTTTGTAATCAAAGATGCAAAAATTCTATTTGTATACACAGCAGTTGCTATTAGCATCCGTAACTAATGAGCTCCTTAAAGATTCTATGGAAGATCAGCACCGCCTATTTCTCTCTTTCTCCCTCTCTCTATCTATTCAGTATTTAAAGGTCAAATTCCATGGGAAGAGATCCGATCATTGAACCTCATGAATATGCAGCAAATGCTGCAAAATGTCTAAGAAAGTAGCATTTATGCCATCTTTCCTCGTTCAGTATTTAAACCTGAATCTTTTGGTTACATTTAAATGATACGCTTGTTACCCTGAAATAAGACCACCTATAGCTCTTTTCCTGGGGAAAACTTATCAAATAAGTCTTTAATTGCACAACCAAAAAGGACAAAGTGATGCATTACTCCTTGTGAAAGAAACTCTTTAACTCTTGCACGGGCAATTAAGATCCAACAAAGCTTTCAATGGAACGAAAGATCAGGGCATAAACTAAGCATTAACATAACAAAATCTGATCGTTAGTGCGAGAACCCACCTCAAATTGTTCTAATGTAGAATATGACCCCTTCCCCAGCTTCTTTCTCATGGTGGCGAAGTCCATCGGGTGCTCAATCACATCGTGATAATCCGGAAGCTACATTAAACATACACATTAAAAACCAGGTATAAAATAACTTCATTTTTATAAACAAAATCACATCAGAAGGATAGAAAATTACCTCATCTGGATCCACCGCTTCGGCATAAACACCATAAGTATCTTTTCTGAACATTAAACCAAATTTAAAATGAGAAACACTTTCAACTCAGGATTATTACACACAAATGGTCACTTGTATCTATCCTTACTTTTGAAGTATGTCTAAAACCATTTCCAGAGTCTTCTTATCAGGCAACGAAACCCCGACAGGAAAATCAGATGGCGTCCCTAATCATTAAAAAAAAGAAAATATAATAAGACAAAATATCAAAATCCCACAAACTTAATCCAACTATACAGATAAAAATTACAAACCTGGAACAGAATCAGCATCATTTAATCCCGCTTTTCTGTCTCTTACCTGACACCACACAAAAAAGGAACCAACAAAACTAATAAAAAAAGAAGACGACCAAGACAATTAGGTTAAAACCATAAAAAAGCTACGCTTGTACATTTAAAGGTTTCTAACTCAATCATGAACCAAAATTGCTTCAAATTTTTAGCAAAAACCGAACAAGTTGAGCTTGAAAATCATTAACAAAAAAACTCCAAAATTTTCAAGAAAAACATCGGTGTTGGATAAGAGAGTGTGAATCTTCTATGAATTATAAGCAAAAACCGAACAAGTTGAGCTTAAAATCGTTAACAAAACAACACCAAACTCTTCAAGAAACACATTGGTGTTGGATAAGAGAGTGTGAATCTTCAAAATCAAAACTAACAACAAAAAAGAAAACTAAGATGATTTATTTGAGGCTAAGAAAAGGCAACGTTCTCACAATAAAACATTTCAAGCCTTTTAAGGAACCAAAAGAGCAAATAAGTCAAGCTTAAAAGCTCAACCAAACAACCCCTTAAACTCACAGGAAACACACGAGTACACAAAAAAAAACAATTTTAGCCTTTCAAGGAACCAAACTGGAAACAAAAGAGGAAATAAGTTGAGCTTAAAAGCCCAACCAAACAACCCCTTAACTTCAAAAGAAACACATGGGGTGTGTTGCTTAAGAGAGAGTGTGAGAGAAATATAGAAAGAGACAAAGACTGCACATTTCGTGCTGGTGAGAGAAAATCTCTTAGATTCGTTTAAAGTGTCAGCTGTAGGGTCAGTTTTTTTTACAGTTGACCCTTAACCGTTAAACCCATAGATATAAACACACACACGCACACACTATATTAAAGCCTTTTTATTAAAAATCTCACACTAAATTTAGCCTCTCTTTTATTTTTACAGAATATCACACAAAATCTGGGCTTTAACATAGAATCTCTCAAAGAATTAAGCTTTTACTTAAATTCTCACACAAAATTAGGGCCTATTTATTAAACTTCACACAAAACAGGTATTTAATAGTAATAAAATCTCTCATAAAAGTAAGGCTTATTTATTCAACCTCACACAAAATTAAGCTTCCTAATAAAATCTCACAAAAAATGAGGGCTTTAATTTCAAACCTTACAGGAAATGAGGGCTTATCTATTAAACCTCACAAAAATTAAGTTATTTAATTTAGTCTCAGAAAAATTAGGGCTTTTATTTAAAACCTAACCCAAAATGAGGGCAGCTTTTACATATACTCTCACACACACAAAATCAGATCTTTTCTCATAATATCTCACACACACAGAATTAGGGCTTTTTTCATAAAATGTCACACAAAACTAGGGCTTTTTAATAAACCCCGGAAAAATCCGGACTTTTTTCATAAAATGCAACACCCACAGAATTAGGGCTTATAGATTTTAATAAAACCCCCACACAAAATCATAACTTTTCTCATAAAATGCCACACAAAATTAGGGCTTTTTTTTATACTAGTAAAATTTCACAAAAAATAATACGACTTTATTATTTACACAAAATCTCACACTAGCATCAGCTGAGCTCTCATCATCCCCATCCACGTCATCATCATCGGAGTCCAACGGCGGCGCGTGTACCACCATACGCCGCCGCACCTTCTCTCTCTTCCTAATCGGCTCGTCCTCCCAATCCTCTTCCTCGTTACGGCACCGTAATCTCCGTCGAACCTCGCCGTCCTCCGCCGCCGCCCGCCGTGCCAGATCCGCTTTCGACGGTCTCCCTTTCTTCCTCTTCTCGATCTCCCCCATCATCTCTCTCTCTCTCTCTCTCTGTATCTATCTATATATCTATGTATCTATCTGTGAGAGTGGGTTTTTTCTTTTTTTGAGTTTTTTTTTCCTCTTTTGGTCCGGAGCTGCTTTTTAGCCTCTTTCTATAGTCGCTTCGAGTACACCGAACCTAGCTCCGAACCTCGATACAAAGCCTAGTAAATGTCAGCAAAAGAATTGAAAATAAGTGATACGTAAATAATTGTTGTAAACTCATCTCATATGTAAGTTGTCGAAATCCATTTTTTTTAAAAAGTTTATCATGTATAAACAAATTTTAAAATTTTATTTTTTGATAATTTAAGCACGATATATTTACCGATCAAAGTTACACGTATATATATACAGCTTCAATATTTTGAAAAGAGGGTAGTATTACAAAACAGTGAGTTACCATGATATTGGTGCATTAATTATATTTAAGGCAGAAAATTAAATTGCCTTTTTTAACCATTGTTTTGAGTGCCGGTGGCGGATTAGATAAACCGATCATTCATTTTTATTAATTGTGATTTTAAAAAATAATTTTCGTTTACGGGAAATACTAACGCATTGTTTTTTTTATATAAGTAAACTAACGCATCGGTTAAGGATGTTTGGATTGTGTTTTTAAATGTTCAGTATACTAAGTTATTAATAACAATTACTGTTTTAAACTAAATTAAGAACATAATTTTGGTAATGTTATAATGGTATGGTAATACATAACAATTAGATCTTATACATACAATTAATTTTGTATTGAATGCAACTTGATTTTGAAAAGTGATTAAATGCTTAAACGATGTCCCAACGGCACTCATCAACCAAACCGTTCATTTAATAGATGATATGTTAATCAAACTACACTCCGAATTGAGGAAGTATGTTAATGTACAATTCTAAGTTCTAACACACATGTGTGGTGGTAGTGAATCTTACACAAAATTTATCCGATCTATGTTTAGATGTATTTACTGATTCAATATACGTGTACGTAATTGAATTAAGCGATAAATTATGTTTTTTAACGAATGAGTAGTTTTTATAAGCTTAAAGTATGAAATTTTAATGAAGAATATTTAATGTAACAAATAAAAATTTAAACTATGAGAATCTATCGTCCATTTTATTTTATTTTATTTTCTTAATTAATTAATAATAATGATAAATCTAAACAATCTGCAAATTTAGGAAACTCAGTTTGGTATTTACATAATTTGAGTTATCTTCCAATATATAAAAGCAGTTATTATGTCACTTGTAGTACTTCAATGTGAGTCCAAATCTTCTACCACATTTTCCTATCTCCTTCCGTGCCTCTTTGCTTATTTTATCAAAAAAAAAATTCTAAAAAATATGAAAAAAATTATACAATTACTATAATACATGTACCAATACATTCTAATAATTATTTTTAAAAGAAAATCTACACAAAATTTATTTTAGAATAAATGTATAAATTAGTGTAAATTAAACATTGAATATTAAAAAAATTGTCTAAAACAATATTATGTTCAAATGTTTTAAAATTTGAATACAATATAATATAAAAGTTTATAAAATTGCGGTATAAGTTGTGAAAATTTAAAATTTGAGTGAAAATAAGCAAAAGGACACGAAAGTGATAGAAAATAAGAGCTAGAAGATTTGAATTCAGATTATAGTGGGAACCGACTAGCATGAATTGCAGCGGGCAGCAGGTAGTCAATGGAAATACTTCAATTAATTGACTGATTTTGGATTTTAACGATTTGTTTGACATTTTTACCTTATTTTACTTTAGTTTCACGTTTGCATGGTAGGATAAAATGGCTAAAACACCTTTCATATTATGAAAAATACGAAAATTTTCATTTATATTATTGAAAACTTGACGATTATAGAGTATTTCAGCACGTCTCGTAATTACAAAATTATATATATATATAAAATTCAACTTCACTCGTATATAAATTATAGTTCCACCATTGTCATCGGATGCTTTTTAAGGGTCAAGTATGAAATTTATAATATAATATTTTTATTAAATTAATTTGAATAGACATCAAGGTATACTTGGATGGACAACATATATCAGGGTCAAGCGGGTTAAAGTAATATGGAGACCCTCGACTCGATTGGCTTGGTCACGACTCACAAGTTAAAAAGGTCACACGAGTCCATCTTACAAAGCTATAGCACTCAAGTCTAGGGAATAATCCATTTGAAAAATAACCCAAAATTATTTTACATATTGGTAATAAATTCATTTTTTTCTTAAATTCTAATTGTTAGTTGAAATGATCAATTTTTGATCTCCAGTAATAAATATATATATATATGTGTGTATATATACATATAATAATTATTATTATGTAGTCAAACAAAAACAACATTTTATTCGATTGTATTACAAGTGGGTTCTCACTATCATTTGGTCATGATTTTATTACAAATGATAAATCAAATTTCACTTATTCTGTCTCACACACCAAAAACAAATTAGGGACAATACAAACGCATCAAATAATAAACATTCATTCATTTGGACCTCTTCAGTGACAACTTAGTTCCTCCATTTAATCTCATCAACTGTGTTCATATCAAGTTGAAAAGCCTTGGCAAGAATGTCACTCGGAATTTCCGGGTTCGAATTGAAAACCGCATTTGCAATGGTGATAGCTCCAGGGTATTGACTGCTAAGTGCAGCAATTGCTACAGTGTTATATTTTCCAATGTTTCTTTGATAGTGAATGAGCCCTATTGGAAAAACAAATACGTCCCCTTTGTAAAGAATTTTTGTTATCAAACGATTCTCAGGGTTCGAGGTGACAAACCCAACTTCTAGGATGCCTTCAATAACTGGAAGAATCCAAAATCAATATATCAGTTATCACACTAGCAAAACGCAAAGATTTGATACTTTAACAAGTATTAATTGTAATTTCTAGTAACACCACGCATAATTGCATTGTTTAAAAGTTTAAGAAATAGCGTATATTACCTGTCAATATTTCAGTGGCTCGTGGATGTGTGTGAGGAGGATTTATTCCCCATGGTGCATAATCGATACGGACTATAGATATACCGAGAGTGTTTAGTCCAGGCATTTGGGTCACAAACACGGGTGTCACCTTGGAACCTACTTTGTTAGATGTATTTCCAACAATGTGAAGCCCACTGAACGAGAAATCGGAAGCTTGAGCAAACTTGGGATCTTTGCACACAAAGCCGTTTACACCCACTAGGAAAATGAATAGTAAAAAAAACCATGAAAATTAGTTATGAGATGCAATACTTATTGGTTTACTACAAAGGTTGAGAAGCAGTACCTGAACTGGTAAGGTCAGCGACGCAGAAGTCTTGTAATGGGCTATGATCGACGGCAAAGGCAAAAGATAAGCAACTTAGAGTTATCACACACAAAAGAGTTGAAGTACTCATTTTAAGGTTGTTTTCTCTTCTTCTTCGTTGAAAAAACTTCAAAGTGAGAAATTTAGAGAAGATAGATTAAATAAAAGAAGAATATGAGCTTGATTGTTGAGTTAGAAAATTAGTATGGATTTTATGTCTTTATATAGAGGAGGATAGGTTGATGATATGCATGAAGATTAACTAATGCATTACCGTCCTAGAGAAATGAATATAAATATACAGATAATTCATATGAACCTTCTCATGCTAAGGACTCTAGATTTGCTTAAATTTTGATAAAACGGCTTAATTATTTCGAATTGAATTGTTCAAATTATGAAAAAGCAACCACACACAACCATATTTAAAATAGACTCACCATTGATTACTGAAAAAAATAGTGCTGTAATAATTCTTTAAACCCGAAAGACTTCGCTTTTGTCATGTTGTGGAACTAATTAATGTGTCTAATTCTTCTACTCGTTCCTTGGTAAGCAGTAGGCCGGCCACTCTATTGGCTAAGTCATATACGATCACCAGGTTATGAACAAGTTCTCCACAAAATTTACAGTAGTTCTTTTTTAAATTCACTATAATTGCCAATTCTTACTGATCATGTAACTAAGTGTTCGCTTAAAAACAGTATACAGCTATGAATGCTTCATATATATATATATATTTCTTAATGCTATAACTAATTCTTCTTTCTTGATGCCTGATTAAAAATTCACCTGGGAAGGTTTGTTGTATATAAAATATAAATTAAGTTTGAGTGATTATTTGACGAAGTCTTTTAACGATGTATCTATACGCACGTTACAGTAAATAATGTTTCCATCGTCTTGGTTTTTAACCCTCAGAATCAATGAAACCTAGATCAAATGAGCTACGCCATTGCCCTTACTTATATTGAACTTTGTACTACCAAAATGATCATTTTTTCTTTATTGAACCAGTCGACCATATATATAAGGAAAAGGAAACAGGATCAATCAAAATTAAGGAAGCAGAACCTCGTAATGAATAATCTATAACTTATAAATAGGAGTGAATGTAAATGCCAAACAACTCACAACTAGATTAGTACGGCATAATGCAAAACACTCCCAATATTGAGACAACCAATATATCCTCATTAAATTCCAATCACTAATCTGGATACACACGTGAAAGAATCAATGAAATCAACGTCTTATTTTTATTTTATTTTTCTCTTTATATATAAATGAGGAAAACCGTTTGATTTTATTAATAGTTTTTTGATAAAAGTGAACATGTTAATT
>OY987218.1:29559673-29714581 GCA_963920805.1 Primula vulgaris
AGACAAACTTGGTTCCATATATAACTTTCATAACTCTTGTGTGTTACTTTAATGGTTTAGTTTCTTTGAGTATATAGATTTAAAACATATATTATAATAAACTAACATTGGGGGACAATTATATATAAAGCTACCATTCGAGAAAAAAAACGTCACTATGATGACAATCAAATGTCACTCATTTTTATTTTTATTTGTGGTGTTAACCTTTTTTGTTATATATATATGCAATCTTTTAAAATTATTAGCATGGTGTTATCTTTTTCAAGTGTCTCATTCCATTAACACCCACAAGAATAAGCCACTATGTAAGAATGAGACTTGTATTTCAAATGTAAATTCAGAGTAAAGAAATCAGATTACAAAGGATAATTAAATCAAATTCATTTATTCTGTCACGCTCAATAAAAAACAACTATATGAAATACGATATGGTAGATTTTCAGGCCTTGTTTGGACCCCTTTTACAACAATTTTCAAACGCTCCACCTAATCTTCTCAACCGTGTTTTTATTGACTTGGAATGCCTTGGCAAGAATGTCACTAGAAATTGATGGGTTCGACTTAAAAACAGCATTTGCTACAGTGATAGCACCCGGGTTTTGGCTGCTAAGTGCAGCAATGGCCATGGTATTATAATTTCCATTGATGTTTCTTTGATAGTGAATGAGTCCGATTGGGAATACAAACACATCACCCTTATAGAGAACTTTTGTTATCAAACGGTTATCTGGGTTGGAGGTGACAAACCCTACTTCTAGGGTGCCTTCAATAACTGCAAAAATCGAAAACTATTGTTAGTCAACATGCCCAAAAATATGAAAATTGGATTGTAGTCTATTGACTATCATAGAAAATATCGTCATTTTTTTGCACCACAATTTTTGAAATTTAATATCACCTGTCAAGATTTCAGTTGCTCTTGGGTGCATATGGGGAGGATTAATGCCCCATGGTGCATAGTCGATACGTGCTAAAGAGATGCCAAGGGTGTTTAGACCCGGCATTTGAGTCACAAAAACAGGCGTCACCTTCGACCCTACTTTGTTCGACGTGTTTCCGACAGTGTGGAGCCCACTAAATGAAAAATCGGAAGCTTGGACAATCTTGGGGTCCTTGCATGTGAACCCATTGACATTCACTACAAAGTTGTGAGTAAAAATTAACAAAACAAACGAAACCAAAAACATTTTATAAACGCATTAAATAGTGTTTTACTGTTGAGTGGTAATACCTGAGCTGGTAAGCTCAGCAACACAGAAGTCTTGTAATGGGCTATGATCTAAGGCAAGGGCAAAAGATAAGCAGCTAAGAGCTATCACACACAAGAGTATTGTATGGGTGTTCATGTTTAGGGTTTTATTCTCTTTTGCTCTTTTAATTAAAGTACCTTCACCGAGAATCTTATCAAATTTGGATTGATACAGAGAAATTTAGAGTTCGATTGAGAAGTTGCAAAAATAAGCATGGTGGTTTGAGGCTATATATAGAGGAGGATAGATTAACGAGTGATGGTATTGCCGTCCAAGCATTGAGACGGATGAATTGTAAAAGAAGAAATTAATGATTTACTTCATATGAAAACTTCTTGTGCTACTCTCATTCTCAACAAAAAAATTAAGATTTAATTATGAAAGGGAATAATAGGCTACCCTTGATATTTCTTAGCTCATTTTAACGGAGTATACATATTCTGGAGGAGCCTCGTGAGGAAGTGAAATTATCCACAACACACGAGTAAAGGAAAGGAAGATCATCAACGGAACGGAACAATTTTCATTTTTTAAGATGAACAACTTCGTTGTTTAGGAAACACCATGTCAAAACTAAATTAAAAGATAGTTAACAACTTTAATCGTTTCCTTTGCCCTAGAAAATAATTAGGTTTTCCCTTTTTCATCAATCATGCTATTAGTGTTGAATAAATCCAAAATTAGAAACATTAAACACACACGTCACGCATATGTAACATATATATGATCCTTGATTATTAAAATATCTATGAGCTGTTTCAAAATTAGAAAATAATCAAATATAAGCACACATATGTAACACAAGACCCTGGATTATTAAAAAATATATGCGCTGTGTATAAATTGTTTTAAGACCGGAAATTACCTTAGCAATTTTGTCACTTTATGTAAGTGCGATAATGCATTATTTTCTTGTTGTTGTAATATTTGTTCATGGGTAAGCAGAAGGCCGGCCACCCTATTGGCTAACTCATATCGTTATAATTAAAATAAAATAAAAACTCATGCATATCGTCATAAAATTATTGCCTACATACATTTCAATAGGTTAGTTTTTTTATGTAATCACTGTTAATTACTTCACAGTTGAAAGAGCATATGGCAAAGTCTGAATTTCTTGATCCTATGACCGATTCTTCTTCATTGATGCATATTTCTAATTATTATTAGTTCCAATCCCAGAACCAATTTAGAAACCGTCGCTTCAAACCAATATTGAACTCAGTTTATTCGTGTCAGCTAGACCATATTTTTAATTTAGATCATTCAATCTGGTACCATTTGTAAAGCAGCAAAGATGAATAATTAATTAATACACAATCATAATCAAGGGAACTTGAAGTTGCCAATCAACCAATTAATCAAAATTCAAAATATATCGCACAAATAAATAAATACCAAACAACGGATGGCTTGATAAATATATGGCATAAACGCATAACGGACAATGCTGACAAGATGCAATTATCAAAGCTCGTTGAAAACATGTTTGAAAAAACATATTCCCGAAGTTCCGAGTGCAGTTACGCGTTTTCAGTTGTAACTACGGTTGCAACTGACGAATATAATGAAGTTAATAAAAAACATTGAACACGAGACGTTTTTAATCGGAGTTCGACATAATCACCTTGTCTACATCTCCGGAGCCCTCACTCAGTATTTATTGATATTGAAAGGAACAATAATAAGACTTACAATAAAACGACTCCTTCACGTATATGCCTATATTACCATCTCTAACTCACAACTATCAATTTCTAATGGCATCCCGCCATGATCTTTTTAAGTTTGTTTCTCTCTCATGTACGGGTGTTGTTGATCTATAATATCAGTATATATACATTGTATTCAACACACAAAATACTTAAGGCTAATAGGCTTTATATATAGCCTTTACAAAAGATACTAACTTGATCATTAAGGAAAATATTTCTTTTATCTTCTTTCCTTCCCCGACTTGGAGATCTTCAAATATATATCTTATAATTAATTAGTCTTTATCTTCTAACAAATCACATCTTGTTTAATTCGAAATTATACAGATCTGTAATTTAATTGTCTTCAAGATATCTTCAAAGGATCTTTCCTTCTTTTTTTGATATTTTCTTACTTGGTAAAGAGTATTCATTTTAAATCTTCTATTTCAATAAGAAAATATATTCAATATATTCTTTCTATCATTCAGAGATGTCTGTATATTGAGAGTTTATTATGAATATATAAAACTATATTTTCCAATATGATGACAAACAATACGTCACTAGAATCTCGGATCTAGTATCTAATAATGTTAAATCGACCTAATCAATAAAATCGACCTTTTAAGTACTCATGACTCAACTAAATTCATACGATTATTTCTAATGACAAATTGATCAAATGTAGGAAACACGTTGTAGAAATGGTGATCGGGGGTTGATCGGGAATTATTTTAGAGAGAGAAACTCTAAAATAGAAATGAAATTATATTTGATCAACCAAATGTTACATTATACCCAAACGTGTATTTATAGGCAACCGACTAACCGTACTAACTGCGTCCTATATATCTCAACACACACGTCACTGAAAATTTGCTGTCTTCATCCTACCCCAGACATAGCTCGAATGTACATTGTACCATGGAGTTAAAATCTTTAACACGGATTTGTTTGTTGCTAGTCCATTGTTTTTGTGTGCTCTGGATGTCGTCCATGCTCTAGACAATGGAGTAAGATGAATAGTTTGGATCTTGTTGTTGTTATGACTTTAATACGACAATATCATACAACCGTCTCAATAAATTAAATAGTATCAACCTCACGATGCCTTCTTTTTTTTATATATATATAATTGGTGAGGGAAAACCCACATGTTATTAAAAATATGGGTGAAAAAGCCCATAAAAAACAAATATAAAAGTGAAAATTGTTGCAATTACAATGTTAAGCTTTAAAAGACAAACAGACAAAAACGTAAGGACTAAATTATAAATAACAAAACTCCAGCCCACGCGTCATTTTTCATGTGAAATCACCTCTTCATCTTAACCAAAAGAAAAAACCCAGACTTTTAGAAAGAGAATGTCTCTCTTCATCTTCCAAACAACCTCCAAATTCATCTTCCAAATTACTTGATACGAATATAAGGGATCCCCATCTTTTCAGTGTTGTTTTCCGTGTATGAAATAACAATTAAACAATAATGAAGGACTAAACAAAAATTAAACAAAACCAGTGTAATCTTTATTAATTTCCAATTGGAATAGAATAAACTAATTACAACATGTAGGTACTGAAACGTAATTAAAGCAAACGTTATCAGATTATTATTAATTAATAATCTGATGTACTGATTTGCAATTAATAGAAACTGCCGGACTGGAAAGTATAAACTTAACAGCCGGACTGTTCTGTTTTAAATTGAAAGTACAGGACTGAATTGAAACTATTATAATTATTGAATTATATTACAGAATAGTAATTACAGCAAAAAACAGAACTTTAAACTAATTACAGAAATGTACAAACAGAATAGAAAAGCTACAGCTAAGTACTGGAAATTAAAATGCTGAATTAAAATTACAGAAAAGTAAATTGCGGAAATTAAATAACAGAATTGAAAATGGACAGAATAAAAAAATGGACAGAATTGAAAAGACGAGGCTACTGTTTAACAGTATGCCCTTAACCGATATTCGTCCAACCACCTTGATGTTTCTGGTTGCGTTAACGCTTCGATCCCAAGGTACAACGTCTCGGATGACTCCCCGGAAACTGACGACGAGTCAAGGTCGAGCTGTTGGTGGGTGGTTCTCTCTGGTTTCTAATATGTTATGAAAAAAATATATGCTGCTGGTTTTAGAGAGAAGAGAGGTATGATTTTCGTGTGTTGAATATGTGAGGGAAGGCTGTCTCTTTATTGAGAAATTCTGAAACCGCAGAATTAATGTGGTCATTTAATTCTGGGAGTTACATCGCCAGAATCCGCCTCCATTACTGTTGGAGTTTCAAACTTTCTGGAACTTTAGGGACTGCTCTTGCAAATATGCAAAAGTTCCTTTTCAGTTTAGTTCAAGACCCAAGACCCGAGACATTTCCCGAATCCCGCATCCCGCATCCCGCGGTCCGAGTCCCGAGCGAGCGCGCGCGTGTGTGGTACACACTAACCCACTCATGAGTATGTGGACTTTATTAGTTTACCAACTACATGGGATGTACTTGTATATATAGTGTAAAAATCAACCTTGATTTTACAATGTGAGATAACACTCATGGGTTAATTCCACTCTCTTTTCCATTTTACAGATTTCGGTTTTTTTTCTCTTTCGAGTACCAACCTTCCGAGTCCAATTATCATTCACACCCTTCCTCCGAATAGGTCATGCGATATACCGTTGCGAAACTCGTCGTACGAGCTACTCAAACAATTTGAGTATGGCCTCAGAAAAACTGAGTAGTTATATCGAAAATTGACTCAAAGATGCTCTATGACCACTTGGAACAACCATGTATAAAATACATGTTTTCCTACATTTTTCCAACATTCAGTGCTGATGACCCCCTTTAGATAATCGGAGAAATCTTTCAAACAAGTCGAAATTAATGGATCTTCATCGTACCCCAGATTCGTCAGGTAATCCGCTCCTCTATTACTTTCTCTTTCTATATGCATGATTCTTAAATCACGAATGTTGAATTGATGAATAATTTGATCCTTAATATAAATTTTATCCCAATCACACATAGCATTGCCTTGAATAATATTAACCAATTGAAGGCAATCTGTCTCAAAAATAATGTCAATAGGAGGGCTATCATCTCAGATTCAAAGCTAAACTTGCTGTTGATAGATGTGTAGTATCCGAAAATAAAGTTTTCTTGATCATTTCACATGACACCCCAACACGATGCCTTTTTCCTAATCTTTGGTGCCAACTATCAGCCTGGTTCACATTATACAAGATACTGAATGAAAATCCCAGTATTCCTTATATTAGTTTTAAAGAAAGGAAAAATATTGTATTCTGATCATAGCCATAGGCATGTATTCAATAAAGCATAATCAAACAAATAAGACTTTATATGGTTAGCCAAACAAGTTGGACAAGTGCGATATAAGCTCTCATGATAAATTAATTATTTAAACAGAAAATTACTGAATTCAAAATATTAGGCTCTCACTTTGTAGTTTGTAGTTTGTAACATTATTACATTTTACGGAACATTTCAAGTAGCATCCTTAAACTTATTAATAACATGCAACCTAGTCCTTTTTAAAGGATAATATGAATATTATATCAACCTTTTCGTTTGGTCCTACATATCAAGAAAAAGAGAGCCAGCTGAAGTGTTATTTTTGTTAGTGCATGTAAGTGTTATTATCCCGGTATAGCATCACAATTGGTATCGAAAAGAATGAGATTTTAATTCAGATGTGAATATCACAGGAAGGAGGTTACAGAGGATAAAAAATATCACTTATTTAGTCCAAATAATCAAAAATCGAAAGAAAAACTACAGATGCATATTAATTAATGCAATTTCCTCTTCATTTGGACCCCTTCTACGGCCATTTTATACACTCCACGTAATCTTCTCAACCGTGTCTTTATCAACTTGGAAAGCCTTGGCAAGAACGCCGGTAGAAATTAATGGGGTCGACTTGAAAACCGCATTTGCAACAGTGATAACACCAGGGTTTTGGCTGCTAAGTGCAGCAATTGCCACGGCGTTATATTTTCCAACGTTTCTTTGATAATGAATGAGTCCTATTGGAAAAACAAATACGTCACCTTTGTAAAGAACTTTTGTTATTAAACGATTCTCAGGGTTGGAGGTGACAAACCCAACTTCTAGAGTACCTTCAAGAACTGCAAAAATCCGAACTAATATGTTAGTCATCACTCATCACACACACAAAATTTGAAAGTTTCCGGACATTAATATTGGTAAATGCAAATACGGCCATGCCTATATTAATAAATTTTAGATAATCTATATTACCTGTCAAGATTTCAGTGGCTCGTGGATGAGTGTGGGGAGGATTGATGCCCCATGGTGCATAGTCGATACGGACTATAGAGACACCAAGTGTGTTTAGACCTGGCATTTGGGTCACGGAAATAGGCGTAACTTTTGATCCTACTTTGTTTGAAATGTTTCCTGCAATTTGGAGCCCACTGAATGAGAAATCCGAAGCTTGAGCAAGTTTGGGATCCTTGCATGCAAATCCATTCACCCTCACTACAAATAAGAATAATGGAAAACTAATTAGATCAAATTAAAATGAGAATAAATTGTCAGATGCAGTATTAGAAATATATCTAATGATGCAGTACTTGAGCTGGTCAGGTCAGCAACGCAAAAGTCCTGTAACGGGCTAGGATCAAAGGCAACGGCGAAAGAAAAGCAACTTAAAGCTATCATGCATGAGAGTATAGAATAGGTATTCATTTCAAATCTTCTTTTTCCTCTCAAAATGTTTGAAAGTGAATGATTTGAAGGTTTAACTAAATTCTATGATGCTTGATTATGTTGTCGTGAAACAAACATGGTGTTTGGAGCTATTTATAGAAGAGAATAGAAATGATTTAAGGGATAGGCAAAAGAAATCATTTTTTTTTTCTCACAGTAGTATTTTATAAAGTAGCGCCTTAGCATTGAGAGCTGGAAAGAATATACTACTTATTAAATTTTGTTGAACTATCGTTCTGAATAAGAGACTTAGTAAAGGTAGTGTTTGTTATGAATTTACACAATAATTTTAAAATAATTTGATGTGTTTAAAAATTATGGCGAAGGTATAATCAGAGACTATTTCACAAACTATCTGGTACAAAGTGACTAAGAGTCATTTGTCTACCTTAATATACACTAATCAAACGTCTCTCGTCGAGTCTTTACATCAAATTTGTTTCTAAAAGTCTCTACATATATCATCGTGCATTTGATTATTAGAATATACTACTTCGTATGCAAATAATGTTAAATGTTTTTTGAGATCCAAAAGTAAAGGCCCGGAAATATGCTCCCTCCGTCCATTTTAAAGTGTCGCTCTTATAAATTGTTATTTTTTAATGATGTTAAATTTTGATACATAAATTACTAATATTGCCCTTATAAATATCATAATTAAATTTAATGCGGGTAACTTTTTTCTTAAAAATTATTATTGTTATAGTTATAAATGATAAGTATATAAATGGTAAGAGAATAAATTTATTGCATTAGAATTACCATATTGAAAATAAGGATACTTATTTTAGGACAATCCAATATGAAATAATAAATGTTTAATTATAGACGGAGGGAGTAATAATTTTCTGAAACATACTGCGTGTTTTAAAAAAAAAATCCTAGTATAATATTGGGCCATTGATAACAAGAAAGCCGGCAGCTCTTTTGGCCTGCAGGTCATATGATTATGAATTTATTGTTTCTCCTCCATCATGGGCAAGTTCTCTATCACAAATAAAAAACATTGGTATTATGACTAATGTAATTTTATGTTGAGAGAGAGGTACTGTGAATAAAAAAATATACATACAAGTATGAATGGTTTTCAGATTGCAATATCCCATGATTGATTCTCTTCTTCATGAACGATTCTAGTTTTTTTTTTTTTTTTTTTAAATTAAACATATATTAACCAACCAAACCAAACAAGTACAGGGAAATAAAACAACTCAGCTACTCACAACCTGAGTAATTAGAGTTAAGCGGGGTTCACCAGAGTATAAACACTCCGTGATAAGACGACTTCCTAGTTTTACACAAGTATAAAAATAAGCAATAAAGTCATTCTGCGATTCTAGCTTGTTGCTTGATAGGAATTGAATGTTTTATAGATCATAAAATATGTTGATCGAACCGGCCATTAATTATATATTAGCTATATAAGCGGTAAGAGTTGGTTTATATTTTTGTGGATGTTAAGCCTATATATATATAGTCATGGCGTCGACTGATATATATGTCTGTATTTAATTAAATTCGTCATTTGTAAGAGGAGATATGATCAGGCTTGCAATATTTGAGATGTTAGTTGCTGTTTTCACCTCCCATAATGTATTGTAATTCTATTAAGTTAACGACACATTTAATTCAAAATCCCAAGGTTGTTAAATTGATGATGAATGTTTTTTTACCTCTCTATAAGACGAGAATTACCTATTTTACAATCTTGAGGGATTAGGTCAAGATTTATTCCGTTACAGCTTATAAGTAGACAACGTCAAACAAATTTGATATGTGGTCTTACATCAACATGTTGAGTAGGCTTTAATTCGAACTTTATACTTGGATTTTGTCCAGACCAAGAGGGCTAGGATTGAGAGGGTTCGGGGACACGCATTTCGTCGTTTCATATGCGTCCTAAAAAATTAGGAGTGACTAGTGAAAACATAATTCTATAACCGAACTTTATTTTCTAAATGTTTAATTTAGTAAAGGAAAATAGTTATTTTATCTCCAAATCTAATTTTTAGACACCAAAATATTAAAAAAGTTCTCTCTAGCTAAGTACAATTTGTATCCATAAAAAGAGACCGTTTAAATTGTTTCCAAATCTATTTTGACACAAAATTTAGTTCTCCTCTTATTTTGTTATATCATGTATTTGGAGATACATTTTATATATATATTTTTTAATCTTCATCTCCCAGTACTAGTCTTTCCTTGTTCATCTTACAAAGGGAGTCGTACGTCCTCTTGTCGGATTAAAACGAGATGATGATGAACACGAGTATTATTATCTTGTTTAGGTTGCTCACATTAATTAGTGGATGAGCGAACACAAGTTAAATATTCTATGACTGATGAGCACAAACTAACTCCGTTGAACGGCTGAGTTCATTTACGACCTTTGTTAAGAGGTGAATAATTCTCCTCACACTATTTTTACACTTCAAACCACACTAACTTATGTGGTAGGTAAAATAAAATTAAATCAAATTGGTGAACAAGCAAATTTACAATATGTTTTTCTTTTTTAAACCTTAAATGACGACGTAAGAGATGCAAGAGAAATTCAAAAGTAGTGGAACGTACGTAGTTACTCCCATGAGAGGGGCGGCACACCTACGATGAATGGTTGTTACGGCAATCCCACAATTTCGATTTTTTTTTTTTTTATTAAATTTTTTCATAATAATTTATATATACGGTATTCTGGCAATCAATTAAATATTTTTTTTACCAACCCCTCCCAAAATCATATATTGTTAGTGCAATACCATATCATAATTGTGTATGAGTTGATAATATATAATTAATACCTAAAAAATTAACATATGCGAGTGATTATAAAATACAGTTTACACTAACTTATAATTTTGATATGTAATACACATCTTTAAAAAAAATTAAACAAAAATAATAATTAAAGTAGTGGTGAGTGCAAACAAAATTTATAAATTTTTTTTGGTGGTTTGTATTTTAATTGAAGTAATATACTGAAATTGTGTAACAAATATTTAATTGTTCGTATATATCTATTATTTAATATAAGTTTAGTTTTTTCAGATTTTTTAAAATATTTTTTTACCTTCGTATCTTAATATTTTTACTTGTTATAACTTGTTTTTTTAAATTTAACTTTTATATCTTTTAAGTTTCTATTTTATTTATTTTTAGCTAATTTTGAAACGCTGAAACTTTCGACACATGACTGCACGTGACATTACTGTTATGGATTTTTTTTAGAGTTTGAAAAGAAAGTCGAAATTGAGCGAAAAGGGAAAAAATAGAAATCAAATACATTTTAATCAATAAATCAAGGTAAAAAAATGAAGACAAAATGGTAAAAAAAATTTAAAAAATCCGGTTTTTTCATGTTTATAATTTAAAAAATATAAAGCGTTTTTATTAATTTTGACAATGCTAAACATTTAGTTCTACTTCCGCTCCTGCAGATGAGATGCTCATCTCTAGCATCCCATGTACATTTTAATATTTTATGCAACAAGAATATAGTATCTCATGTTTAAGGAGATTATAAGAGTACTAATATTTTCTGTCGGTTCAAGCGAAATTATCCTACTAACTCAGCACATTCAACCTATTATAATCCACATATATATATATATATATAATCAAGTGGTAACAAGTAACAACAGCAAAGATAACATAGATCCTCAACGAGAAAAAACTCAACAAGAAATAACTATTATTGTTAGACAAACCGCATACAAAAGACTTGTTAACGGACACAACTTAGTGGTATACGACACTACATTTATACGTTTATTGGGTTTGTGAGTATAACCATAAGAGTAATGATATAGGTTGAGATTAAAAGGAACACCTCACACCCGATCGCTGAGTGTCATTTGACATTTGATACTTAATTATAGATACGAATCTATCATGAAAAGAATTCCTATATATAGATCGATGAATAGAAAATCTGAAAATGTAGTGCAATTAATTGAGTCAAGACTAGCTAGTTAGTTTCACACAGACAAAGAATCACAACCATTCACTCAATCATGGCCTACAATTTAAGCGAGCATATATATGAACATGACAGTTTAATTGACTACAGGTTAAAAATGTCCATCTGGTAAATACAGAAGCGGTCTGCTTGATGCAGACGGCGGCTGTATTAGTGGGGTGTAGTATAAGTCACGTCAGTATATGTTTGACAGTTTTTATTACGTGACGTGATTTGTACCCTTACCGTCTGTATTATTCAAAATAGGTCTGCATACCGCATAAGCCTAAAAATGTGGTGGGACTATGAATAACCCTATCTTTTAACTCGGAGTATATCGCGTAATATTGGACAGCACATACCTGTCTTTTTTGGATGGAACTCTTACATTTCTTGAAGCACCTAGAAAATGAATAAATGGTACATTACGTGGCCGGAGTTAAGATTTAATAATAAACATTATTGTAGCTCAAAAAAAAAAATTTGAAAACCACAAAATATATAAGGATTTGAATTTTGAAAATTAAGTATGTTTTTATATACTAATCAATAATTCTCTCATTATAATTCAGTGATTCACTATTGTAAATATTTGTATGTAAAATATGTAATGCAGATCATGAGTTTTTAAAATATGCGGTAAATAGACCTGGCTAGCCTCATCCTAGCTTGCATTACACGATCACCATGAGTATTTCTTTATATGGGTTTTGGTTGTTTAATTCATGTGCTGTGTAAGAACTTAAATAGATAATATTCAAAAGTTCAGCCTAAAAACTTGAAGACTAGCTTGAGATAAATGATCCGCTCCGTGAAAACGTAATACTTTAAGAAAATGCATGAATGTGTAATTTATATGTCGGTAGAATATTAAAGAGTGCCAGGTATAGGGGCAAAGACAGAAATGATACATGTGGTGTCAAAATTTAGAATATGAAATGAGGGGTATCAAATCACCGTTTTTAACGTATTTTAGTGAAAATAAATGGTCAAAAAATTAAAAAAAAATCATATTTTCGGAATTATAGGGACGTCGTCGCCCCCGATGGTCTGCCCCTAGCTTCCCACTGCCCAGTATACGGTATGGGACTGTCAATCAGGCCAGTCATGTCACTAAATACGACTAATATTATTCAACCCTGTTAGGAGGTCAAATTCTAAGCAAATATCGTCATCTGAGTTCCGAAAATGAAGCTAAATGCATTTAGTCAGGCCGAAATTAATTATAGATAATATTATCATGTGTTCTGTGACAAAATTGTTAGTGTGCTAGTTTTTCCATTGTTAGTTTTTTTGCTTTAGAACTTAACGTTTACAAACTCATATCCACTGTTATATATTCTTTGGAATTCTCCAATATTTGGTTAGTTTTATATTTTTGCAAATTACAATTGGACTCTTTTGGCTTGAAAACTTCAAATTTGAAAACATAAAACTTTCAAAACTGATAATCTAGTTTCTTTATCTCAGACAAGCAGAAACTTACCTAAATTGCCGTTGAAATATCATAATTGCACAAAAATGATGTTTGTTTGGTTGACAATTAATGGAATAATAAGCTTAATTGTGTTATTGAGACACGGAATAATACTTAATATTCAGGTACACTTCTAAAAACTACTTTTCACCACTCTCTCGATGTACTTTTTAGAATTTTACAAAGAAAGCAATTTATTTTAATGTAGCATTTCTCCCGTCCAAGTCCTATGACCGTGTATGATGGACTATAATTGTGTCGTGATAGGGTTCTTAAAGTGAATGAAAGCTTAAAAAGTAAAGTAAGGATGCTAAAGGATTTGCTAAGTGTGAAGAATGTCCCCACCGAAGAAAGTAGTAACTAGTGGGGTACTTAGTCTGTTTGTTTTGTTTCTTGTAAAATTTGCATCTCATCTATATGTAGTTTTCTCTGGTTTGTAGCAAAGTTGTATTTCGTTTTGTATGTTGGGTTGCTGAGATTCCTTTCTTGTAAATGTGTATTTGTAATTACTATGAACTGGGTTAACTTTCTCTGAATGAAATGTTTTCTTTTGCTAAAGAAAATAAATAAACGGGCCAAAGCGAGCAAGCAAATAATTATAAGTAAATATAAATATATTTTTCTGATCTCCTTTAAAAAGTATATACTTTTCTAGTTATATGTACCGACCAAACGATACCTAATATTATTAAAGGGATACAAATCAATTATTACGTGACAAGTCATGAGTTACCACTGATGTGAAGGCAAAGAAAAATTAAATGCAGCTAAAATAGGCCCACAAACAAAAATAAACTCCGCGTTTCACACCTATACATCATAATTTTAGCATATGAATCTAGCAATAGCTTTGTTTTTTTCTATCTTATAAATTCCCCAATATCTTCCTTTTCACTTCTTCATATCCCAAAATTTAAGAAAAAGAGGAAAAGGAGTAACATACTTCTAACTTCCAAAAAATGACTCACAAAGAGAGTAATATAGTTACCACTATTCTTGTGTTAGCATTGGGGCTATTCTTGTTTACATTTTGTGAAGCTCAGAAAGTTCCAGCTATGTATGTGTTTGGAGACTCATTATTAGATGTGGGGAATAATAATCACTTGAAACTCTCACTTGCTAAAGCTGATTTTCCGCATAACGGGATCGATTATCCTGGTAAAAGACCGACTGGGCGGTTTAGTAACGGCAAAAACACAGCTGATTTTCTAGGTGAGTTACTCTTTTAAGGTAGAAGTATGCTTAAATATATAGTACTGAAATTCATGATAAATTTTTTTATCTAATGCAAGCGCTGAAGCCAGTATATTTAATTACGAGTGCCAATATTAGTACTAATAATTAAATTTTGATTGTATAAAAGATTAGTTGGAATTATAGTACTCCAGTAATAGTTGGATGATGCTTTTTCTAACGAGGAGCCAAATCTACTATTTTAAAGAAATTGTAAAAATATAAATGCATGTGTTTTTAAATTTTGGTATGTAGTGGTACTCGATGGTCACCCTTATAGCTTGTCATTGACTCATTGTATAATGTCTTGATTTAGTTGATGATAAAAGTGACTAGAAAGTAAATGAGAAAAAACAGACGAGGTTATGATATGTTATCATGAATTTCACATAGATTCCATATGTGAAAGTGGGACATATAATGATGAACGTGTGGTACGTGTACAATATCTAGCTTGTTTTGACTTGGACATTCTATAATGGTATAAAAATAAATTGGTCAAACAAACCCCTACTTTTGAAAAATACAGTGTATCCCATCCCAAGCATTTTTACACAACTATTGAAGAGGTATTCAAACTTCAAAAATCAGCTTAAAGTTGCAATTTAAATAGAGTTAAGTAGTATTGTTAAGAAGAGCAGTTTGTACTTTGTACATATGCATACAAAAGCTTTACTCCAATGTTGAAAAGGCTCATTGATCATAAATCCAAGCTTTATGATTTAATACTTTTAATTTGTTTTGTTTTGCATTTGCACTTATTTTACAGCTGATAAAGTTGGATTAGTGACTTCGCCACCTTATCTTTCTTTGAAATCAAACTCATTCCCGATCACCGGCGTTAGCTTTGCCTCCGGAGGTGCTGGAATCTTTAACAGCACCGACGAACTCTTTGTAAGTTTATTTAAGTGACATTTCATAGTATTATATTTTTGTATATAGTCTCGTTAATTGATAATAGGAATGATTGTTTAGCTAGGTTCTTTTCACATTTTCATGCAATAAGATACTAGTACTGTACAGTAGCATAGCTAATTAGAAATTTAGAACTGTATTTACACCAACTACCATAACTTTGTTTTCTTTTAGAATACTTCTATATATATATATATATATATATATTATTCAATTACACAATTCTCATGCACATATAATCACTCTTACTAGTATTTTTGAATTCGCCGTGATAGAGAGCTGATATGACTGTATTAATGTCGTGAGAGCAAGAAAAGCGAAAAAGATTTAAATGATATAGGCCGCGTTTGAGTCTGACATTAGATTTTTTTATTTATCAAAAAACTGATTTGAAAAAGAAACAAAAAATAAGTTTGCTTAAAAGAAGCTACAACTTACTGTTTGGCACCAACATAGCTTTTTTCATCTATAATTGAGTGACTTATAATATGTTTTTTGTTCCTAGATTATTTTTCAGTTATTTTAACTTAAAAGTGACTTAAAAAAAACAAAATTATTTAATTGGAAAATTTATACTTTTAGTAATTTTATGTGAAAAACTAAAAAAAAAAACTCAAATTCTCAACCACTATATGTTTTTGAGTTTTTTTTAAAGCTATTTTGACTCAAAAGCATAAAAAAATAACCTACCAAACACCCATAAATTTCTTTTAAAGTTTTAATTAAAAAGTTTAAAGATGTGATAAAATAAGTTGTTCTCAAACATGCACTATTTAATATCATGTCCCATGTGTTTGGGTGACTAAACTAACATTTCTGATTTAATTTTTGACAATCTATGGTATAGGAAATCATGCGGCCATGGCTAAATTTATGTTAATGTCCCTCATCCCATCACTATTCTATCTTTATGTCGTAACAAAATGTAGTACAATATTGAATGGCTAGTACTAGTCATTTATTGTAATATGTATGTACAAATTTAAGTCGTTGCCAAATTATAACCACACACAAGTCCACATTTTTTCCTTGAAAGAAGTATTTATTAATCTGAATATGCTTTATAGTATACAACGGTTAAAACAATCGCAATAATAATTTTAATTTGGATGTATCTAAACCATGTCCACGTTATTTAAATTTGGTTTTAGCTAGCAATATCCTAGCGTATTGTTCTTTTGCGCAATGCATGCTTAGTTAATTAACTTGAGCTATTTTCATAATCAATTATCATCCTTTAATTTTATGGATAATTATTGTTTACTAAACCAACCTATTGGTGGTTAAGAATATGCATAGTGACCTTATAAGTTCAATAATTTACATACTCATTTATAACAGATTCATCAATCAACACATTCAGTTAACTTATGTTAACCTTTTAACCGATTTTTGATCATGTGCGATATATGTTTTACCCTTAAATCATAACTGCAAGTGGTCACGTGATCACATGTGATCAAACTTTTCTTAAAAAACTAACATAAATCAACTAAAGTATGTTAATTAATAAATCTATTATAAGTGATCAGTATGTAAATTGTTTACTTTGTAAGGTAAGTATGCAAATTATTAACCACCGATAGATTTCTGTAGTAAATAATAATTTTTCCTTAATTTTAATATCGTATGAATATATATATCAGAAACAAGCAATAACTTTGAGCAAACAAGTGGAGTACTATTCAAATGTACATCAAGCTCTGGTACAGCAATTAGGATATGCTGGTGCTCAAACACATGTATCAAAATCGTTATTTGTTGTTTGGATTGGTAGCAATGACTTGCTAGGCTACTTCAAATCCGAGTCCGATCTTGCGAAGAAGAGCACCCCTCTGGTGTATGTTAATTCAATGGTTCTTACCCTCAAGCAAGTGTTGAAGGTAAATATTTAAAGCGTATCTCAACTATATTTGATTGGAAAATTAAATTTTACAGTACATGTTATTAGGCATAGATGTCTCTTCACTTGGAAATTGTTGGGTCGATTTTCCGACTAAAAATTGATATGAAAGCGCGTGTGGGGTTGGTTCTCATTTATGTTCGTGATGACTAATTAGATATATGACAAATTGTTACATGACGGGAAATGTGCAACTCAATAAAACTTGGTAAGAAATGATGAAGAAAACTTAATTCGCAAGAAGAAATGTATGTTAAATTTTGTAGAGAAAAAAGTGGCTACCAGTAACGTCTTAGTAAGTAAATCCACCAAAAACAAGTACCAAAAATTAAAAATAACATCGAACATGGTAGCAGGCTTACTAAGAATACGAAACTTTTTACTTGTTAAAATGTACTTATATTCAGTTCCTTTCGTAACTGTCTTCCTTTCTTTGGACTACAGCAAATTTATAACAATGGAGCCCGTAAATTCGTAATAGTTGGGGTCGTGCCGGTAGGTTGTTGTCCTGCCCAAAGAAATCAGAACAAAACGGAAGAATGCAACCAAGAGGCAAACTATTGGTCAGATAAATACAACCAAGGGCTTAAAACCATGTTGCAAAGTCTCAAATCCGAGCTTACGACAATGGACTATTCCTTCATCGACACATTTACCATCTTTTCTCGATATACTCAAAATCCCGCAGCATATGGTACGTACTTGTTTTCTGCCATATGCATATTACCATATTTATCCGGAAAAAGTGTTGGCCCAAAGGTTTCTGACAAATTAGCTGGGTGTGAAATTTTTCACCCATATAGCTTTATTGGACCAAAAAAAAATTCACCATTTTATAAAAGATATTCATACAGAAAATGTATATTTTTCCACCGTCGTCCTATAGCCCATCGGTCGCTTAGAGAGACCATTTGATACACACCAAATGTGCATAAATTAAGGTGTGCACCAAATTCTTACCTTACTAGACTAATTTGTTCCGAAACTGTATCACGGTAAGAATTTGGTGCAACTTTCACGACAAAAATCAGTTTTGCAGGTGTAAGTTGCACCAAAGGGAAATATTAAATTGTCCCCATAACATAAGTTGCAACTCTGCAGGTCCGTTAAATTTTCATAAGTGTAAAAGATCTTCATAATCACAGTTACAATAACAATATTAAGACTGGTCCTATCGATCAAGAAAGTTACACCATGGTTTGGTTCCTTCTTTTGGGGACCAATAATGCTATACGTACGTGGAGATCACTAGCTAGTGATTATTGCTACCTCACTCTTTTACAGATTATTTATTTAAATTTATGTTTTGTATTCCAGGATTTGCTAATGTTAAAGCGGCATGTTGTGGGTTAGGAAATCTAAGGGCTCAAGTTCCTTGTACGCCGGTATCCACTTATTGCTCTAACAGAACAAACCATATTTTTTGGGATCTATACCATCCGACTGAGGCCGCAGCTCGATCTTTCATCGACACAATTTTCGAAGGATCCCAGCCCTTCGCAATGCCCACTTTGAACCAGCTAATTGCAGCTTAAATATGATACAAATTTATACTTATGTCGTATATCTCCATTATGTAATTTAGAAAATAACAACATACTTGATCGGGCTGAGTATAGAACTTGGCAGTTTTGTAGTAGGAAAATGGAAGTTATGAAATATCAGTAATACATGAGTCCATACCGTCTTCAACTGTTCCTTTTTGATCTAATGAGTTTACACAATGATTTCAGCACTGTGATAAAACAAGATCTCTTCTAGGTAATTTAAGAAAAAAAGAGAGTCTATGCGATCGAAATATGATGACATAAACTGATTCTAATCTCAACACTTTTTGATAAAAAGATAATACTTATTAATTGTAGAACTAGATTTACACAATGCAATCAAAGATATGCAATGAGGCACTGCATTTAACTTCTTATCGGATACCTAAAGAAATGATGCAACAGCAGCTAGCGATTAACGAAGAGGTGACCATTATTTTCTTTTTACAAAAACTGAAAAACAGGGGCGGCCCGGGCCCCGTGCAGACCGTGCACGAGCATCGGGGCTCAAAAAATGAAGAACCACATGTAAATTAAAACAAGTATTAATATTTGGGACATATTATTAATTTTTCTAAACTAATACTAAAAGTGATAGTGAACAAATGGTAGAAACAATTTTAGGATTTAGAGGTCTCTGGTTTTATCTCTTCTGGCGTCATGTTTTTTTTTTTTTCTATCTATACTTGGGTTACTACATCTAGACAGACGCTTTATAATTATAGAAGAAGTGTAGTCAATTTTTTATGTTCAATACGCCAAATATCACTTATTGAGAGCGTTGTAAATCGTCTCAAAAATTGAACAAACCGTCTCTAAAGGCTATTGAAACGTTTTAATGAACCGTCTCCAGGATGGGTGTAACAAAAAAGTTTACAACTGTCTCTAAAAACCTTTTAAGACGTTAGTACTAAAACCGTCTCAAATGTATCTTTAAAGACGGTTTTTCAACCGTCTTGAAAATGTCGAGACGGTAGTGTTGGAACAGTCTTAAATGCATCTTTAAAGACGGTTCATTATCATCTCAAAAAGGTCAAACGAGACATTTTATATAAGACGGTAATTAGAGAACCGTCTCAAATGCATAATTTAGGACGATTGATGACGTTCTTGAAACCATAATCTACCATTTTTAATATATATCTCTTTTTGTCGCTTTCAAATATTACAAAGAATTTTATTTACGTATAACTCAATGGAAAATAGTTATTCAATACAAATGATATTCAACGCATCAATAAAGTTAAACTCGATAAAACTAAAATTAATCTTCAAATAGTATGCTATAAAAGAAATCATTTGATTCAACAATGTCAATTGACTTGTTCGAACATGAAATCAATTCATGAAAACCAAAATAAATAAATATAATAATTAGACAATATATGAACAAGATACATTCTCCGACTCGTCTATTTGTACGTCCTACGATGACATGGCTTGCTTCCGATCCATCTGCTTTCTTTTGATCTATAAAAACAAAACATGAATAATCAATCAACTAATTGAGTCAATAACTAAGAAAGAAACGATATTAAAATCTAAAGAACTTGTTTTCCATTTGGTACATGCCATTGGATGACCTTATTTATTCATCTAATCGACGGTCTTTATATGAAAAATGATCAATTTTTGTATGCAAGAAAATCACAGATAAGTACAAGACCAAAGATCGTCAAGGACTTTTCACCTTGAAATAATCAAAAAGTTGCTCGTGCAACAACTCATCAGAAAAAATGGGAAAAAAATATCTCAAAACGCAACTTGATTTTCTTACTTGTGCTATACAAGTCAAACCAAGCAATTCAACAAATCTCAAACCTCATTAGGCATATAAACGTATGTACCTACAGTAAAGTATATGGGCTGGTTTTTTATAAATTAAACCTTAGAAAACAAATCTGTAGAGTAGCAACATTATTGTGGCCTTGAAGCACCACTCCCCCTGATTATTAACACATTAAGTAATTAGGTTCAAATGCTCAGAGTGTGATTAATATTACATATAAAATTCACACTTACAAAATCAGAGTTAATGATCCATCCTTACTTGCACTCAATTCTATTCTTCAGCTTCTTCTCAATAAGGCAAATTACCTTCCAAGGACATATATTCGGCTCTTCTGTACCTGCAAAAAAAAATCAATTGAATAAAAAAACTTAGTACTTGAGCATATATAAGGTAGCATCGTAGTTACATCTAATGTCGCAGCAACTTTATTCAGATCAAGAACACCATCTTCAGTGTGTTTGATTAGGTTGATGAATTTTTTTGTCAATAGACTTGTATAAAACTTAACATGTGAAAATTTCTCCAGGCATGTACTTGGAAAGAAACCAAGAGAATTAACAATCAAATGAATGAGTTCAACTTAAAATTCGTAAGCAAAAGTAAAGAACGGGAGTTTAAATAAAATCAAAGAGAATAAGAAAGAATTCAGTTACCAAGGGAGCTGCAATAACGGCAAGAGCCAATTGGAGTCAGATTGTTGCCTCCGGGTAACCCTGCTTAAAAAAACATACAAAAATTACATAACAGCTATAAAGACCTCCTAATACATCAATCTGACACTGTATTTTTATGTTACAAGTAAGCTCACTAATATTTAGTCCAGGAGTTTGAAAACCAGATCCATTTACTGATACAGGTGTTTGCGCATGTGTCGTGACAGCTTCTGTATGTCTAATCGAGACGGCTTAATTCTAAGTGCTGTGTGTCACTCTTCCGCTTGATTTAATAAAAATGGCATAATTAGTTTCATATTTGAAATGAGTGACTCCTAATTTTCAACTGCTAGGATAAGAAGAACAGCAAACATAAGCTAATTGGACTGGTAAACTGTAAAACTGAAGATAGAGAATAAAAAACATATAGAATTCTTAGTGTTTGCTGTGATTGCTTCGAACTTATATACCAGACAAACCAACTCAATGTTTTACGCCAAAAGACACTTAATCCTTCAAACTTTCTAATTACATATTTGCATCTGTCTTTTAAGCTAAAATTACGTGTCTACGTCTTCCCTTTGGTCATTTGGCTCTATATAAACAACATTGTCTTTAACTCAGTTTGACTAGTAACCTACTAGTTCAATTTGCGACAGATTTGTTATTGGTTTGATTCGAGAAGTAATTAAATCTATAGTTAGAGAAGACGGATACACATGACTAGTTAGAAGGATGGATACCGAGGATGCTCTTCCATGCTCCTGCAGCTGCTATTTGCTAGTCTTCTTCCGAAGCTGGCAAGTTATTTTTCCATAAATTAAGAAAACCCTGGTACGAGTAAAAATCATTTAAATCCAATGGAAGAAAGAAATTACAACACTACCAATCTCTATACTTCAAAATCCAGTGAATATCATATTATTTTAACTTTAGTACTCGAATAAATGTATAGACTTATAAATATCTATTATAAATTGCAAGAAAAAATTAAGAACCATGTCCAAAAAATTACGAACCCTAAATATTATAAATTTCAAAAAAACAATCACATCATAATTTATCTAATTCATGATTCACTGAATCAAATAAGAAAAACCATAATAATACCAATCAAAATTCTATAAGATTAACAAAATGCTTACTGGATAAAATATCAATAAAAAAATCCATCAGGATGTTAATCACTATTTCACGAGTTGAATCAAATAGAAATACAAACACACCACCCCGAGATTGATATGTATAAATATATAGGTTAATTGGTAAGATCTAACCTCTAACGGACAAATGAACAGTAAATTAAAAGGAGGCATCTCTGTAGGGTCGAGTTTTTCTTAACTAGATTCGTTATTCGGAAATCAATTCTGATAACAGACTCGTACTTCCCAAGTATAAGGTTTGATTTTTTCAATTTTGTTGATTTTTTCAAATTTTCCTATTGTTTATCTCAAAAAAAATATTCATATTTTTGTAAATCGACTTTATAGCCTATTTCAGTATTCTCCACTGCATTGGACAAAAATAATGATTTTTTTTATGAATTTTTTTTTTTATTAGGTGTCTCACGGAGCAAATTACGACCAAAAATAACTATCATCTCAACACTAAAGAAAACAATACTTTTATTATGATGTTGCTAAGTATTTAAAGTAAAATTTCATTTTGCAAGAGTGCAATATACAATATTCATTTTTCTCTCAATATATTGTTATAGTTTTTTGTAATGGATCTATTAAACGGTGTGTTATTAGCGATTTGTAATCGGTTTATTTGATTACAATCGTGGGCGTATATATTGTCCCATATATTTGATATTTTTCTTCTCCGGTTAATAAAAATTTCCTTTAAAAAAAATAAATAAAAAAATAAGACACTTATGTTTAGTTAATTATACAAGATTAGGAAGTGCGTGTATGATTATCAGAAAAAGAAAGAAAAGGAAACGTCATGTGTGTGGGTTTAGGCCTTCTATTTGCTTGTCAAAGAGCCCAAAAAAATTGGGTTTAGCTATCGGACACCTTGGAGACTAGAAAATGTGAAAACCCAAAAAACAAAAGAAGAATAGGAAAGACAGTTAATATGATTAGATTTTTGCACTTGACCAAAAAAAAAAATTATAGATTTTTGCAGGCAAACTATAATCCTGGACTGTTATTAATTCGTGAATTGTGATTCAACCAAAAATTCTTTCACTTTTACTCTTCATTTTTCCATCAAGAAATATAATGTTCCTTTTATTCTAAAGTCAACTTTTAGAAAATAATAATAATAATTTGATCCCCTCTTTTTGATTAATCACATAATCACATAATCACATTCATGATTCACCAACCGTCACCATATATTCCCTTTTAAAACTAAAAAAGGAAAGAGTCGGTGCTTTCATGAACAGAAATACTAATCAACGTGTTGACCGTAACGTGTGTGACCAGTTTTCAATATGGCTGGATTTGATAGGTTTGTACTTTTTATTCGAAAATAAACATTATAGTAACGCAAATGAAAGTGTATACTTATTGCGAAGTTATTTAATTTTATCAGTACTGCTTATAAATCGTTCATAAGCATTTATGGTGTTGTCGTATTTGTTAGCATCATTTGATTCATTTCCAATACAAACTGGATTTGAACACTGTACTACTGATTGCTAGGTAGACAAACGATCGCAACTATTGTGCCGTGCAGGGAAGGCTGATGAAATTTGTTTTCTTTACCCATATAATATTGTTCATTACCAATAAATAATTTGTGCACTAATTATGATTGTAACACATTGGCACGTGCTTCCCTCTAATACCAAGATTAAAGTACCCTTAAAATACGACACCAAAAACATAATATATATTTTAAAGAAGGTGATAAGTTATTATAATCTCATTCACCAATCCAATACCAACTTACTACTTTGATAATATCGGTTGAGGAAATTGTTGCTTTCAGAACAGTATAAGAGTTGAACAGATATTAATCAAAACGTTAACAAATTAATCAGCTAATTGGCACAGTGTATAAATGCGAGCATCAAAGGACAAACAGAAAATAGTCAAAAGTGAGAAGTAAATGGCATTTATTAACGACGGGTTATTGAATTTTAAATGTGTAAAATGACAATATGGATTGTGTTGAATATTATTAGCAGGATTGAGGGGGTAGAAATTTGAATACTACTGTATATAATCAACGATTATTGATTCTTGGTCACCGGGGATTTTACCTACAAGGCATAAATAGCGTATTCCATACTTTAACAAACTTTATGTCTTGATAATTGATAAAGTAGTAAATATGGGTGATGTTAAACACACCCTTAATTAAATACATATTTATCATTTCAAATATATATAAAATATAATATATAATATATAATTTGATAAAACAAAATATAAACTTCAAATAAAAATATAGTAGAATCCTAGTTGAACATGCCCTAAAAATTTATTAAATCTAGTATTAGTAATATATATATATATATATATATATATATATATGAGAGGTTATATGTACATCAACTTTGATATTTTTTTTGTAAAAGTGTTCCAAACCAATATTTGATTGTTGCAAATCTCCACAATTTAACGACGTGAACACAAATATGCGTTTTTTTTTTCCCGAGATGTAATAACATGTTTTGAATTTTTAAAATTTATCATAATTTTCAAAACATGTAATTATACATCTCGAAAAAAAAAAACGTATTTGTGTTGTCATCGTGAAATCATAGAGATTTACAATAATCAAATATTGATTTTGAGCGTTTTTGCAAAAAAAAATATATCCATGTACATATAACCTCCTATATATATATAACTCACACATTGCATACATGTATATTTGGAGGGATAAAAATGTATTTTTTAATAAAAATATATTATTATATATATAAATGAGTGAGTAATACATGTAAGCTGTGGGTATGCAGATGAGTGATAAAGTTGTGTAAATATATTTTTTCAATAAATATTAAATAGTAAGTCAATAAGGATATACTTTGACCTATTCTAAAGGTCCACGTGGTTGGTAGCCATGTGCTTGTTATCCGAGTATATCATGCTCACTGTCAGGGTTCGAACCATGTCACCTGCCAAGTTTCGCGTGTTTTATAAAAAAAAAAAAAACAAAAAAAAAACATAGTCTTAGACCTATTCTAAAAAAACAAACATTTTCTATGTAACATCTACTCACAAGTCACGAAGATGTCAAATTTTGAAAAGAAATTAGTTAATAATGTAGGAAGGAAAGAAGAGAAGCCGTGTCTTATACTCAATCAACGATTACTTGTGTTCATGGACACTTGAGATTTTGTGTACACCTTTATTTTAGATTAATTTCAGATATGATCTCCCATCGTTCTAAATAATCCTTTTTGCCACTGTACATATTAGTTGTAACAAGATGATACCTATTGCAAAATTGAAAATTTCTTTTTCCGAAACCCGATTGTGGACGAAACTCTCTCCCTTCAGTTTTCTTGGACATTTATTCATCGTTCACGTACATCTTAAGATTAAACTCTAAACTCTCTTCCTTACACATTTATTCATTGTTCACATACATCTTAAGGATGAAATAAAACATCAAGTCAATCGTAAACCATTCATGTCCCTGTCCTGATTATAAATACAAACTAATAAGAAATAGTCAGTTTCTTTCAAATTTCCGAGCCCTGATTAGCTACTCCATAAAATCTTCCAACTTTACTGTTAAGCAAAGCACGTGAACGATGAAGACCAAGTTGAATTCTACTTCTTTCTATGGGGACCGTAAGCTTAATTTATTCAAAGAGTGCTGAACATTCATGTACATGCTAAAGTAGTGATAGGTCCGTTCTCATTTAATTGCATATTACGAAACTGCACACAGTTTTGAACGCCTTATAACTTGTATCAAAATTATCGAAATAATTTTTTTAAAATAGGAACGGATGTAGTATCAATCAATTGGTCTTTAATTTTATTTCAGTCATGTATTTCAAAATTTTGTTATTAGTTGTCTTTGAGTCTTGATGCAAGGCCAGACTTATTGTCACGGATTCGAATCTCGGATTCAAATCGTAGAAGCATCATCTTACAAAAAAGTAAGAAAAACCAGTCTACATAGGTGTTAAGTTGTCCGATCACTCCTCAAAACTCATGCATATCGGTAGTCGGGAGCCACGAGATTCTGTCAAATTATATTTTTTGTTGGTTTTGACATCAATTTGAATATATTTCATTAAATTAATATTACTCAGATTTATCACCGATTTTGTCTTTTTAAAAAATAAAAAACAGTTTTGTAATGTTAAAATCACTTTCAAGTCTCAAACTAAAAAACACAAACAAAAGTCAAATAAAATCTCCTCAATTTCATCCATGTACTTTAGCGCACACTAGTGCATATATATATATATATAGATAGATAGATACATGCATACATATAATACATAGATATATAGATACATACATATATATATATAGATGGAAGCCACGTCAATGGTATCTCGAGCAAGGATAGCCTTAAATTCCGCTGCTGCTAAAGCGGAAAAAGTATTTACGGACATTACTAAACCAGGTTCTTTTCTTTTCTTTTATCCACTTATTATTATTATTATTATTCTTTTTTACTCCCACTATTTCCCTATTTCCTTTTATTTATTCTCATCCACTAGTGTTCGTGTTCTACATTCGTCTGTTATATTTTAGCTATTCATTTCTATTATTATTTTCGTAAACTAGATGTGGGAATCGATTCGGTTGAAGAATTTGGTCATGCATATTCCGATTATCGGGACGACTCCGGCGAGTCAAAGGTAATTCATTTTTAATTAGGATCATATGTTCATTTGAGTTTATTTATTTATTAATCGATGAAATGGTCATTGATCAGTTTTTTTTTTTTTTAAATTTGTTTCTTTTTGGTTTTTTTTAAAATATGTGTATTAAAAGTAGAAAAGAGAAAGAGGGGTATGATTTGGCCAGTTACGGATAATTAAAATGTAACGACTTAGGGTCCGTTTGGAAACACATTTTTTTCAGCTGATTTTTGGATTCTGTAGGTGTATGGACAGTTAGATTATTTAGCTTTTAAAAACCAGTTTTTTAGATGAAAAAGGCTAAAATAATAATAATAAAAAACTAGATTTTCAGTGGATTATTTCAAACAGATTTTGGACAGAAAATCTGTTACCAAACATAGCCTTAGAGTTTAGCTTATGAATTCTACGTTAGCTTTCGATTTCATAATTCGGAATATTTACTGTATTGAGACAAGGCTCCATTTTCCTTCACCGCTTACGATATAGGAAAAGGCTTCATGGGTTTAAGAAAAATTAAATACAGTAGTAGAGCTTTTTCTCTATGGGAGTATAATGTTGGGGAAATGTTTTATTCGGTACAGTGTCACGATGGAGTTGTTAAAGCTACGAAAAAGCTGCCACAACTAAAGACAAAACTAGATTGGCAAGTGAGGTTGAGAAATTTCGGAATTGGAAAGAGAGGAGCGGAAGATTTTGAGAATCCTGAAAGTCCAACAATGGCATTTGCGATTTTCAATGAAAATTTGTATCTTGTAAGCACGACTAAAGTTTCCGAGTCAAAGGTGAGATAGTAATTTAAGTTTTTGAATACTGCTTATAGATAGCCAACACTGCTACAGTTTATATTCGTCTTTGCTAGAATGTTACTCTGTTGTCAATCTTACCTTACCTTCTTAGTGGTAACATAGTTAGAGCCGAGTCACCTTACATATTCATATGACTATATGAGCAACCGAGTAAATGCAAATTGATAATTATGCTTTCCAGCTTTTCACTTTTTGGAATGCACATATTATTTCCTTAAGGTAGTTTCTGACTTGCATGGTTGGCTGTACATAAGTTATACATAGAAAATTTACATCTTTATTCCCTAGATATGTGAGAGATAAGAGTGATTCCAGTACAAGAAATTGAGTTCTACAAGCTCTTCAATTTCCAAATACCGCTGATATGGACTATTTTTTTAGTTCGTGGAACCAATTTAAATATTCTTGTTGTGTCATTTACCCCTTCTCCACGTATGTAAATTTTTAGTTTTGTCCTAGACTTTGGGGACTAAGAATAATTACTAACCTTTGCTGATAGATCAGGAAAAGAAACATTTTTTGTTTGTTTGGGGGTTAAGACTTTGACAGTTTAAGTGAAAGAAATGAAGCATGACGCCATGACCTGTACGTTGTTTAAGTTTTTAGTTTGGTCAATACGGAGGGTGAGGTTGATATTTGATTGTTTCTCATGGATAATACAATTTTCAGGGTTCCGAAACTGACAACTCGATGGAACTTATGAGTGAGTTGGATAATATCGCTCCAGCAGCGGTATTAAAGCAATTAGCTGTAGCTGTTGGGTAAGTTTTTTCCATAAATTTGTACTTTTTCTACAGACAGGTTTGAAATGTTTATAGTTCGCTTAATATAAACCAATCTTATCTAAATAGACTTTGCTTTATTTGGTTTTGACTTTTGATGAATGCATTATTGTCTCGTGGAGTCTTAGAATTTTTTATTAATCCTTTCATTAAACAATTGACATTACGTTTAAAAAAGATTTACGAGATATACATGTTATGGGAGAAGTTGTTAGTTAGTCTAGCGAGTGTCGTTGTAACTTGTCAAGAAGGTCAGTTACAATTTTTTTTTAAACAAAGATGCTTGAAAAATCATTGTTACTATAGCTTTGGTATTGTCATAAATCATAATCTATGTAAGAGAAGATATAGGTCTGTAGAATGTAGATTGTAGCGTAACAGTGACTGAGTTTGTCTTGCTCATTCTGCTTATCTTTCTCATGTTTTAAGGCTTCTGACCCTTCTCCAGGGCAGGAGAAAAGCTTAATTCAATGAGAGATCTTTTGACATGCTCAAGAGATTCTTCACCTGTAAGAGAGAGAGCAATCTCTGCTATGAAGTCACTTGTGCTCCGTGAAAAAGAAGAAGACAAATTTACTGCTGAGTTTGGCGGCGATGAAAAAGTTACCTCTTTGATAAATTCCCTGCTTGATGCAGGTTCATTGTTAATTTATGACCTATAGACTTTATTTTATCCTCCGTAAAAGGAAATTTGAATTCTAATTTTATTTCTGCAAAAAAACAGAAGGACAATTTCCGTGGAGGAATATCGACTCCCGTTCAGAGACCCCAAGTATACCGTCTTTGCATAAGGATATACATGGCGCTCCGCCGCATAGCTTTGTTGTTAAACTCTCTGAAGTTATTGGTAGCTTCAAAACCCTACGGAAAATGGCACTATTTTGGTACAAAGTAGTTTCTGAAGTAAGTTAGTATTATACACGATTCTTAAAACTGTACTCTTGATGTGTATCCCAAAGTTCATTAGATAGATGGTTTAAGCATTTCCACTTCAACAAGGCTAAAATTATTAAACACAAGAATGAAAGGGAATAATAATTACTAACATCAAATTTATGAGTTACATTTATACAATCCATGTACTTAATTAATTTAATAATAAGGAACTTAGGTAGCATAGATAGTAATGTCTCATTTGGTACAACTCTAGGCTGGTTTCATAGTTACATACGATAAGTTACAAAAAAACTCTCATCTGGGTTATTCTTTAAGAATTTTCTCTTATTTTCTTTAATCATTGTATTATCTATTTCCTTGGCAGTGGTAGCACTTGACATTAACCATTCTTTGTGACCTGATATACTTGCAGTTAAGAAGACTTTGGTCCGAAGGGCACTATCTTCCGGGCATTCCCCCAGACGACGTTCCAGACTTGAATTCATGTCTTCTATATCAGCATTTACAGGTTATCAATTGTTGTATTTCAAGAAAAAAACGACGATATATCGCCACCGAGGCATTAGAATTTGTTGTCAGCCATGCCGATTCAAATCCCAAAGATCCAGCGGCTCAAGTAGGCTGTGCTGGCTTGACCTCTGTTATATATGCTCGTGTAAATACTGGGGAATTTGTTCTCCGCCTCGGTGCTGACCAAGTTGCTGATAATTTAATTTTGTTGGAGACTGGTGAACCTGTTTATGCCCCTATTATGCAGGTTAGTTTTATCTCAAAAGAATTATTTCACTTCACTTTATGAAATTTTTATTTAATTTCCAAACTACCACCGCCTACTTGTGTGCTTGCAGGAAGGACCTTTGTTTACAGAAGATCTCATCAAGGAAACTGAGGAGCTTGTGTTACGAACTGGGAGGTCAGTTTACCAAATAACGTTTTTATATATTAGTTCAATCTATTTATTAGTTTTATCAAATTTTTAAATGCTCAAGGGTTAAATTGAGGTTCCAGAGTTTTCTATCTCTAGGTGGAATCAATAATACTTCCATGATTAATGTTTATGGATAGATAGAATGTGGGAATAAATTTTTTGTATGGCTTGAGAGGGTTCTTATAAACATATTGACTTCCATCTCGAGGTGTTTACAATTTCATTGTTTTTATTGTTCAGTGTTGGAGCTGGATGTTCACAACTGCTGTCAGACATGCAGGGTTTTAAGGTGATTTTATTGGAGAATACTCAAACAATCAAATTGTTCTTTTAGGCTGGCTGTTATACTTTGTGAAACATTTCTAGATAATGAAGCCCAATGATGTATAATTTTGTTCCATCTTGTCTTAGGCTGCAAATCCAGGTTGCATTTTGGAAGATTTTGTGAGGTGGCACTCTCCTCCTGATTGGACAGAAAATGATCCTGATAGGAAAGCTGAGGATACTTTTGAAAATGACGATTTTTTGTCTGCAAGAGGTCAATTGAGTAGTCGAATGCAGAAGGAAGGTAAATCCTCATCTGTCATGTCGTCGTTTTTCTGTAAATGAAAATTTGGAAAAAAAAGTAACTTTCACTGGTAGAATTATTTTCCTGGTCCCCATGTGTTTAAATTTAGGCTTTTTACCAGCGCAGTAGATTGATCCAACATGCTTTCTAATCTAGTTAGGTATCTTGTCCAAGTCTTGTTTGCATGTTTGGATTATGGATTGGGATTCATTTTGTTGGTCATTTTTTAGAATCTTTGCTCTACTAAATACTAATTGATAAACCATTTAGCGGAGCAAAATGGTATTAGGCTGTTAGTTCTGTTTTCTGTCTATTAAGGTCTAATAAGCATAACATAGGTATGCAAAACTCGTGGAATCTGCTCAACTTAGGACTTGGTATTATACCAATTTTGGGAAGTTTTACAAGTTGTAGCCTTGTAGGGCTGGGATGAGGAGAAGTAGTTAAATCTTCTCCATTCTGCAAGCAAGATTTCAATCAGCTAGTGTTACTTTACGCTTTAATTAAAGTGACATTTGGTGGGATACCTGTGTTTCATTTCAAGTTCTTTTAGTTTAAGGATAGCTTGAGTTGAGGAAAATTTCACATGAGACGTTTTGAGCTTCGTATTTGACTAGTAGTAATAAAAAAAATACATCGAGTCATATGCTTAGCATATTATTACCTTTCATGATGGCTACTGACTCGGTGCCTTTTTTTATTGATCGGGGTTTAGTTAATTCTGGAATTGCTCTCATTGTTTAAGCTCTTTATCTCAAACCTTTTGATGTTTCATTTTGCGTAGGGAATTTGTGGCGTGAATTATGGGAAACAGCAAAACCAATACCAGCTATGAAACAAGCACCCCTCTTTGATGAGGATTTGGCCGTGTAAGTTTTGGGGTTTTTAGCTAGTGAATTGGGTTAAAATAAGATTATTGCACTTTCTTTGTCTTCGATGAGGGTTTGTGCAGAACTATGTCAATTTGGTTTTTGAGAGAACATGTCTTTTTCTTCTGCAGGGAAGGTGTTCTAAATTTCTTAGAAGATTTTCCACCTTTTGAGCTTTTCGAGCAATTGTTTGTCTCTCTTGTAAGTCATCTACTGGTTCTAGTGTACAATGTTTCATCTTATAATCCTTCACTTGTAGGTTTAAAATAGATCAGCTCTTCTAAGTCGTCTATTGTTATGATGGATTCACTCTTGAAAATTACCACAATGGCTTGATTGCAAATATAAAGTCCAACGTGTCCGTTGGCAACTAGTATTTTAATAATTGAGGCTCATCTTTTCATGCTCAATGCATATAACCCCGGCGGAAAAAGACTAAATTTTAGATACATTTTTTTGTCTCAATAGTAGAGAAGTAGAGCACACAGCATTGATTATCAAATAATCCAATTGTTTGTACTCAATAAGGTACACGTTCATAGATAGTGATACTGGACCGATAGCTACGTGGTTACCTTGAACTAGCAAATTTAGTGAGTGTCTCTAAATTTATTGTTTTGCTTAAGAAAAAGTCTTTTAATTTTGTCAACGTCTCCAGCTGGGTTCTGGTTTTATGGCCGCAGAGGAGAAGCTCTCAAAAGACGAATCTTTATCAAAGCTGTTCTTTGAGTGCAAGGACTATGTTGCAGCCACTTGTCAAGGAAGCAATTGGATACAGAAAATTGATGATATTTGCCAGGTATCTGACCTCAACTAATGCGACCTTTGTGGAACCTTTTTCTTTTGGGTATTTTAGTAATTATTGATTTTGTTGGGACTCATTCAATCCAACTTTATTTATGTATTACATAGGTGTATGAAACAGTGGAGACGATGTTAGTGAAACCGGAAGAAGTTCTCAAGATGATGAAGCAGACAGAAGAAATTACTCCTGTAGACGAATCTAAGCCTCGGTTTAGGAAACTAAGACACATATTTGGCAGCAAAGATAAGAATTTAAGTAAACTTGAGTCGACGTTCAAGGACAGTGAAGATGATAACAAACCCAAACGCAAATCGTTTCCATTTTTATTTTTAAAGAAGCCACCTCGACCCAACACTCCATCCCCTCCTGAAAAACCGGCATGTCCTCTTGAGAATGATTGGACAGTAGTCTAAAAAGTAATAAGAAATTCAAATGTATATAAAAGGTATATAGTACTTTGTCACTGGCATCCAGGGGTTTTCTTCTTATTTTTGTATAGGGATGAAATTTATAGAGTTTTGATACCCAAATTTGGGTTTCCTCACACAAAAAGGTGATGGTTTAGAAAATGACCAAAAGAATATTTATCCTAATTTTTTCAATTGACATGTTTAGTTTTTATTTAAGATGAAATATTACGTTTGTCGTTGGATAAGTTATTTTTACCAATTACTAGTGATCATCAGTTATGAGACTCAGTAGGCTTATCTGACTATCATGTTCTGAATATCAAGGTCAAATTAAAAAAAAAAGTGTTTATTAAAAAGTTAAAAGGCTAGGCTAATTTTAAATGCTTTGTTCAACTTGTGGATGGTGGTCAACCAAAGTGCCCATCGTCTCTGTTCTTATTTTCAAAGAAGTGTGTTCTCTTGAAAGTGATTGGTGGATGGTTGGTTGTCTAAAACTCTAAATTGGTACACTTCAAATGTAAAGTGAAAAGGTTTTCACGTGATAGTGTTTTGTTACCGTGATTGAAGGTTTTTATTTTTGAATTTTGCCTAGAGATTAAGCATTAGCTTTTCCCTTAGAAAATTATGGTTTGAAAAAAATATCCTAATTTTTACAAACATATCAGTTTCTGCAAGAGAAGAAATATTAAGTTGTAGTACATATTATGTTACAACTAGTACAAAACGAAGCTGTAACTGTGTTGCAAGGTCCAACCAAAAAACTTAAATGCTAAACTAATGTTTATCAGTTATGACTTATGAGGCTCAATTGATGGTAAAACTAGTAAAATAGAGTACAGTAGACTATTACATTAGCCAGGGGTAGTTTTTGAATCGAGTTATGGCAAAAAGAACTGCTGGAAAATTAAAGGCCTGCTTAATTTTGAGTGAATTAATAACTTCTTGCTACTGCTGAAACAGATTTCCACAATTGTATGGAACATTATTACTATTATTCTTTGACCCATTAGTCATTACTCATCATCATCAAACTTTTGATCTCTGTCTGTTTTATCGGATTGGAAGTCTTTAATAAGGAGATCTGGCACCACGAAATTGGCAATCCAGTATATAAACAAGAACACCACACTGCCAAAATACATCATACATGAAAGAAAAATATTACTCAATAGATTAGTCATGGTAATTTAAATTATTTGATCTTTCATTGACTGATACTACTTTTGTTTGGCCTTACTTGTGCTCTGGATTTTGCAATTGCTTTAATATGCATTTATCAGATGGAATGTGTTCACAATTATCCTGGACCAGTACTAGAACTACATATGTAAGCTGCACTTATAATACATATAAGTTTTTTTAATTAAAAAATTATAGTTTTCCATGTCAAATAATGAAAAAAACTCGATCAAGCTTAGTAAAGATGCCGACCTTGTGTTCGCAAACAAATAAACCCACACTATCAATACATACTAAAATAATAATATGTAAAGTGAATATGTTTTAATTTTCTCCCACGGGTTTATCAAATTAAATGTTCGACTTTTGGTTAACTTTTATTACTAAAATAAAGGCAATGGGACTAACCTTGTAGTTACGAAGACGGTCATGTCAACAGGTTTGGCAGTGATTTCAGTTATGAGTGAACTAGTTGTACCCGAGATAGCTTTTGTCTTGAGACAACAAAAGTTCTGGTTATAATTAAAAAACTTATTAATACTTGTAATTCTAGTATTGTAGGTGAAAAGGGGAAATTTGGTAATGCATGGTTGTTGATTCTTGTGTTTTGATACAGATTTTAAGGGGGGAAATAGAGAGTTACAACAATTTATGCACCTCATATGATGATGTTTTGATTGAAGTTAACAGGCTTTATTTTTCATCTTTATGTTCACGTAATTGTACCTAGAGATGTTATAGATGGATGAATGTGTTCCACAAATCAAATGTTTTTTAGATAATGTTTTAGGCACAAGATATTGTTTCCCTTAAAGAAAATTGTTACTCTTCACGTGGCTCACTCGTGAGCTACAATGATTTACTTCTTCTTATCGACACCAATATGCTTATATTTGAACCAAGTGCTATTTGGTCCTCAATGTTTCATTGGAAGCACATGTAAAAGTTTTATTCTCAATGTTCTAAAAGTCCAATATTGTTCAAAGCGGAATCAGGATGCCTAGCATCTAAGTGCGTTTAATCAACGTCTCATCTCGCTTAATCCCACGCATGCCGCCTACAACTTGGGCGCCTAGTCTCCCCTAGCTACTCCAATTCTAGAAGACCAAGTATTCCCAAGATGACTATATAAAGTTTGAACTAAGAATCATAGGGGTCACATATATAAGGAAGTTTTGGCAACATGCATGCCAACATATATCAAACATGCATGATACCTTTTTTTTTTAAATTGTAAAATTAATTGGATATATTCAATCTATCACGCTTCATGCATAATTTTTTTTCGCTATTTTTTGTTCGTACCACACTTTAAACCCTTCAAGTTTTTAGTCAAACTCATTTCATCATGAAATCACAAAGAATTCTCGTGAAAGAGCAGAGAAATTAAATCTGCATCATTGCATGCCCGGAAAATGGGCAGAAACCATTTAATATCTATACCATTTTATGTATTATAACCACATCTAATATTTATCAAAGTGGCATCACGTGATTAAAAACGGGCCAAAGTTTTAAATTCCGTATTGGTGCACACATCATAAAAAGTCTCATATCTACATCAAGAGTGAATATTGGAAAGGTCAAAAAAACAGTCGACTCTAGTAATGTCGAACCAAAGTGAACACATTAGGCTAAAACACCCTACTCCATAAACGTTACATTTAACTTCAAATTTTAATTCTTCAACCTAATTTCTCAACACCCCACACTTATAATGCTCAAATACACCAACCCTCGTCTCTATATAAACCCATGCATTTCACTTCTCAACTTACTCATCAACCCTATAGTCTCTCTTATAACAAAAAATATAGCAATGAATTATAAACTCCTCCTTCTTGTTCTAGTCAGTGTCCTAGCTTGTAGTACTGCTAGTGGTAGGAAGCTTTTGACCACAATACCGTCAGACTTCTATGATCAGAAGAACTTTTTCGGTGTTGGAGGAGTCGGTGGCATAGGCGGTGTGGGTGGAATTGGTGGTATTGGCGGTGTGGGCGGAATTGGTGGTATTGGCAGTGTGGGCGGAGTTGGTGGGATTGGCGGTGTCGGTGTGGGCGGAGTTGGTGGGATTGGCGGCATTGGTGGTATAGGCGGAGGAGGCATAGGAGGTGGGATTGGGGGGTTAGCTTCTGGTGGAGGACTTGGTAGTGGTGGTTTCGGGTTACCTTGAGGACGGAAAATATGTATGGTAGAGATGTTTACTTGCTAGTTTTAAATTATTGTTATGATGAAATATTGAGTTTTTCTTTTAAGTGGTGAGTTGAGGGTTTAAGGCTCTGTGTTATCAAATTTCTCTACTTCTATGGTTTGTAATCTTGTTTTATGAATGAATTAAAGAGTATTATATCTATGACTTGTCTCTTATTATTGTTCACCTTTTTCTGTTTGAGTTAATAATGTTGGGGAACCCTAAGCACATACAACTCTTGCAAATGTGGTTCTTAAATTAGTTATCAATTTATCATATTGCAATGCTTAGAAGCTAGGTACTTATATTAGAGTTTGTTGGCTATATATATACATGCAACTATGTTGTTATTATTTATGTTATAGCAAAGCACAATAAATGATGAACAATATGACACAAGATGAGACCGTATGACATTCTTTTATAAATATATATAATTAAGTGTGATGCAAATATACATCAAAATCCAGATAACAGTGAGTTGCACAAGTATATTTTACCCTATTGTTATCGACTTAACCTCTTAAGCTTGTATGCTGTATAAGTACTGTTGTACTAATAAACATAATAATACCTACGACAGTTTAGCTAATTGAACCTGTACGTACTCTTACGGGCTTGTGGTGACTTTATCATTTCCACAGAAGTTTATATTTTCTGATGCTCAATTCATTAATGAAACCAATATCATTCTCCTTGGCCAAAATAAGAGAAATATGTCATTTTTTTGTTTCATTTTTAAGAGAACAAAGGATAGGACACTATTCACTAGTTGTATAAGCATATATACTGTGTACTAACGATCACTACGAAAAAACATCCAAATAGTAACTTTATTTAGCAACTGATCTGGTAGTTAAAGAATTATAACCGAAATGCCAACTAAAACTTTTGTTATTAAACAATACCAACTAATTTGTAACTGAAATATTTTCAGTTGATGTATAACAACTGTTTAGTAACTAAGACAATTTCAGTTGCTATATAGCAACTGAATAATAACTAAGGCGTTTTCTGTTGGTAAATACCAACTGATTCTTAACTAATAACTCTATAGTAGGCAAATTCCAACTGATTAACTACATGTCTTTTTAGTTAATAAATAGCAACTGATATAAAACAAGTCGGTTAGTAATTACTAATTGATTAAGTGGTAGTTGCAAATTTATGACAAGTGTGACATAGTAACTTGTTTTAGCAACTCATATGATGGATAGAAAATGTTAACCGAATTAATAACTGAAATGTTGTTACTAAATATATACTAACCATTTAGTATACGAATTGATAAATAGTAATTCATTATTAACTGGTGCCCTGTCGGTTGGAAAATACCAACTAATTTGTAACTTATGATTTTGCTGTTAGTATATAGCAAGTTGTTGAACCATGAGTTCAATAATTGATTTTGATTATAACTTTGATTATGTTTTAATGATTTTACGATTTCTCTATTTTGATGATATAATACTTGTATTTTCCAAAAATAGAAAAAATATATTTCAGTATTTTAAAATGATAGAGCATTCGATAACGAAGCCAACGGTCCAAGCGGAACAAGAATCGGAGCTAAGACGAAGAAATTACAAGCATTCGAAGTAAATCGTGAATATTGAAGAAACGACCGATCGTCTGGACAAAAACGACCGATCGTTTTTGGTCCAAATTCTTCCAGTGAGGTCGTCTGAAAAACGACCGATCGTTTCTCAGAAAACGACCGATCGTCTGCATAAAATGACCGATCGTCTGCATAAAACGACCGATCGTTTTCTGCAGATTTCAAAAACAGTTTTTCAGCTTATTCTGGGAAATTGTTTAAACCAATGGATAAAAGCCCTCAACCACTACCAACGGTCATAAAACACAAAACAGACCTTTTGGTCTATAAAACCTGCAAAATCCCTCTCCCAAACATACACATTAATCATCCTTCAACCTCTCTCAATCAAAATCCTAAATATCACCATTTTGGTGAAAATATTCGAAAAAGAGGGAAATTAAGGAGAAAGCGATTCAAGCTCAAACAATATCAAAAACTCACCAATTAGCTTATTTAGAAGCAAATAAAATAGTGAGTGTAGTTACATTGTTGTAACAAAATTGTAAAGAGTGAAATATAAACTCATTTGTGAGTTAGTGATCGGGTAGAGGCTTTGTAAGCGAGTGTTGCTTAAAAGCTCTAGGTCTTTTCGTTCGGGATACTCATAGAGTGAGGGGGAGCTTAATCGGTCGATTAGCTCGATAGGATTTGTAATATCCGAAAAAAGATTTTTAGTGAAACTCTCGGTAGTACCGAGGAGAGGACGTAGGCCGTTTTGCCGAACCTCTATAAATCTTGGTGTCAATTTCTTTCCCTAAACTTTTACTTTCCGTAACTTATATTATTTCTTATTTTCTTTCTTGCGTTTAGAACTTTTAGCATTTCATTAACGCTATTAAACGCTTAAGATTAGAATTGCAAAAAGTTGGGTTGTTAGTTGCCATTAAGTTTAATTTCGCGAAAAGCGCCAAAAACCTTATTTCACCCCTTCCCCCTCTGAGGTTTAGCCACACGGGCCAGCACAAGTGATTCGTAACTTTAATTTGTCCCTTGGTAAATAGCAACTAAATTGGTGACCAGTAGGTATATAATAACTGAATGTCTATTAAAAAATAGCAATTGAATAAATTAGTTACAATTTATTAAATATGAGTTACTAAATTCTATCCATATTTTTAGCCACATGTTACAGACAGTAAGGCCGGTAATCCAAATTTTCCTCCAACACTCACTGGTATAATAATTCTGACACATGCGTTATCCAAAAAATCGTCTAGAGACACTGATACATTTATACATCCTTAAAAATATTAATAACCTTGCATTTTTTCTCTTTTATATATAGAAGACTGATCTACACTATGTGAACCATTTTTTCACAACGTGGGATCTTATATATATAAGGTTAGTTGCTTAATTTTCTATTTCACCTTTTTGTTAATTATTAATTGATAAACTATTTTAAATTAGCAGATACAATTAATTTAGATGTAACTTATCAATGACAGGAAATAAAATCTAGTATGGATAGATCATGGATGTATACTAGAAAAAATAAGGCTAAACTCTTTAACCCTGGATTTGTTACTAAACTAGATGATTTTATTGGCTTTGCGACTTCTCAACCGAGTTATATGAACGATACTATGATTCGTTGTCCTTGTACGTCATGTAAAAATGGTCACTTTTTCGAACCCGATGAAGTGCGACTACATTTGTTGAAAAAAGGATTTGTTAGCGATTATTATCAATGGATTTGTCATGGGGAACCTTTTGTATCTTCTAGAAATTCTGGCATGTTTCCGACAACTAATTACAATTACGAGTCCGGTGGTACATCGAATGCACATCACTTCCCTGCTCATTCGGAACCACATGAACACTTTATACAAAACTCGGAAATATATGATGATAATCCATACCGTAGAATGGTTATGAATGCAGCTGGCCCTAATTTTGATCAATTCGAAGAATATCCAAATCCATCATCACAGAATTTCCATAATATGTTGCAAGCGGCTGAGCAACCACTATGGTCTGGTTGTGAAAAAATGTCACAATTAGCTATGACGACACAACTTTTGAATATAAAATCTGAGCATCGCTTATTTGAGAGGTGTTATGATGATATTTGTACAGCTATGAAGTCGGGTTTACCGGATGGGGACACACTTCCTAAAAAATTTTACAACACCAAAAAGTTGGTTGCAGGGTTGGGACTCCCTGTTGAGAAGATCCATTGTTGTCCGAATGGGTGTATGATATTTTAGGGTGCAGATAGTGAGTTACGAGAATGTAAAATGTGTGATGCAAAACGGTTCAAAAGTAAAAAAAAGGGAATTTATGGTAGGGAAAAAGAATCAGCAGTTAAAAAGATGTACTATTTTCCCATTGGTCCAAGACTACAAAGATTATATGCTTCTGAGGCTACTGCAAAAAATATGAGATGACACGCAGAACATGAGCAGGAAAATGGAGTTATGCGTCACTCTTCGGATTCTTATGCGTGGAAGCACTTTAACTACATAAATCCATCATTCGCTGATCAAATACGAAATGTGCGATTAGGGCTCTGCACCGATGGTTTTACGCCTTTTGGGATTTCTGGGAAAACGTACTCTTCATGGCCTGTTATAGTAACACCGTATAATTTGCCTCTGTGGATGTGTATGAAGGATGAATACATGTTCTTAACAGTTATTGTTCCTGGTCTAAAAAACCCAACTCAACGATTGGATGTGTATCTTCAACCACAGAGGCAAATTATACGGTGTTACTATAACAGGCCATGAACAGTACGCTTTTCCAGAAATCCCAAAAGACGTAAAACCATCGGTGTAGAGCCCTAATCGCACATTTTGTATTTCATCAGCGAATGATGGATTTATTTAGTTAAAACGCTTTCACGCATAAGAATCCGAAGAGTGACGCTTAACTCCATTTTCCTGCTCATGTTCTGCGTGTCATCTCATATTTTTTTGCAGTAGCCTCAGAAGCATAGTCTTGGACCAATGGGAAAATAGTACATCTTTTTAACTGCTGATTCTTTTTCCCTACCATAAATTCCCCCTTTTTTTTTTACTTTCGAACCGTTTTGCATCACACATTTTACATTCTCGTAACTCGCTATCTGCATCCTAAAATATCATACACCCATTCGGACAACAATGGATCTTCTCAACAGGGAGTCCCAACCCTGCAACCAACTTTTTGGTGTTGTAAAATTTTTTAGGAAGTGTGTCCCCATCCGGTAAACCCGACTTCATAGCTGTACAAATATCATCATAACACCTCTCAGATAAGCGATGCTCAGATTTTATATTCAAAAGTTGTGTCGTCATAGCTAATTGTGACATTTTTTCACAACCAGGCCATAGTGGTTGCTCAGCCGCTTGCAACATATTATGGAAATTCTGTGATGATGGATTTGGATATTCTTCGAATTGATCAAAATTAGGGCCAGCTGCATTCATAACCATTCTACGGTATGGATTATCATCATATATTTCTGAGTTTTGCATAAAGTGTTCATGTGGTTCCGAATGAGTAGGGAAGTGATGTGCATTCGATGTACCACCGGACTCGTAATTGTAATTAGTTGTCAAAAACATGCCAGAATTTCTAGAAGATACAAAAGGTTCCCCATGACAAATCCATTGATAATAATCGCTAACAAATCCTTTTTTCAACAAATGTAGTCGCACGTCATCGGGTTCGAAAAAGTGACCATTTTTACATGACGTACAAAGACAACGAATCATAGTATCGTTCATATAACTCGGTTGAGAAGTCGCAAAGCCAATAAAATCATCTAGTTTAGTAACAAATCCGGAATTAAGGAGTTTAGCCTTATTTTTTCTAGCATACATCCATGATCTATCCATACTAGATTTTATTTCCTGTCATTAATTGTATCTGCTAATTTAAAATAGTTTATCAATTAATAATTAACAAAAAGGTGAAATAGAAAATTAAGCAACTAACCTTATATATATAAGATCCCATGTTGTGAAAAAATGGTTCGCATAGTGTAGATCAGTTTTCTATATATAAAAGAGAAAAAATGCAAGGTTATTAATATTTTTAAGGATGTATAAATGTATCAGTGTCTCTAGACGATTTTTTGGATAACACATGTGTCAGAATTATTGTACCAGTGAGTGTTGGAGGAAAATTTGGATTATCGGCCTTACTGTCTGTAACATGTGGCTAAAAATATGGATAGAATTTAGTAACTCATATTTAATAAATTGTAACTACTTTATTCAATTGCTATTTTTTAATAGACATTCAGTTGTTATATACCTACTGGTCACCAATTCAGTTGCTATTTACCAAGCGACAAATTAAAGTTACGAATCACTTGCTATATACTAACAGCAAAATTATAAGTTACAAATTAGTTGGTATTTTCCAACCGATAATGCACCAGTTAATAATGAATTACTATTTACCAATTCATATACTAAATGGTTAGTATATATTTAGTAACAACATTTCAGTTATTAATTCGGTTAACATTTTCTATCCACCATATCAGTTGCTAAAAAAAGTTACTATGTCACACTTGTCATAAATTTGCAACTACCACTTAATCAATTAGTAATTACTAACCGACTTGTTTTATATCAGTTGCTATTTATTAACTGAAAAGACATGTAGCTAATCAGTTGGAATTTGCCTACTATATAGTTATTAGTTAAGAATCAGTTGGTATTTACCAACAGAAAACGCCTTAGTTATTATTCAGTTGTTATATAGCAACTGAAATTGTCTTAGTTACTAAACAGTTGTTATACACCAACTGAAAATATTTCAGTTACAAATCAGTTGGTATTGTTTAATAACAAAAGTTTTAGTTGGCATTTCGGTTACAATTCTTTAACTACCGGATCAATTGCTAAATAGAGTTACTATTTGGACGTTTTCATGTAGTGACAAGGTAAAACTATAAGAAAAATTGGGACTTTAGTTTAATTTGTGAAACTAATTATTAAATTTAAAGGCAGAGCCAACTAGTGAGGTAGGAAAAGATATTGGTCATTTTTCTGTTTTAAGTTTCTGAAACTAAGAAAGCACATGAAGCTCTCTTCTCCATTTATATTTCTGGCTTTGTTGGTGGTGCTTAATATCAAGTGTGCAAAAGAACATTTTTTCGGTTTATTAAGGTGGATAAGACCAACATGAGGTGAATTTAATTTATTTATACCTCATAGAAAATATACTCTCTGCTTTCTTCTCTTGCAAGGCAAAAAACAAAATTTTTTAGTCATGATCTTAAATTCATTCTTGTCTTGCACCAAGGATACCGAGTTTCAGCCATATAAACTTTTTTTTTCACTTTAGGGACGATTTACAGAACAGAATATAAATCATAGAGCCCTTTATTCTGCTCACTTTTGTTGATCACTGGGGCCATGTACGTGCTATAAGGGACAGCACAATGGTAAGCAAGGCCTTGTTTGATTGCGGGACTAAAACTTGTGAATATGTGTATAAGGTTTAGTCACTCTTCAAAATTGAGTTGGGACTAAAACTTAATACCACCTGTCCCATGCTATTTCAAATGATGGGTTTAGTGAGTGAAGTCCCGTCCGAACTATTAGTCCCGTGACAAATATACATACCAAACACAACATTTGTAGGGATCACAGCATTTCTAACACCACCCCACTCATTTTATCCCGCCACCAAACAGGGCCCAATGCTGTTAGGCAGAGGATAGTAAATTAATAATAGAGGATGATAAACAAAAGAGAACAACATGGTTGGAGCCATTATATCTTACATCATCTGTTCCAAGAGAGGAGCCTGAGCGGCATTAAGAATAGCCTGAGCCTGAGCGGCATTAAATATGAAAAAATAGATGGCTGTCAATATTAAATAGTTGCCAACATGACAACAAATCAAACGCATACTCTATGATCTCATCCTTCATTTTCAGAACAAGGTTAAAATTCAGGCATCAAAGACAGTTTTTGGGTAATTTACACCATTCAACTCTCATCAAATTGCTAAAATAGCATTTCCAATGTATCTTAATGGAGGAAATAACGGTGGAAAACTACTCGAATCGCACTCTAGATTATGGGTTATACCCCTTAGAGGTAGAACATAAAGCTATCAGCCTACAATCAGAAAAGCTCAACTTTCAAGCTCAATCAGAAAACTAAAATTAGGGGGTAATCTACCAGCTTTTGAATTGTTTCTTAATCAATCAAGGTATCCCAAGAAAATGAGCAGGCATGATAGGCGGGGTTAAGTATAAGGGGATAAAGTGAACACATAATCGTCTTCTTATAACTTATCATCTAAATGGGAATGTGTATCATCATCTTTTATTTTATTTTTGGATAAATATCGGTATATGGTGGCCCATGCAGGTCTTGAACCTGCGACCTTGGTGTCAGAAGCACCATGCTCTAACCAACTACGCTAATGGACCCAATCTTTCATTTTAAGGAAATCACAACTGCAATTTGTAAAAGCTTTTCTTAGCTTGCAAAGATAGGACGACGAGCATATCAGGTCAAAAATCTTACTGTCCTCAAACAATGTGTTTTAAATTGTTTTCTTATATATATTGTTAGCAAAATAACCTTTCAGGTATTACACGGACTGTTGAGGAATAAACCTTACTAGAATTCAAGATTAATTAAAAACATAAGGACTTATCACAATCCAGTTAAGCTACTGAGAAGGGGACTAATGTTCCTGCAAAATAGTATTGGCAAGTCAACAATATCAAGCAAGTTTAAGATATATTCCTAAATTTGTATGAGGGATGAGTACATTTTTTTGCTTCTTGGTTTCCTAAAGGAAAGAAAAATAAACAATAATAAAGATTGTCAAAAAAGATGTGATATACTCAACATTGTCACCTTTATTAAAAAAGATGGTGTACTAAGGAATATTAAAAAGCTGCCTGTTAGACAATATCCGCCAGATTAAAAAGAAGTGGTATATATTGGTAAGTTGTATTTGGCATGAAACGGTGCCAATGCAATTATACATAAGAAAAAGGAAAAATCAATGCAAAAGTTTAACATTGGAAGTGAAAGAGCAATATTTATAGTAGAAATTAATAACTAGAAGATAACAGAAGCATATTAAAAACTTTAGACAAGTTCTGAGCTCGACTTTCATTTTGCTTTAAAAGCTGTTGTTGAAAATGAGGTCTCGGTGTCATATTAAAAGCAACTAATAAGAGCTAAGCCTTTGCTCCTTGTTTGCAAGAAAAAAGTCGGAACGGGAAATAAATCTACGGCGTACAACTTAAGCAGGGTACAGCTGGTAATTACGAAGATAGCACAAGATTAACAAATTTTATTATGAAAAGGCACAGCTTTTTCGATTTCAACTCTGCATATATCTCATCAGTTTTTTTTACTATTATATATGGAGTAAATATTAAGATATTCTGACACTTTGTTGAGATGATTCCATGACACGTAAAAACAAAGAATTTGATGATGTGAAAGGTTAACAATAAACATATGAATCTAATTAAATAATATAGAACAAGAATCTTCATCATTAGTACAATATTGCCTTCCATTTTTATTATTCTCTTTTATCTTGCACGTTTTAGAAAATTTTATTTGTTATTAAATTCAACTAAATTAAATAGAGTATTATAGGTATAAACTATCTATTTACTACTTTCATCATTGGGTATTTATTTATATTTTATAGGAAGAATTGGAACAAAAGAAAATTGGGTATTTCCAAATTTTCACTTTCTAAGAATTACAAATTAATCTTACATCTTATCAATATCTCCCTTACAACAAATACTTGTAAAAGCATCAGAAAAAAGTCAAGATAGACAAATTAAACAAAACAAACCAAGAAACTAGATCGACTCATATGTTTCCTTAAGCATTTAGGTTAGTGATGCAAATGAGCCGAGTCTAGCTATGTTGAACCTCGGTTCGTTTACTCAATGAGGCCTAAATATTTTCAGATTCGGCTCGTTTATAGACAAGTTCAAGCCGAGATTGTTCACAAGCTATGTCTTTTCGGACAAGTTTAGCATCACTTCGCTTAAAAAAAATGTACTTAGCTAAAATCAATGCTTAGATAACCATCAACTAATTTTTTTTTTCAACTTAATTCGAAGAATATTTATTGGCCAAAACAATTATATTTTGATAAGTTTTACATAAATAAGCAAGAATATACATATAAAAAAATATTAAATTGACTAAACGTGCTTTAAATGAGCCCGAGCCTGTTTACGAGACTTATTATTTTTTTTAGATTCGTCTCGTTAGTAAATGAATGAATATGAGCCGAATATTTGACAAGACAACAAAAAATTGTTCATACATGGCTAATTTAGGTAAAACTAGGACAAAAAAAGAGCCCATTTGTACAATTCCACTTAATAATTTACAGTCGGTCTAATTAATTACAAAGCGAATATTTACAAAGCGAATATTTAGAAACTTCCATTTTTATTTCGCTCTTAAATAAAAAAAGGAACTAATAATAAAACTCCAGCTCCGAGCATATTCGCGGCGTCTCTCTCTCTACAATCTCAGCCGCAAACGCAAACCCTAGAAATCCAACAATCAATCAATAATCAGGTCCTTTTTTTTTTAATCCTTTTAGATCTTCTTTTAACTTTCTCTAATATTCGTTTAATCGTATACATATTCATAATAGTGATTCATATCTGTTACTTTTTATTAGATCGTACGAGTTATGTTTAGCGTTATAAGGAGAAAAGCTTCAATCGGAGGCTCGTCGTATTCTTCGGTATTTTTAGACCCTTGCATTTTCCTTTTCTTACAATTTCGCCTGGGAAAATTAGAATAGTTACAGATTAGCCCTTCAAATGTATATTTTTGGTTGTTAGGTGTTGAGGAAGTCTTTGAGAGCCGCTAGTACACCACAAATCTGCTTGATTTCGGGACCAGAGGTATTCCCTGCTTATTTTCTTAATAATCTGTTTATTTATTTATTTTAGTTTCGGTTCGTTGATTATAGCTTATTCATGTTTATTGAAGTTTTTTCCCGAGATGTATTCGTTAAGAAACAAACCTATCCCAGTTTCATTTTGAGAAAGTTGTTTTTGTTATACTTCCCATCATTTATGCTAAAAATATTTATTTTTGGATAATGCCTGCAAAAGTATTCATTTAGTTACTAAGTTTTGTTTTGCTGTTAATTTAATTGACAAACAAACCTAACCCAGTTTTATGTTAGTAAGTTGTTTTTGTTTATGTTTCCCATAATTTACGCTAATAATGTTATCTTTTTGGATATACATGCAAAAGTATGCATTTAGTTTCTGGGTTTTGCTTTGCTGTTTGTGGGGGTTATCGTCGTTCTTAAATAAGAAAGATATAGAAAACAAGTGTGTTATTTGAGGTCGAGGAAAAAAACTAAGTTCGTTAGGACTAAAACGTTCTTCGTTCTGATAAGTAGAGTAAAGTGTCTCATGTTTTAGGCTTGTTAACAAAGCACATTTTAAGGTATGAGAGGAAAGAGTAAAAAAAGTGAGCTTAAGAGTTGTTACCAAACACACCGCTGAAAGAATTCTGCGTAATAGCACATTCTATTCACTTTTCACTGAAGATACTTATAATAGTACTAAATATCATATTTTTTCTTATTTTCCCTAAAAAACGATTCAGTGCCTGTTCTCCGCCGAGAGTTTTGTTCATTTAAAGTACTGGAAAGTGTAGTCGACTAAGTATAATAGAATCATCAATGATTTGTTTACTTCTTTGTTTTCCCTATAGCAACTACTAGTTAACTTGACTAGGAAGATGTAACAAAGATTATCACATCACTGTCCTTCCGTTCCATATACTTGTCAACTGTGAAATACTTGCTTGTTAAGATGCATATAATTCGTACTTATACTGCTAAAATTTCAAATTTGATCATATACTCAAATTAAACTTGACTATATGAAAGTTTAAAAAAAAATAAAAAATCGGCAATTAATCCCGATATGCATCCCAAAATGCTCGTGTATTCTTAGTGGACAAGTAATATGGAATGGAGGGAGTACAATTTAACCCTAGGTACCAGAAACTCAGGAACGTTACATTGTGTTATCAATTTTTTTTTGTTAATAAAACCTTTCTGTTGTGTGACATATTAGCTAGATATATAGATATGGAGATACAAGTATAGAGAGATAAAAGAGTCGTCTTTTATTCATTGATAAGTGTAGGCAAGTTACATCAAGATACCCCCTAACCCTCTTTATATAATAGAAGGTAGGGTTACATATGCTAGGAAAGCCCAAGATAGGCCCACTATGAGTAAGGCCCAATAGTCCAATAATATCCTACAACACTCCCTCTTTGGACGTCTTGAATTCTTCGTCTTCATGCAGTCGATCTGAGTCGAGTTCATTCGCAGTGCTAAACACATAAAAACCTTAGGGCCGGAAAACCCAGTGTGGGACAAAACCGGTACCTAGGAGAAACTGTGTAGCCGAATGATATATGCCGAAATATCATGTAAGTAACTAACCACAAAACAGTGTGCCTCATCAAAACCTTACCAGAGCAAACTCAATGGGAAAATCTCTGATCGAAGGAAAAAGAGTGCAACAGTGGTAGTAGTAGGGGATCAACCACAAAACAGGTGCCTCATCAAAACCTTGCTAGAGTAAACCCAGTGGGAAAAACCTCTAGTCGAAGGACAAAAGAGTACACAGTGGTAAGAAGTATACAACCGGATACTCCCCATAATTTCGGCAATCTTAAGTGAGATATGATGGGAACGTGTCTCGCTAAAAAACCTTGCCAAGGAAAACCCAGTGGGAAAAAAACCTTGGTCTAAGGACAAAAAGAGTACACGAGCATACGACTGGATGCTCCCCCTCACTTGCACACGACAGGGTGCGAGGATTTCGACTAAGTAGTAATTAGTGCAATAAGCATTCACCTGGATGCTCCCCCTCACTTGCACACGACTGGGTGCAAAGATTTCATATTTCAAGAAAGAAAACGAGCATTCGACTGGATGCCTCATTTACTTACATACGACTGGATGCAAGAAAATCTAACGTGGAATAGAACGAGCATTCAACTGGATGCTCTTAAACTTCATTTGTGAAGATTAATTTCGGCGAGAAACGCTAAATAGCATAATGTAGTCATGTCTCTCTTGATCAATAACAACAAGTTGTCTTCTATGACAAGTGTTTTATCTGGATCGTGAGACAGAACATATGTAATTCAAATATGACTAATACTAGCTCGAAGTCATATACACTCTCTAGTCGTCTCATAGAGCACGAATAGATCAGAGTGATTCACTTGGAGTCATTCCAAGACCTCCAAGATGTCGCCTTATTCCTAATGGTAAAGACATACCATGTTAGGAATATCCCTTATGCGGGTATGATAAGTAACCAGTATCGGTATAACCGAAAAAAGGTTGCGTTAATTCGAGTACCGAAGGGGTAGGTACACTCGATGACGCAAATGGGATAAGACAAGCCCTCATCCACAGTTACCTTAAGGTAATGGGAAAATGTCTTTTATGCCATTTCGATGGCAGCGTGTTAGCGCGATGCTGTGTCGAGCTATACCATTCACAGCAGACGAGATGTTCGTCCTAGCACATTAGACCAAGTACAATAATGCGCTTATTGTACTTAGATATGAACATCATGGTTCAATATCTCTTCATCGTCACATCAGGGACGGAATGGGTCTATATCAATGTCTAGTGATCGAACGATCATGGGAGAATCTGACGACTTAGCGTCATGATGAATACAACGTCATAACACCTTCTGGGTGTAGTCTGAATCATGGACTTAGATTCAATCTTTACGGGAGTCGATCATCAGGCCGAGTCACTACCGTTTCTTCCCAAGATCCTTCATCTCGAAGGCAAATCCAAAAATGGATCGCGTAATAAAACACGCAAGGGCATAATACTTGTTCAAGTATCCCAAGCTAATCAAGTACTCACTTAGGCGGTATACCACATCCGCTCGGATTATATTAATCCATATAGTGAACGTCTCAGTTAATTGAGATCGTGTTCCGTGGTCAGGAACTACTTGATTTAAGCATTATGAAGTCACACAGGGACCTTCATCTATATCGCTTTGTCTAAATCCCTATAGAGATAAAACCGTGACCACATTCATGGCTGCATACTCAGTTTTTCGGAAACTACTAAACTGGTAAAGTAGGGGACTGTTATAATGTCCATTACAAGGAAATCAACCATCTCGTAATCAATTCCAAGGTGTGAGAGAAGCCATGCGCTACTAGGCGAGCATTCTACAATCTCATTATTCTCATCACTTTTCCTTACGAATAACCAAATAAACGAACTCGTTTAACATTGGTGGTGTTGGAGCTACAGGTCCGAACACACTTTCGCTAAGGAGTCTACTTGGATTGCAAGTTTCCATTAGGTCAGTCTATTCTACGTTGACTTCAGGCAACGGTACATGGTTCTCTGTCATAATTTGCTCATATTATCAGTCGTCACCGAATATATGAACAAGTAATCAATGACAGTCTCGTTTCGCTTCAATATCGTCTAAGATATCATGATCGACAGATATTTCGAGATTCTTAGGATGAAGAGGAATCACACATCTCCTAGATCCTTTATAATCTCGTGCGACGAACGAGTTTCAGTTCACCACCTCTGGGGCTGAACGAATTAAGAACCGGTCAACTTCCTCATATCTTAGGAAGGATGACAGACTGACGGCCGACGGCAGCGTCCTTTGCTTGGCGGGTTCGGCCAAAAGCAACGTGTTACGACAGGAACACGGCGTCCGACAGGGACGTCTATCCTTGCAAGCATTTTGCAGCAGGTATAAATGATCTCGTGACATCTCATAAAGTCATTAAATGCGTTTGGCATTTAGTTAGACTTGAGGGAGTCTATGCACTTACTTATCACTAAGTGCAGTTTTGGGGATCAAGCTAAGACTGAGTGGGTTATGCCACGTTACTTCACGTCGTTCCTTATTAACGGTAATGTGCAAATCTCCCCCTAACGACGGGGAGAACAGTCTTAGCGATGTCACTTTCGCATATCATGCGGTAAAGAGATCGCTTGCCAAGGTTACTCTATCAAATGATAGGCAGGAGATTCATAATCGACTTATGTCCCCTTCAGAGGTCCATATTTTGAACGCTAGAACGGCTCAATTAAAATATTAATTAATCACTCTAAACACGCGTTAATATGAGACTTCTGGCTCATAACCAGTAACCAGCTGGTACGCATATGGTGTTTGAGTGTCTATGGGCCTCATAACGGACCAATGCAGCAAAATAGCATAACCCACACGGAAATATAAATCTTGGTGCGCAAGACCAAGATGTGCGTGCAATCATTTGCAGTCGCATCAACAAACTTTCCGTGAGTCCATTTGGGTCTGAACATAATCGACAGGATGTTCAATTTGAATTTCCAAACTCAAGTAATTCAAATCGAAATTTCGATTATTACTCTTCGGAATTATCAAGTCGACTAGACTTTTCAGGATAATCCGGATCATGAGCCATCAACTTAATGATAGGGCTAAAAGTTTGGGAAATGCTGCATTTCTGTGGACAACAATAAAATGTGACCTTATTGTCGATGCATCAACCATAACCATTTATATTTATGGTCCGTTTTATGGTTGGATAAGTCCACAATAACTCCTTCAATTCTTTACAAGAATTCTACGAGTTCATTTCGTGATCTTTACACATACTAGTCTTTCAAAGTGAGCATTAGTGGCATGAATTTCGGATTAATCACGAAATATATCCTCAAAGAGAATCCAAATGCGATGCGATTATAAATCAAGCATCGTCTTTTGACCCGGGAATATCTAATCCGGTCAATGCCACAATATCAAAATGCTCTTATCAATCGACGACAGGCGAATGATAGTAAAGACAATCATGTCTTAGCATTTAAATTCTTTATCATTCGACGACAGGCGAAATGATAAGGTAACTTTAAACGCTTTAAAGAATGTGGTAGCAACCACTTGAAAGACATTCCAACTTCTCTAAAAATACGCTTTTGGTCGTATTGAATGGAGACTATGTAAAGAAATTTCAATTCTTTCATGAGCTATTACCAGGTAACACTGGTTTTCTCGAATATTTTATAACTCAACAAGGTACAACAGGACCTATAGGAGTATAACGCCTCATATTTGACAAATCAATTTGGCTTTTCCAAAGATTTCGATTTGGAACGACAGGTCCAGAATCGCTGTCACTGAGTACACTTTTAGGCAAGTAGTTGGTGAAATTATGTGGTACATTGTTACCCACTATTTCCAAAAAAAACCAACTACACCACAAGTATTGCCTAAAATTTCATAATTTAAAGTTTGGTCACATTTGTCAAAGGAATTTGCTCAAAACACTTTAAATTATTTCGAGAAATTTCGTAAAACAGGCAAACCATAATCCAAAAGTATGTCCAAATGGAAAAATCATAATCCAAATGGAAAAACATAATCCAGATGAGCGAAAAAATGGCTCAATGATTTATCAAAATCAATAAAGAAAGGTGTCAAACTCATTTGAGCCACAAAATCGGGGGTCTCAAGAGTTTCCTTTCAATTAGCTTTAACCACATTAGCATCGGTTTTTCCACCTTTATAATAGTTGTGAACTATTTGAGGAGTACCGTGCATGACCTTTGTCTTTATAGCATAGAGTTGGCTCCTTGAGCATTATCTCTTGTTTTGTGACAATGGGCCATATTGTTCCTTTCAATTACTGTCTTGGAGCCACAGGTTTTCGATTTTGACGATTGTCTAAAATCTCGCTTGGCTAGGCGATTCATCGGGATCGCGACAGTTCGAGACAAATAACACTTGTCTCGGTTCTCGATTCGTGGAAAAAAAAATGTACACGAAGAGCATTAATATCAGGCAAACAATTCGCCATTGATCCAATAGGATTAAAACTACTCACCGGGGTAATTTTCTTATCCAATAACAGATGGGCGATAAAGGAACATGGTGAATATAAATTCATGATACTGCTTACGGAATACAATTTCCAAGCTAGTATTTTGGTGAAGGATAGCTCCAATATGTCAATTTCAGACATTTGTTCACCATAGACGTCATCACGTCTCAAATGTGGCGGCGGAATAAAATCAACGCCTTAGCATTCATCATGATGGTAACAACAAACTCGTGTTTTACTCATCAAAGATGGCATCCAAAAAAAATTGGGCATCACATTTTCACACATCAGGGTGACTAACATGTGGTAACGGAATAACATCAATGTCTAAACAGTCATTTCGCAAGTATGTTTTGCGATTTTTCTCATCATAGATGGCATCCAACCTGTGTTGGGAGTTCTGAATTATTTATCATATAAAACGACTGGTTTATATGTTTATGGTTTGCACAAGCACAAACTTTTTTTTCGAAACGACAGGTTCGAAAACATTAGTTTTGCTTCTCATGTGAATCGGTTCTCATTGATCGAACGACGGGTCGATACTGAAACACCAATTCGGCGAAACATACATCACTATATAAACACACTCGGGGAAATTATTATTTAGTCAACCCCTTTCGGTAGCTCTACTTGAAAAACGACCAGGAAAGACGGTGAGGGTGGAGGGCACGAATGCCACTTAAAACCCGACCTCATTAGGATATCGACTTCCGCCTATATCTTTCCTAGACATCGTATCCAAATAGGTGAGCCTATTTAGGGAAGGTTCATAATTTTTCCAACTTAAATGTGAAAATATATGATTTCGCAAATTTACATATTATACACATGGCAGTGATTAAATATATTTAGATTGTACCTGCTTGTAGTACATATTATAACAAGATATTCTAAATCACACTTAGCAATATCTAATACAATCAATCAATCTAAATTTACCAATCAGTACAAAATATATCACAATTATTATTCTAATGCCATATGTGTAAATTTTATTCATGGTAATTACAACATGCAAAAATCAATATCTTTTCTTATAATTAGCATGTACACATAACTTTTCATGACAGATACATTAGAGATTAGCTAATCATGGTAAAAGTCTATAATAAAATATCTTAGTGCAAGTTAACATATCTCTGGTCAAGTTACATGACCAAATCAAGCATTCATAGCATAATGGAATAAAAATACCATAACAGTTGGCATAATATATTAATCTAAGTCGATAAGTTATGACATAATACCCGATGTGCAATTAAAATAAACTAACTTTTGTTTCAACTTAATTACAGACTCAGTCCATTATCTCTGGGTTAGTTCCGGTTCAAGCCCACGTATCCTATACTTGCTATTATTATATACGCAGTGAGATAACATGTTCTATTCTTGCTGTTATTATATACGCAGTGAGATATTTATTCAACCAAGTTTGGTAATAAAATATTACTATTAGGTTACAGTCCATGTTTTTTTTTCATACCCAGGTCATTAATATACTTATGATCTAAAGTATTTTATATTCACAAATTCAAAACATGCGGTTTCTTGTACTGAATGATTTACACGTATCATATGGCTTACACATGAACAATACTAATTTTTATTCCTCATAGCATATGAAACATTTAAGATAGTATTTAATACAGAGGGGGATTTACTTATTGTACCGGATTCCTAGTGCTCCACGGTTGATCAAAAAACACGAATTCCATTCATATTTTTATAACCCAACTGATCTTTCAACAAAATAGCTTAATTTCTTATCTTTTACTCCAATCTCCGAGAGCAAAGTGCTGATAACGTGTTGTGTGACATATTAGCTAGATATATAGATATGGAGATACAAGTATAGAGAGATAAAAGAGTCGTCTTTTATTCATTGATAAGTGTAGGGAAGTTACATCAAGATACCCCCTAACCCTCTTTATATAATAGAAGGTAGGGTTACATATGCTAGGAAAGCCCAAGATAGGCCCACTATGAGTAAGGCCCAATAGTCCAATAATATCCTACAACACTTTCAACTTTTTTATGTTTCACCGTTTTGTGAAGGCAACATTTAGTTACTGAGTTTTGCTTTGCTGTTATTTTAATTGACTTATTTGTGGGGGTTATCGTCGATCTTAAATAAGAAAGATATGGAAAACAAGTGTGTTATTTGAGGTCGAGGAAAAAAACTAAGTTCGTTAGGACTAAAACGTTCTTCGTTCTGATAAGTAGAGTAAAGTGTCTCATGTTTTAGGCTTGTCAACAAAGCACATTTTAAGGTATGAGAGGAAAGAGTCAAAAAAGTGAGCTTAAGAGTTGTTACCAAACATACCGCTGAAAGAATTCTGCGTAATAGCACATTCTATTCACTTTTCACTGAAGATACTTGTAATAGTACTAAATATCATATTTTTTCTTATTCTCCCTAAAAAAACGATTCAGTGCCTGTTCTCTGCCGAGAGTTCTACATGTGCATATTACATAATTTGTTCATTTAAAGTACTAGGAAGTGTAGTCGACTAAGTATAATAGAATCATCAATGATTTGTTTATTTCTTTGTTTTCCCTAGGAAGATGTAACAAAGATTATCACATCACTGTTCTTCCGTTCCATAACACTTGTCAATACTTGCTTGTTAAGATGCATATAATTCGTACTTATACTGCTAAAATTTCAAATTTAATCATATACTCAAATTAAACTTGACTATATGAAAGTTTTAAAAAAAAATATTTCGGCAATTAATCCCGATATGCATCCCAAAATGCTCGTGTATTCTTAGTGGACAAGTAATATGGAATGGAGGGAGTACAATTTAACTCTAGGTACCAGAAACTCAGGAACGTTACATTGGGTTATCAAATTTTTTTTGTTAATAAAACCTCAACTTTTTTATGTTTTCACCGTTTTGTGAAGGCAAATTTCATCTAGTCCACCTCACAATATTGTCCTTTGCGTGTTTGTTATGCTTAAATCTGTTTTCTTAAGTCTGTATGTTTACTACAACCTTTACTTTGTGAAACATGTAAATAGCTGTTGTCTCATCCAAGCGGAACAGGGTATGTCCGAAACTTGTCTAACCTCATTTTACCAGGTATCTTTCTTCCCTTTTTTTTAATTACATGTCACTAAAGCTCGTATTATTAACTTCCGCATTGTTTTTGGCGATAGGGCGCTCAACATGTTTGAGGTCATTGAGGTTAGTTTTTTTTTCTTTTGCCTTGTCATTTAACTTGTCAGTTTAAGAAGATTGTGTTTGCTACTCCACTTCACATATATTCTAGTTAAAGTTAGGGATGCTTAAGAAATGTAGATTCACAATATATTATTTTCTCAAGTAACATGCTTGGCTTTCTATGCGAAGTTATTCATCTACCTAATGCTACGCGGAAAAAAAAACTATGTTTTTGCCTCAAAAACAACTGCCCTTCCATCTATACTATGGTTATGCCACTTTAGTGATGATACCATCGGCTTAAGATACCTCTACTCATTTCTTCTCTTGTATATGACATTGCAATGGGTAAGAAACTGGGTTTCCATTTACATAAATTTAATCTACTTCGTCACTTGCAGGGATTCTGTAACCGTTCATCAGCGAGCGATTACCTTGCAGACACAAAACAGGCTATTCTCTTCTGACAATGGTTTGATACCTGTTTTTGCTTGTGATATATTTATAAATAGTGCATCTACCCATCTACATATGTTGCTTGGGAAATACTTGTTGCACTTCAAAGCTTCACAGAAAATGCTAAAACTGAAATATCAGGAATCTACTTGTAAATTGTCGCTGTAGATTTTCAGTGAAACCGAAGAATGCTCTTATGACATCATTTTGTGTACAACATCCAAATATACGGGAATGGCTTTTCAAATTGCATACAACCGAACTTCTGAAGTTGAAATTTCATCACCTTTGTTTACCCTAATTATCTCTGCATTAAATCTGACACAGGTGATCTGGTTGATGCGGTTGTCCCTTTTATGGGAGAATCTATAACTGATGGAACACTGGCTAGTTTCTTGAAAAGTATGCTAATTCTTTTACCCAACTTTCATATTTAAAATAATAATTTCCCCTGTATTTCTTGTCCTTTAGTTCTATCTACCTTTCTGAGCAGAACCTGGTGACAGAGTTAATATTGATGAGCCAATTGCTCAAATTGAAACCGACAAGGTGTTGTTTTGAAGTCTATCATTGTTATTTAAAGTTTTAATTCTTGACTTCATCGTTGGAACAATCTAACAAATGTAATCTATCATAAACCAGGTGACAATTGATGTTGCTAGCCCTGAGTCTGGTGTGATCCAAGAGGTAAAGTATCAGCAAATTGGACATTGCCGATTTATGTTTTTCTTTAATTATTATTACTAATTCTAAATCTGTAACATGTTATTTTTTTTGCAGTTTGTAGCCAAGGAAGGAGATACAGTTGAACCAGGCACCAAAATTGCAATAATTTCAAAGTCCGGTGAGGGTGTAGTGGATGATCATGTTGCTCCATCTGAGAAAGCTGAATCTCCTCCTCCTGTGAAAAAGAGCAAAGAGGACCAGCCAAAAACGCCTAAAGTTGAAACAGCTCCTGTTAAAGAGAAACCGAAGACAGCCTCTCCTCCACCGCCTCCTAAACGCTCTGCTACAGAACCGCAGCTCCCCCCTAAAGATAGGGAAAGACGTGTAGGACTCATTTTTGCTTACTTTTTCGATGTTGTTGTGTTATTATTAAGCTTAATTTCCCAGCCAATAAAATCGTGATACAATGCTTGAACATTGAATGTGTGTTTATCACTGATTACAGGTTCCAATGACTAGGCTTAGGAAGAGAGTTGCAACGCGTTTGAAAGATTCTCAAAACACATTTGCGTTGTTGACTACATTCAATGAAGTTGATATGTAAGTGCTTATCTTTATTTTTCAATTTTGCTCGGTGCATGATTGGGTGGATATGCAAAATCATTCAAAGAGCTATAATTTGGAAGTAAAATGATCAGGTCTAAGAGCTCCACTTGTTACGTTAGATAAAACACACTCAAAACAGAACAATATAAGGAGAATATAAAGAGAAAAGTAATTGGCGAAACTGCAACTTTGATTAATAATCAAATAACTGTTACAATCTCTAACTGCTGAACTTTAATCAACGTTAAAGTTTAACGAGACAACTTTTATTCTGGCTGCTATCTTAACTTAGGGAATGCCTAAGCTATTTATAGGCTATAACTAATCCTATAACAAGTAGGATTATGACAGAATAACTTATTTCTAGTTCAACAAGGATTAAGACCAGATTACTAGAATAACTCCTAGTTCAATAAGGAGTCTGAATAATCTCCAATCCTAATACCAACTAGACTTGATTCTAACAGTCATTCTCATACTAATACTAAGGGGTATCCTCCTGGATCACGGCTTCCTCCTCAAGAGCGATGAGCTCCTGCTGAAGTAAGAAGAGAATAATCGGAAATGCCGCAACGGCCATCTCCCTGATTCTCAACTGCTTTCGATTTGGGCTTCCAACTATTCCATGTACCCCTACCAATACTCACCATAAACCTTTGAGCCTTCTCAACCTCCCTTCTGTCTTTCCATTCAACATCTCCGTTTGCAACCGAAAATATCAAATAACAGTGATCTAGAGGCAAATATCCGAGACATACCTCAAATGGCGACTTCATCGTAGAACCATAAAAAGCCCTATTGGAGTAAAAGTAAAACCCCAAAACAGGTCTCCAAACAATCAAGCCAATTATCAAGCATAATTGCATCGATCGAGCCATAATAGACAGAAATTTCCACATTAAAGTCAACATGCAAATTGCATAGAGGATCACGAGTACTAATCTGCCTAGCACCCGCAATTACCCCTGCGTCCTTCCCATCTCTGCAAAAATCAAGCCGCTTCACCTCGTCGACCAACTCTAGAGTCTTATTCGAAAATCCAGAAACGGGTGCCTCACTTAACTTTGCTAGGATTTCAACAAGCATGGACTGCATAACCGTGAAACCTGTCTTCAACTCTTTAACACCTTTCTCTAACGCCTTTAGACGATTCTTCGTACTCAGATCGTCACCCATCATTAATCTGTTTTGCTTGTATAAACCCCGATGCTTTTCTAACCCAGTAACAAGTTTTACTCCAGATTGCACAACTGAATTGCGCGTACATACCATACACCACACACTCCCGAAGATCGAACTTGAATCTGATACCACTTGATCAGGTACCCCAAAGATCGAAACTTGAATCTGATACCACTTGATCGGGTGCCCCAAAGATCGAAACTTGAATCTGATACCACTTGATCAGGTACCCCAAAGATCGAAACTTGAATCTGATACCACTTGATCAGGTCTAAGAGCTCCACTTGTTACGTTAGATAAAACACACTCAAAACAGAACAATATAAGGAGAATATAAAGAGAAAAGTAATTGGCGAAACTGCAACTTTGATTAATAATCAAATAACCGTTACAATCTCTAACGGATGAACTTTAATCAACCTTAAAGTTTAACGAGACAGCTTTTATTCTGACTGCTATCTAACTTAGGGAATACCTAAGCTATTTATAGGCTATAACTGATGCTATAACAAGTAGGATTATAACAGAATAACTTATTTCTAGTTCAACAAGGATTATGACCAGATTACCAGAATAACTCCTAGTTCACTAAGGAGTCTGAATAATCTCCAATCGTAATACCAACTAGACTTGATTCTAACAGTCATACTCATCCTAATTCTAAGGGGTATCCTCCTGGATCATAAAACCAGTTTGGATGATATACATACACACACACATGGTGTTTTGGTCTAATCAAAGATGTTTGTACTTTGCTCTGAGGAGTTTTTACCTGCAACAGACAATTTACTCCATTCTTCATTAAAAGAAAAAACAATTTACATCAACAGATTAATTAGCTATTTGATTACTCTTATCTCATATTATCTTTGAAAATCGAAGAGCTGATTGAATGAGTTGATCTCATATTCAGCCAAAGTCCATTTTATAGTTATTTACGTGCTACTAGTTTAAACTTTAACCTCATGAGGATGGACTTATTCTGTTAATTTACAACTTATTGCAGGACTAATCTGATGAAACTCCGCTCCGAATACAAAGATGCTTTTGCAGAAAAACATGGCGTCAAGTTAGGGTTAATGTCTGGATTTGTGAAGGTCAGTAGTCAACCATGCCATTATTTTTACTTGAACTGAATTTGGGAATAGGTATGCATGGGTTTTGGTTTCCTAAATTCTTAATTGAAATCTGAAAATTTTCCATCGTAAATTTTCAGGCTGCTGTTAGTGGACTTCAGAATCAACCAATTATTAATGCTGTAATAGATGGGGATGATATCATATACCGGGACTACATTGATATTAGCATAGCTGTTGGTACCCCAAAGGTCTGTCAACTGTATTTTCCCTTGATATCTTCTTTCTATTAAAAAAGAAGATCGGATGCAACTGTTTTACAAGGCTCTTATTGGAGCTTATTATGTATTTAACATTTGTTATACCTTTCAATGTACCTGCATGACATGATAAATGGTGTTTACTGTTCTTAAATTAGTTATCAGGTAGACAATTGCAACTGCTATCAAAACAAAACTACAGTATAATTTCCCCAAGTTATAACCTGTGTTTTATTCATTTCGGCATCCATCTTTGATGCTCTTTTTGTTATAGCCCCACTAAAACGGTAAAACACTAAGACCTCATTTGACCATGTCCTAATGTAAATTCTCTTTTTCTGTCTGTTGAGATCACTTCCTATTTAAATATGGATCTACTACTTGAGTCTTGAGCTTGTGATATGAAACTTCAATATTGGGTAACATGCTTGCAAAATGAAGATTTGTTTTGGGTAACGACACTGGGATCCCTTTATATGTTTTAGACAACCAGTAGAGTATTGTGCAGCAGCACAAGCTGAATTATTCTTGCATTTGGGGAAATGTCTTGTTTTCATTATAAGTCCACTTATTCTGTATCTCCCATTCCAGGGTCTTGTTGTTCCGGTTATCCGAAATGCCGAGAACATGAACTTTGCTGAGATTGAAAAGGAGATCAATACTCTTGCTAAAAAAGCTGTTAGTGGGACCATATCAATTGATGAAATGGCTGGCGGTTCATTCACAATATCCAACGGCGGTGTCTATGGAAGCCTGATAAGCACACCCATTATCAATCCCCCTCAGGCTAGATTTTGAACCATCAAATGTTGCATCTGATTAATTATTTAGCATAATTACTGTTTTAAGTGATTATTGAGAGAATAGTTTTTCTAACAAACTTTATTGTTTTGACAGTCCGCAATTTTGGGTATGCATTCAATCGTGAGCCGTCCTATGGTTGTTGGAGGAGACATTGTTGCAAGACCGATGATGTATATTGCACTGACATATGATCATCGGCTTATTGATGGGAGAGAGGCTGTCTTTTTCCTGCGGCGAATCAAGGATGTGGTAGAGGATCCTCGCAGGTTGCTTCTTGATATATGATTCTTGTTGGTCCCCTTATCTGCAGGTATACCTGTCTAAATACACTGAGAAATTGTAGTCTTGAATAAACAAGGAGTTGAAAGTTTTGTACTTTTGCGTTGATTTTTCTCTTTGGTTCAAACAAGTTGCTAAACCACAGCTGGCCCAAGTTTATTGGGGAATGAACAATCTTGTTGATTTATATTTTTGACAGTTTATACTGCTTAGTGGTTTTTTATGCTTTAGTTCTGAATCGAAGATATTGGTTTGGCCCTTAACGAGAATGGGGTGTATTTCTGGGTGATGTTTTGTACAATTTTGCGATTATTTTTTATGTTGTATTGGAGATCCCTAATTCCCTGCACTCAATATAGAGATAGATACTTTTACTCGGTTGCTTGCAACTTTAAGGAGGCGAGAAATTGTCGTCCTATATGGCAAGTATCATACTGGAGCATACATAGACAAGTAGGATCTTTTTTTAGGCAGAAAAATTAAATTTCTCATCAAAGTCTGTAATATGGAATTATTCCAACAGATGCACCATATTGTGCCACCTTTACATTTATTTGCAACAATTTCAAAGTCGAGTATTAACATAGGAAACGTTCAACGTTGTGTTATGTATAGGACGAAGTCCCATCACCAGACTGAGAAAGCGTGAACTTTTTTTTTGGTTTGGTCCCTATATATATTTTTTCCTTAGAACTTATTGGTCGTTATCTTAGTACGTTGTAAATTCGAAGAAACAGAACACAAGGAGTGGCATTGATGTTTTTCACCTCGTATGGTGTGGTAATGTTATGACAAAAGCTGCATTGTAAATTCACGTGGAGCGACTGTAAAGATAAATCATAATTCCAATCCAAATGGTTAAAGAGATCCTGGTTTTTCTGTTCTAGGAAAGGAGCCAATATCTTGATTGATAATCTATGTTCTTCTTGTTATGAAATCGTTATGCTTTGAAGGTGCCTGATTTTAGAACTGCAACCGTGTTCTCCTAAGTATAAAACATGCTCCAAAGCTAGCTAGTCTTATGTTTGCATACAGTCTTGTATCTAGCTACGAGGGATTAGCTTGTTGATTTTGGTAATTAGCTTCTCCAAAAAGGCAAAAAAATACTACAGTATTGAGTCCTTGGAATGTTGATTTACTTATTTACTTTTGTTAGATAAGCTATCCAGGAGAAATAATAATGGAATTGGATGATAAGGTCAGACCAGGAGGGGGACGGTGGAGCACACTATGTCTAATTTTACAGACAATCATAACTTAGTAAATAGCAAATAAATGTTTGTGAGACAACTAATTCAGGCTTTGTTTCCTCAACAAGGATCCATAAAAGCAAGTTGTCCATGCTATGCTTTCTGGAATTTGGACAAAGATGCTTGCACATTGTTTTACTTTATTAAAGTGATTATTCTAAACCAGAAAAAAGTTAACCAGCTTGGCTCAAGTTCCAAATGCATATAATGGCAACTGCTAACTTAGTACGAGTTGCGTTTGTACCTGTTTTATGACCTAAAAAGACTTCGATGATAGAACTCCAAATGCTTTTACAACTATTGTGGAAATAGATAGCAAGGACGTTTGATTACAAATAAAATAAAATAGCAAGGACGTTTGGGAGATTTTGTTTTGAAAAGTTCAATACTGAACTTTAGTAGTACTCCATCCGTTCCGTAATATGTTTAGTATGCTATTTTGTTATGTTTCACAATATAAATCCAATTTCCATCAATAGAAAGTTTTGTTATGTAATTTTACATATTTGTCATTCTAACATTAACTTGAATAAAAAATATGTAAAAAGTAGCGGTAAATTTTAGAAAATGGGTGTTAAAGTAGGGTGATGATGATGTTTTCTTAAATTGAAAGAGTTATTGTATGGGACTTGTATTGTGAAACGAATAGAGTACTAAGTTGCAGCACCGGGAGGAATCTTATCAATGATAAATTTGATAAATTCTACAAGTGATTGCATGTAAGGTTAAGATATACACGTCAGGATGCTAAGATACACTTTGTTACTATCCTATAAAGTATTCTGATCACTTTGCCAATTGTTTTTAAAAGCATTTACAGATGATATTCAAGTTATTAATGACATTTTTTTTTTACATGTCAAAGAAAACTTTGTTGCTATCCTGTCATATTATTAGTAAAACGAGTGTCGTTAAATGTAGTAACAACATCATATTACACCCACTTTAGCAACATACATTTGTTTGCTATCCTATGCCGGACTGATGAATCACTCTGTTACCATGCCAAGTTCTACAATGGTGGCAAAATTATCGGGAAAAAAATACGTGCTAATTCATTCTATGATCCATGTGTTGTCTAGAAGTAGCACAATGAAATTCTTCTACCTGTTCGAAATGGTCGTCTCCAATGTAGGGGTCCAAGACAAAAGTGCTATACAATATACGCCAAAGTCGGTATCTTTGCATACCATATATGTATTAAATAATTGCCATTTTAAACAAAGCCGGTATTCATATGTTAGCTATGATTTGACACATAGATAAGGTTAACGTCATCATAATATCACGCGTGACAACGGAATAAGACTAAAGAGGAAAATATATGCCACTGATAATGAAGATAACTTAGAGCATTCTATGATTTTAGTTAAAAAAAACACTGTAAATCATTTTAATTCGTTAGTAGAGAACACATGGGATTCTCACACAATGTTGTTACCTTGGTGGGTTGACCTTAAATTCTCAATCTTGGTTTTTTATCAACAGTGGTTAAATGTGGATGATTTTATGTCAATATAGACGTTAATCCGGTTTATGTTTCCTTTAATAATTATTGACCCTCAACATGAAGGCAGAGTCGGCTCAACACTTCCGTATCCCTATCATTGTAATCTTCTTACAAAAAGAACGTAAGTTGAAAATCAACGGCGAAATTAATATGAATGTAAGCAGCTCATTCACATATTTCTCGCATTGAATTTCACACACAAAAAAAGCGTATTTGATCTTTCATAGTTTCAATCACATCTGGTTTTCAAGTTTCAGATATCATAACTGAATAAAAATAGTTTCAATTGTACAAATTTCGTTTATGTGATGGTATAAGTTCATTTTCAATTCTCAGATTGCTAAATAGGAGCATCTTTTTTAGAAGCTCTAGTGGAGTTAGCATTAAACTCCAATCATACGAGTATGTCTTTTCTAAAGAATATGCTTTAAGTTGATCTAATCTAATTAAGACAAACATAAGATTGATTATATAGTCCTTTCTGGTCAGGTTTATCTAACTACCATACGAAAGTTGGAATCATGCTCTTGATGTTTATCAATTCTTTATTTCAAATTGTATCCACATGGTCAACACATGACTATGCATGAATTTCAAAATACAAACTCCGAAAAAGTACCGGAAGCTATGAAAAAATGTATTAAGTTTTGGTAAAATCCAACATAAGGGAGTTAGGTGAAATGGGGTTGGTTACAGCCAAATAGATATAATCCATAATTTGACGCATTCTAATTGGAATTTTACAAGCAACAGCTTACTCTGGCTGGGCACACAGATGCCACAGTAGGGGAACAATCAAATTAAAATCACAAGTTGGAATATTTGCATTACCGAGTTGGCTTAATTTAAATATAGAGAAACATAAGATAAGGATTGTTAGTTGACTCATTCCCAATTAAAAAAATCAACTACTACTACAATTCAGCAAACAAACAACGTATCGGGAATAAACCTATGAATAACATAGGCATAGAGTCGCTAGTGTTCACACACAAAAGGCCAAGTTAGTTCTCGGAAACATACTAAAAAGGGTGGTTGTTGACTTGTAATCTTGCAACCTTTGGTTTTTGAATCACAAAAATTCTAAACAATTTTAATAAAAGTAGTTCAGATTGACTCATAGACAAAACAAAAGTATACAAATTATATCAAAAGGCAGTTGACTTGTAACAATATAGCCTTGCTTGAAATTTCGATAACACTTTAAGGTAGTTCTACAGGTATGCAGATCATCAAATGCCCTCAAAAAGTTTAAAGGTAGTTGACCTGAAAAATAGTAGCCTTAATTGCTTGCCATTTGATTCACACAAACACTTACTTGCCATAGATACATATGTAAACAAATACCCGCGTTTATTCCCTTCTTTTACCTTCCTTTGTTCATATATTTTTTTTCCCGTTTTGTACCTTGATTTCTTGATTTTTTTAATTTTTTTTTACCATGTTTTCTATTTTCATTTCCTTTTTATACATTTGTTTCTTAATTTTTCTTTTTTTTACATTGGTTTTTACTTTATTTTCCTTTTTGTTCCCGAGTTTTAGTGGTTGAAAATTGACTAAAAATAAATAAATAAATATAAAGCATAGTAAAAAAACAAAAATTAAGAAATAAATGTACAAAAAGGAAATCAAAGTAAAATAAAAATAAAAATTAAGAAATAAAGGTACAAAACCAAAATAAATAAATAAACAAAAGTATAAAAAGATATAAAACCCCAAATACCCACAAAATCTAGTTGACCTATAATATTGTAGCCTTGCTTGACATTTGAATCACACAAATTCATAATCACTTCAACAAAAGTAGCTTCTACTTCATATAAAGATGCCCACAAAGGGTGGTTGACTAGTAATATTAAGGCCTTGTTACTTGGCATTTGAATAACTCAAGTAGCAAACCACCAAACAAAAAGTCGTTTATGTTCACATATAGATACATGTACAGGGTATAAACGCATCCCCACAAAGGGTTGTTGACTTGTTGCATTTCCCACTTTGTTCAAAGTCAATGGCACTCTAGATAAGAACGAGAAGACCACTATAAGGCCTAATTCTATTTTCACACATGTTGCCTAAATTGAAGTCTTCAAATTTTACCTGGACAAGTTGAGGGCAACAACTTGTATTAGTCATACAAAGTTTTAGTATTGGATTTCAGATGAATATATAGGAACTAGTATTAGATTTCAGATGAAAAATACTCATTAATTATGTAATATCACAACGAATGTTAGTCTAACAAAGAGCCCAATAAAATAGATATAATAGAATTAATTAGTCTCTTTGCTAATGAACTTCACAGATATAGAAAAGATTCAAGCAAGTTGATTTGAGCCGAAAAAACTTCTGCTAACTAAACTCCGGAAATCGTTTTGGTTCTGAGCTAAAACTTAACAAGGTGCTTTACTTGAAGTTGGAATTCAAACTCTTCTATTTGAAGTTTTGAACCCATTATTCAGCAGTAACTTAAAATTGTAAATTATTGTTAAGTCCGGGCTTACGAAACCTCTTAATTAAGAGTAACGAAACAGCGAATACTGCTAGGTTCACTTCCGTTTCTCTAGACAGTGTGCTAATTGGTTGAATTTTCGCTATCGGACCCATTTCCGTCCTCCGTATCGTGTAAAAAAATATCTCTGAACATAATTTTATTGGTAATAAGAAATAACTTAATGGAAAGACAAATACCAGTAATTGATTTAAAACACTTGAATTGAACAACAATAGAATTTTTCATTAAATTTCTTTCTAAACCAATATTTACAGAAATAGTACTACTATCTAGTAAAACATTCTCAGACATCATAGCTGTATCTCTCAACACACTAAAACTATTAAGAAAAACAGCCACGTCACCAGAATACTCTGGCAATAAATCAATAGAACTATCATAACTTAAGCTACCAAACACTAATTCTGATTCAACAACAATGGACTCTATTTCAACACCAATTATATCTTCTTCATCTTCATAAACCCTAACACTAATCCAATCTTCATCTAAATCCCAATTCGGAACACTCAAATCCGATAGTTCAACCAAACCCTTAATTCTCTCGGAAGACGAATTAGCCCCATCGTTTACATGGACCGAATTGCAACCACTCTCGAACGAGTCCCAAAACCCTTCTTCAAGCACACTTGTAGGCGAAACACGAACAAACTCATCAAATATACTAGAACTTATAAATTTCACGTTATCGAAAAATGAATGACCAAGAAGCTCTTTCGCGGACCACCTCTCCTTCGAATCCCTCTCCAAGCACTTGCTCAAGAAATCCTTAGCCTCGACGGAGATATTCATCGGAATTATAGGCGAATTGCCTAAAAACCCAACTTTATACAAAACCGAAACTGGGTTATCCTCATTCGAAAAAGGGTGTGACCCAGTTGCCATTTCGATCACCGTGCACCCCAACGCATAAACATCAGCAGGAAAACTTTGTTCCTCCCCGCACGCCACCTCAGGCGCCATGTAAGCAGGCGTACCGGAAAATGCTGATGTGGCGACCAACTTAGCGCAACCAAAGTCCGCGACTTTCACCCCATCTTTTCCAATTAGTACATTTTGTCCTTTAATATCGCAATGTACGATACCATTACTATGTAAATAGTTTAGTCCGAGTAATATCTGGTGAGATAAAATCTTGATAGTCGATTCGTTTAGTGATCCTCCGTTTGCTTTGATGAGGTCCGAGACGGTGCCACGTGGACAATACTCCATGAAGAGATTATAATATTGGGTTTCGTTTTCTTTTGTGATTTGGTGACCTTTGTATTGAACTATGTAAGGGGAGCTTAGTTTGGACAGAATCTCTTTCTCTCTCTGGAGAGAGACGGAAAGAGAGAGATCCGTGGACTTCACCGCAAAGACCTCTCCCGTGGAGGATGAAGTAGCGATCGATACGGTGGCGGTGGTGCCTCGACCGATTATTTCTCCCCTGTTAAATTCCATTTTTTTATTTCTAAGGTAAACTAAAACAGGGGAGTTTGTGTATATATAGAGAGAGAAATATATAGCTTGTTGTTGTTGTAGCTCAATTTGGTTTTAATAAAAATTGGGGGAGATGGGGAATATATATATGCGATAGAGGGTGTACATATATATATATATATAAAGTTTCAAGTGTCGTTACGCGTTTGGTGGGTAATAGTTTGGTTTTAATTAAATAACCATGAAATTGTATAGCTACACACACCATCTGTACCACTGCAGGAAAAGTATATTTTAATTTTATGATAGAAAAAATTTGGTGAAATTTATCAAAACTACCAATTTCTAAATACATTCACAATTTTCACACTACTAGTTTTAATACCTAACCTTTACATTAACACGATTTGATAGTAATTTTGAGTACCCAATCTTTACTGTGTCGCAAATAGATCGTTTTTTCATAATTGTAACTTTGTTTTACAAAATTAATGTATCTAAATTATAAAAATTGAAAGAATTAAAAAATAATCAAATTGTGTTTTATGATTTATCTAGTAATCAACTTGAGAAAAAAAAATTCGACAATCCAAAAAAAAAAAAAACTAACTAATAATGTTATGATATAGTACAACAATATTTGTTGGTAGATATAACTTGAATTAATTTACAAAGTTATCTATTGATGAAATGATGTCATGGGACATTCGTTAGTAAAACCGGTCGAAATATCTAAATGTATAAACTTTGCAAGTTTTTTTGTAGTTAAAGAAAAAATTCATTTTAAATTTGAGTTAATACATATCACTCGTGGTATATACAGAGTGATAAAAAAACAGTTTGAGAACATTTCAAAACCCAAAGAGAACAAACTATTACAGGTAAATAAAACTAGCACTCATAGCAAATAGCCTCAAGAATTGTGTTCAATCAACCCAGAAAAACCAGTTTCATCTACAAGTTAAATCGCTATGAAAGAAATATCAGTATAGCAACCGTTTGTATAGTGCACGATATGTTTTTGAAACTTTTAGCAACAAATCGTATAATAAGAGATCAGTCATCAGTATCGTTCCGTTGTGAACAAAAAATTTGTAATAAACATTAGTTAAGAGGTTGGATTTTTCGATTGCAATTTTTTTTTTCACGCAAAAACCGTAAATCCAAATTATAAACCGTAATTATGATTTACGGTTTACCTTTTTATTTATTTTTTGTGAAAAAAATCATAAAAAATCTAAAAATAGTTATACAACTTAGAAAGTGAGTAAAAAATATTTTAAATTTAATATTAAATTTTTTTACTTATTTTTTTATCTGAAAAAAAATACTACAAAAATTGTAAAATTAACAAAACATGGTTGAAAAAGTTAGATATTAATTTTACAACTATGTTTTACAATTTTTGTGGTGTTTTTTGTAAAAAAGTAGCAATAAAAGACAAAAATATAATAAAAATCAATAAAAAAAACTAGAATTAACTTTGAAATATTTTTACTCATTTGTTAACTAGTATAACTATATTTACATTTTGTATGATTTTTTTTTTTTTTAAAAAAAAGAGGTAAACCGTAATTCAGAATTACGATTTATAATTTGATAAGAAAAATAAAATTACAGTCGAAAAATACAGCCTAGTTAAAAATATTTTTTGTTACTTTAAAAAAGAAAAGTAGAATTAATAAACGGCGTGAAGGGAGGTACAAGTTTTGGAGTGGAAAGTGTGGGAATGCAGTTGAGAGTGACCACGTGGCCTAATATTAGAGGCCGAATATGGCCGGCAGTTGCTTCCCCCTTTTTAAATATGAAAACGGTTCCCACTTGATGTCACGTGACCACGTGACCATCCCGATATCACCGGTTACGTAAGCATATGCTATTATCGTTTGTTATTCTTTTCTTTTTTTTTTCATTTTGCGGCGCTTAATTCTTTTGTTTTTTTTTGTTTTTCCATTTCTCTTGGGATACTGTGTTTTAATTATTTTTATTATACACTATCAATGTTAAGGTTTAATTAATAGCATGTTCTTCAGATTAGAAAATGGTAGTCAAGCCGGCTATGCCGATACTTTTTTTTATTTATTTTCTTTCTGATTAAGCATATTTAATGGAATCAATATCTTTTTTAATTTGAGTTTCTGATTTTACTACTTATATATAGATGTCTTGTGTACTTGTGTTCACTAATTATGCTTCAACGGATAAAATCACATTTCCATTTGGCTACTTGTCTAGCTAATATGTAAAAGGACATTTTGTTTAGTTAATTAGAGGAAATAGAATGTGAGAATGATTATAGTTTACCCTCTTTTTTTTGTAAGGAAAAATTATTTATTTTATTTTTAAATGTTTGTATTTTGTCTGAAGAGTGTAACCCAATTATGTTAATTAGATGATTTTATGAAGGTTAAATAAGTAAAGTATAAGTCGTGATTAATTTATATTTTCGGGTAAAACGGATCAGATTTTTCATACTGTCAAAATAAAAAAATTTACCATATATATTAACTAGAGGCAGAGGGAGAGACTCGGTAAAAATGCGGGAATAATTTTACATTTTGCGGGGAATAATCACTACAAGAAAATAACAGGATAACAACAACCGGTCTGTTACTATACGGCTTGTTACAGAAAATTCAGCAATAGTAGAACAACATTTATGAACACTTAGCAACAGTTTTTGTTGTTATATTGTTGCTAAAATTCAGCAACAAACTGTATACTATCAGACAAATTATAACTGAACCGTTGTTATATACATTTTTTTTGTTGTAGTGAATTTTAATAATAGGAGGAAGAATAAGATATAAAAAAAACCGACAGATTGTGTAATTATACATTTCTCAAAATAAATGAAGAAACAACTATGCATATAAAGCTGTAAAAAGAACAGTCTATTATGTATCATTAATTAATTTACTTGACGGTGTTATGGGAAATATGCGAAAGAAAATGCTATAGCTGTATGGATTTATTGGGGGATGTTTATATAGCCATGTGCATGTCTCTGTAGTTATAGCATATTTTAATTTATCTATAAAAATTATTTCGTAATTATTTTGCAAATTGTAATTATTAATCGTATGTTCCCAAGGGACGTAGTTATTTAAACGATCGGATATGACTTTTGGGGCACTAAGTGTAGCCTTAGTATCATTTGTTAGGATATAATTCATTTGATTTTTTTATTCAATTAAATTTGGGTATAGAAGAAACTCAGAAATTAATTAATTGGAGAAAACTATGTCAATAATTCAATGACAAACAACTAATTAACAAATGCTTATTAATATTCTATTCCACTTGGATTTACATTTTCGAGAAGGAATGTGGAGACTTTTACATTATACCAAGTCTTAAGTGAAATTAATGTCAAGTCCACTCACAGTGTGAATTATAAAGAGGTTCACATGATTAATTAAATTGACCCTAAGATTACGGTTAAATAAATGGTAATATTCCGAACTCTTACAATTTTCAATTCACGCAAGAAGAAAAAAGGTTACCCATTGTTTAGCTTATTGCCATTACTTTTTCTGTTTTCATTGCACGAGGTCTATGCGTGCCTCAATGTTACTTCTATTCTAATGTAAGGTTGAGGAAAATGTGAAAGAAAATAGGTTCACACTTATGATCGAAGGTGCCAATTTCTTATAATCTACACTACGTCTATAACCGAAATTGTCAACGAGATAAATGTTGTTTTTTGTTTATTTGAACTTTGAAAAATAAGTTTAGCATAAAACACACACACACACACACACACACACACACACACACACATATATATATATAATATGCTAAATATTGTTTTTTGTTTATTTGAACTTTGAAAAATAAGTTTAGCATAAAACACACACACAGGGGCGAAGCCAGGATGTGTAAATGCGGGATGCCAAAATATACCCAAAAAAAAAGCAACTTAAAATAATAATTTTTCATACTCACTCATAATCTATATACCCCATTTAAGTGTTGTTGAACAAATACCAAAGCATAAACACAAAAATTATTGCAAATAACTAACATGATACCTGATAAAATCAAAAGAAATGAACCCGACGGCTGCTCGCATTCGCAAATGCATCAATGATAGTTTCCGTGCTAAATTTTGAAGCAATATCTTTCTCAATATACATCATCATACAATCTTCAAGATAATCGGCTTCCATTTTATTACGAATACTAGTTTTGATGATATTCATAGCTGAAAATGATCTTTCTGCGGTGGCGGTAGAAACGGGAAGAGTAAGCACGAGAACCACAATTCTATAAACAAGCTGATATGTTGTAGACCATTTTGTTTCTACCAACCATTGACAAATCTCGGAAATCGATGATAAATTCTTGTATTCAGGAAGAGAAATAACACAATTCTCGTAATGTCGAAGTTCCAATTTCAAGTTATTTTTCTCAAACTCCGTAAAGTCCTCCGGATAAAATTTGTCAACAATTAGACAAATATCATCAATTTTGAATATTGAAGAGTGACAATTAGGATTCAAAGTAGAACTAAGAACTAACAATTCCATTACTTGCTCATCAAAGCGACGATTTAGTTCTTGAATTTGAGAATCTATAGCACGATAGAAAATATCAACTCTATAGCGGTCAAGTACTGAAAAGTTATCACGAGTGGGATCATACCTCGAAGAATATTTTGCATTCAAGTTTGGGATATCAATGTTGCGTGATTCACAAAAGAGTTTGACGGTAGCAACCAAATCATCGAATTCATCATCTCTAAGATTTTGAAGAAGGCTTTTAGTAGATAAAACCATTGAAGTAGCCTTAAGAATGTCTTGAGTTTTAGATTGCAAAGCTAGACAAAGAGAATTCGTGATTCCTAACATTGACTTCATAAGATGAAGTATAAAGACAAATTCAAAGGAAGTTAATGGCTTATGTGTTGAACGAGCTTCTCCCTTTAGAGAAGTAGGTCCATCTTCATAAATATTAAGTAAAACCATGCAAGCAGCACTATACATTTTTATCAAGCTAGAAACAGACTTTAGGTGAGAACTCCAGCGAGTATCACCAGGTCGTTGCAGATTACCAATTTGATTTAATCCTCTTCCAGTCTCAAGCTCTTCAATGGAAATTAAGAAAGCAATATCATCGGCATGGGCAGCTTTCAACTCATCATTTCTCTTGCATGATGCACTAACAATATTCACGATCCGAAGCAATTTAGCAAAAAATCGGTCGACTGGAAGCACTTCTTTTGCTGATGCCACTAATGCTAATTGTAATCGATGTGCGAAGCAGTGAACATAATAAGCATATGGGCAATCACTTAATATCAAAGCTTGTAGTCCATGAAACTCACCCCGCATGTTACTTGCACCGTCAAATCCTTATCCCCGAATATTCCGAATATCGAGATTGTGGTGATTGAGAACTGAGCATATGCTATCTTTTAGTGTCACTGCCATAGTGTTGGGAACATGAACAATACCAAAAAAACGCTCCCGTAAAACACCATTTTTATCAACAAATCTTATAACTACTGCCATCTGCCCCTTTTTTGACGCATATCGAGCTTCGTCCACTATAATGCAGAATTTATCATGCCCAATTTCTTCTCGAATCGCCTCTTTCACTTTTATAGAAAAGATATGTAAAATTTCTTTTTGAATATCAGACGACTTGTAAGTGGCATTCTTTGGAACATTTATCAATACTTTGGTGGCTTCTTCCTAATAGGTGGTACCACTTGTTGGTATGCCTTCCACCTTTGTCGATCAACAGCACTTCATCCTTGATGGTGGAGTCGATCTTCTTGACTTCCACGGCTTTTGTCGGCGTTGCCAACCACTTGTTGATTTTCTCCTTTTGGATGGAGATACCTACAACACAGGATTTGTCTTTTTGTACCCAATTTCTTTTGGGTCCGACATTGTTAGTGGCTCGGGTCTTAACTAACCATTTCAAATTGCTTCTACTAACATGGAAGCGATTTGGGCATTTAGAAGAGTTATGCTCACTTCTACTACAATGAATGCAATGCATAGATTTTTTCGAATAACGAGAACTATGCGACTTTTTATAGGAAGTTTTAGAAGTATGATGTAACGACCCGGCCCCACGGACCGAACCGCCACGCCCGTATCAACAATATTGTCCGCTTTGGCACAACTTCCCAGGGGAGTCACCCATCCTGGTACTACTCTTGGTTAAGCACGCTTAACCGTGGAGTTCCGTCCTCGCTATTGTGCCGCACGGCTTTAAAAGGCCTTGTTAATAGGAAATGGATCTTTAAGCTCATATACCACACGAGTACTCTCGTATCTGGGCGATGTGGGACTGACGCACAACACCGCACCACAGAATTTCCTTCTGGGAAATCTGGGTCGTCACAATCACCCTCCCTTTAGGCACGACGTCCTCGTCGGGCACGTCGCCCTTCCGGGGTTCACACACTCGTGCTAGTCCCCACATTTCCGGCCAGATAGAGGCTCTGATACCATCTGTAACGACCCGGCCCTACGGACCGAACCGCCACGCCCGTATCAACAATATTGTCCGCTTTGGCACAACTTCCCAGGGGGTCACCCATCCCGGTACTACTCCAAGTTAAGCACGCTTAACTGTGGAGTTCCGTCCTCGCTGTTGTGCCGCACGGCTTTAAAAGGCCTTGTTAATAGGAAATGGATCTTTAAGCTTATATACCACAAGGGTACTCTCATATCTTGGCGATGTGGGACTGACGCACAACACCGCACCACAGAATTTCCTTCCTGAAAATCTGGGTCGTGACAATCACCCTCCCTTTAGGCACGACGTCCTCGTCGGGCACGTCGCCCTTCCGGGGCTCACACACTCGTGCTAGTCCCCACATTTCCAGCCAGATAGAGGCTCTGATACCATCTGTAACGACCCGGTCCTACGGACCGAACCGCCACGCCCGTATCAACAATATTGTCCGCTTTGGCACAACTTCCCAGGGGGTCACCCATCCTGGTACTACTCCAGGCTAAGCACGCTTAACCGTGAAGTTCCGTCCTCGCTATTGTGCCGCACGGCTTTAAAAGGCCTTGTTGATAGGAAATGGATCTTTAAGCTCATATACCACACGAGTACTCTCGTATCTGGGCGATGTGGGACTGACGCACAACACCGCACCACAGAATTTCCTTCTGGGAAATCTGGGTCGTCACAATCACCCTCCCTTTAGGCACGACGTCCTCGTCGGGCACGTCGCCCTTCCGGGGCTCACACACTCGTGCTAGTCCCCACATTTCCGGCCAGATAGAGGCTCTGATACCATCTGTAACGACCCGGCCCTACGGACCGAACCGCCACGCCCGTATCAACAATATTGTCCGCTTTGGCACAACTTCCCAGGGGGTCACCCATCCCGGTACTACTCCAAGTTAAGCACGCTTAACTGTGGAGTTCCGTCCTCGCTGTTGTGCCGCACGGCTTTAAAAGGCCTTGTTAATAGGAAATGGATCTTTAAGCTTATATACCACAAGGGTACTCTCATATCTTGGCGATGTGGGACTGACGCACAACACCGCACCACAGAATTTCCTTCCTTGTAACGACCCGGTCCTACGGACCGAACCGCCACGTCCGTATCAACAATATTGTCCGCTTTGGCACAACTTCCCAGGGGGGTCACCCATCCTGGTACTACTCCAGGTTAAGCACGCTTAACCATGGAGTTCCGTCCTCGCTATTGTGCCGCACGGCTTTAAAAGGCCTTGTCGATAGGAAATGGATCTTTAAGCTCATATACCACACGAGTACTCTCGTATCTGGGCAATGTGGGACTGACGCACAACACCGCACCACAGAATTTCCTTCCTGGAAATCTGGGTCGTCACAATCACCCTCCCTTTTAGGCACGACGCCCTCGTCGGGCACGTCGTCCTTCAGGGGTCCACACACGTGCTAGTCCCCACATTTCCGGCCAGATAGAGGCTCTGATACCATCTTGTAACGACCCGGTCCTACGGACCGAACCGCCACGTCCGTATCAACAATATTGTCCGCTTTGGCACAACTTCCCAGGGGGGTCACCCATCCTGGTACTACTCCAGGTTAAGCACGCTTAACCATGGAGTTCCGTCCTCGCTATTGTGCCGCACGGCTTTAAAAGGCCTTGTCGATAGGAAATGGATCTTTAAGCTCATATACCACACGAGTACTCTCGTATCTGGGCGATGTGGGACTGACGCACAACACCGCACCACAGAATTTCCTTCCTGGAAATCTGGGTCGTCACATATGATGAGCGGTTTTGGTTTGAAAACCTAAACCTCTTCTATTATTACAAGAGTTCGGAAAAACTCTTGAAGTGCTCTCTTGTTTAAAAACAACCTTTTGTATAGGCGGAATAGGAGTTGTAGACATGCTAGAAGATTTGACATAGCGGGTTGTGCTTGATCCAATAGAGTTGGAAACGAAACCCAAACCGCTTTTGTCATTGACATCTTTTTGACAACTCAAAATTTCGTCCAACACGGTTTTCCCTTTGGAAAACCTTGAGATTGTTAACTCGAGTTTTTCGACCATAATGACAAGCTCATCGTTTTTCTTTTTCAAAGAGTCATTCTCGGTTTTTAAAAACTCGTTTTTATCTTTTAAGTCTTCCTTTTCGTCATCAATTTCATTAAACGAAAATGATAAATTGGAGCTAGACTTATTTTCAATTTTATCTCTTTTCAAGGATCTTATTTCTTCATTGAGAGAAGAATTTATCCTTTTAAGAGAGTCGACCTTTTCGACAAGCTTAGGAAATTTTTTTGAATAAACATCGCACATATGAAGTAATTCATCATAAGAAAGATCATTTACCTCATCGGCTTCGCTTTCACTTTCGCTTGAAGAAGAGAGGTTTTGTTCATGGCTTTCTTCCATGGCCATATAGCACCCAAGATGCGCGACTTCATCTTGGTCGGAGCTATCGCTAGAGCTTGAAGCGGATATCTTCTTCTTGCCTTTGCTCTTACGATTCTTGGCGCAATCTCTCGCCATGTGTCCTTCCTTGCCACAAGTATAGCAAACAAAATCGTTCTTGAATTTGAATTATTTGACGATTTACCTTTATGTTTGCGTTGGTCTTTTAGCTTTAGGATTTCCTTGACGATTCGAATGATTTCCATTGAATTTTCGTCGTCCTCGGATAGCTCATTGCTTTCGTCACAAGTCGTTCCTTTGAAAGCTATCTCCCTCCTTTTTGAGATTGGCTTGTGACTATTGAGGGTGATTTCGTGAGTGAGGAGTGAACCCGTCAACGCATCAAGGGAGTAGGTATTCATGTCATGCGCCTCTTGAATTGCGGTGACCTTTGGTTCCCATTCTTTCGGTAAACTCCGAATCACCTTTGAGACCATTTCCTTAGAAGACAAACACTTACCAAGAGATGTTAATCCATTAGTAATAGTTGTAAATCTAGCAAGCATATCGGAAATAGTTTCTCCCTCGCTCATCTTAAAGAGTTCGTAGTCATGAACTAAAAGTTGGAGTTTGCAATCCTTAACTTGGTTAGTTCCATCGTGCATAACTACTAACTTATCCCACATACCCTTAGCGGTTTTACAAGCGGAAATTTTTTTGTACTCGTTAGGAGAAACGGCACAAACAATAGCATACATCGCTTTGGCGTTCGTAGAGTAGGCTTCTAGTTGAGCGCTATCTAAGTCCTCTACGGGGATTGGGTTCTCGCTATTCTCGGATGTAGGTGCGGTATATCCTACCTTAATGGTCATCCAAAGTTTAACATTATAGCTTTGTAGGAACATACTCATCCTATCCTTCCAATATGAATAATTTACCCCATCAAAATATGGTGGAGTATTGGGTGATGAAGCTATAGCGGAAGTGAAATTAAGGAAGTTAGCCATCGGGATCTTAACTCTTAAATCGTTAGATTCCTATATGCAAGAGCCTCGGCTCTGATACCAATTGTTGGCCCGTGTGCTAACCTTAGAGGGGGGGGGGGTGAATAAGGTTTTGGCGATTTTCGCCTAATTAAAATTCTAAGCAACTAACCACCCAACTAATGCAATTCTAAGCTTAAGCGTTATAACAAGAGTTAAAGAATTGCTAGAATTAGTTAACGCAAACAAGAAAATAAGCAATAAAATAAGTTGCGTAAAGTAAAAGTAAGGGAAAGGAATTGACACCGCGATTTATAGAGGTTCGGCAAACGCGCCTACGTCCTCTCCTCGGTACTACCGAGTATTTCACTAAAAATGTTCTTGCGGATATTACAAATCCTATTGAGCTCAATCGACCGATTGGCTCACCCTCTACCCGGGGTTCCTACTCTTGATACAAGTGCAAGAGAACACGTCTACGAGTCTACGACTCCCCCTCAATTTATGAGTATCCGAATGAAAAACCTAGAGATTTTAAGCTTCACTTGCTTACAAAGCCTCTACCCGTTCACTCGCTCATAATTGAGTTTATAAAACACTCGATACAAATTTAGTTACAAAAATGTAACTTCGCTCACGATTCTAATTGCTTCTTAAAAAGCTAATTGGTGAGTTGTTGATGATGATCGAGCTTAAATCTCCTTTTTTTTGATTTCCCTCTTTCTCGAATATATTCACCAAAATGGTGATTTTAGGGTTTTTATGAGAGAGGTTGAAGGATGTCAATAGATATTGTAATTGGTAATTTAGGAGAGAGATTGGGGTGGTTTATATAACAGCAAAGTCTGTTTTTCTGGGTTATGACCGTTGAAAGGTTATAACAGCTCTTTTCCAGAATAAGCTGAAAAGCTGTTTTCGAAAACTGCAGAAAACGAGCGGTCGTTTTCTACAGTCGATCGGTCGTTTTACAGAAAACGATCGGTCGTTTTCTGAAAACGATCGGTCGTTTTTATACTGGACTCACTGGAAGAAATTGGACCAAAAACGATCGGTCGACTGTAATCCTGGTCCCGTAAATCTTCGAATGCTCATAACTCCTTCGTTTTAACTCCGATTTTGGTTCCGCTTGAACCTATGGCTTCGTTATCGAATGCTCTATCATTTAAAGACCTGAAATATACGTTTTCTATTTTTGGACAAGACAAACATTATATCATCGAAATCGTAAAATCATTAAACGCATAATCAAAGTAATAATCAAAATCATTATTGAACTCTATGTTCAACAATCTACAATCTTGTCGAGTGTGAACTGTAAGCTAATCGATCCTTAGCTTCATATATTGGTTAAAAGTTTGGCACAACTCTAGTTATAAGTTTAAATACGGATTTTATTAAAAAAATTTAAAAAGTATCAAAGAAAATGTTAAAGAACAAATGTGAAGTGTTCTTTAATCCAAGCATTACATACACAGTTATAAAGCCAACCGTCCTTGCTATCCACTGCATAAAGTTACGGTTAGACCTGTTGTTGGTTTTGGACGGCTGCTATTTTTGCACAACATATTAAATTTATAAGCAAGTAGCCCAATAAAGGCCTATTAAATTAGGATGCTTTCTTGTCACTGCCAACGAATAATGACCTCATCTCTTGTCATCCTTTTTAGTGAAAAAGTAGAACCAATTATTTGCAAAATGCCCTTCAAATTAAATTTACATGCATACTGGGTCACTTCTGTAAGTGGTTTTATTATAGAATTTATAGTGTATGTGTCCACAAATCTAGTTGAGATCTATGAACCGTTGATAATTTATATCGACACAGTGCAGTACAAAATTATACTTAGTTTTCAAAAATGGGTTTTGCTACACGAGAAATGATATATCCATCTAAAAGACTTGCTCAAAAATTTTACCTACTGATGTGGCGGGTTAAGTGTACCAATCATTTTTGTTTCGATATTGATATCATATTTTCATTTAATTTATAATTGGTCCATCTAGTCCATCACGTCAGCGGATAAAGTTTTTTGATAAGGTTTTTAGGTGGCTATAAAAATACTCTTTGCTACACCGAGACATATGTTAAACATTTAATGAAGGTAGTTGATCAATTAATGTTATATAATTATATATATTCTATCGTTTATTGATTGTATATAAACACGGAACACAAAGTTTATGATGAGAATAACAACAATATTTCAACAAAAAACTTAATTAATGACGTAACAAGTTTGTGCACTAATTAATTCGGTCAATTAATACTTATTTTTTAAATAATAAAGATCACCTAAATAAGTAATATTTTCTTATAATTTGTTTTATTTCTTTTTTAATTACTTAAAATACAATCTATAATTTGATAAAACAAAATATAAATATCCAACCCAATATAATAAAAACTCAAATAAAAATATAAAGCCTAATTGAGCCTAAACTAAATTTAAATATTAATTAAAAAAATATATTACATCTAGTATTACTAATATATATATATATATATATATATATATATATATTTCAAGATTAATTATGATAATTTAATGCACTTTATATTTTCAATGACTATATAATTGATATATGTAACTTTCAATAACAATTGTAATAAATATTCTAAATATATGATGTAATTACATAGAAAATAAAGCACTTAACTTGTGTCCCGAGACATAGGTTAGCATTTGCCTTCAAAAATTGTGCTTGTTACTACATATATACATTAATTAACATGATAAATGGGTTCCAATAATAAATTCAAATAGTTACTTTAGAGTGTACAGTATTAGGGGCTACCCGATTCTTGAATCCGAAACCCTATGGTCTAAAAGTGCTTTTCTAACAGGCCATTATCTATAAAGTATTTAGCCCAATTAGTAAATGTCTACATTAGGAAAGCCCATAAGGTGACGCATGAGATGGTGACATTTGTCAACATCCTATGAGGTACAATTGCCTATAAATAACCAAGTATCTTCACTAAAAGAGAGATCAAAAAATCTGTCTGAAAAATATAGAGAGAGGAAGATAAAAGAGAGAAACTTGTCAGAGATTACCTAATCGGAAAGCAAACCGAGTAATTGAATACCGAACACCGAAGACAAAGAAAGACCAAGATTAAGAGTAAGTTGTAATACTGAGCATAAGTATAATAATAAATTGTGATCCAAGCAAGTATATCACCGAGCAATAATAAAGATCAAAGAAGTGTTTAATAATTACCGTCTTTTAGTTATAATATCATTGTTGAAAAGAATAATGCTACCAATCAAAGTTATTGTTTTATTAGTACCTAAAAAGTTTTTGTGATATACGGGGAGTAAAAAACAATTTAGTCTCATTAAGATAGTTGCCTCATCATGATGAAGGTTTGGTGTGTCAATTAGTAGTTAGTTTAATGTTGCTTTAAGATAACTTATAGATTACAAATTGACACTTCATGGAGGCAAATAATCGTGTTTTTTAATATTAAGTTGCCTATCTTCTTAGGTTGTGTGAGATTTGATTTTAATTGTCATGACATCTGTTGAAACAGCTCGAGTGTAATGGGGACATTTGGTAATATTTGGAATATTATATTTTGGTCATGTTATCTCTTTTTTCATATGTATTTGTAAAAAAAAAAATTGATTTTTTTTTTAAATTAACGTTTTATTTTATTTCTAAAGTGTTTGTTCAAAAAAAATTTGTAAAATTTGATTTTTTATATTATTTTAGGTATTTATTGTTTGTTTTGATAATTTATAAAATAGTAATATTAATAAATACTAAAAAAAATATAAAAAGATAAATTTTACAGATTGTTTTGAACAAACACTTTAAAAATAAAATAAAACGTTGATTTAAAAAAAAATCGATTTTTTTAACGAATACATATGAAAAAAACGATAATATGATCAAAACATGACTAAATGTGCAACCGAGTGTAATGATCAGTCTAAATACCTCCATAAATTTCGAGTTTTCTTTGGTCCATCAAAAATTCTAAGTTGAAAATGCAGATTGATCGATGCATATATTAAAATTAAATTAGTGGCAGCAGGCATTTTACCACAATTACTTGGTAATTAGAAAACTAACAAAAAATCTAGTGATCTATTTGTTACGGTATGCAATTGACAATTTCCGATATACACGTATCATGTCGATCTACTTAAGAAAAACATTCTCCATTTCAAGAATATTAATTTTATAATTTCGTTTATTCTGGATTTTACCGCATTATGTATTCTAGTAAATGTAAGAAACTAATGAACTTCAAAGGTACGGTGGTGCCATTGAGACGTATATATACATGAAGGTCTTATATATACTACTAATTAAGTCGTTAACATGTCATCATTTTATAATGGTTCTAATTATACAACCTCTCTATATTAATACTTTATATAGAAAAACCATCTATACAAATAAAAATGCTCGGTCCCAACTCGATCGGGTTAGTTCAAAATAAGAATAACTTGTATAATGTAATATTATATGATTTTTTATAGCGGCGCCTTAACAAATTTTTTATGACCTCTATATATGAATAAATTACATAAATGTATAAAATTATATATATATATATATATATATATGTCGTTATAATATTAAACTTAAGACGATTTAAAATATTTATGAATATGCTAGTTTCGTGACTTTCCAAATAGATACATGTATTTGTCTCTTGAATATTTATGTTAATTAGTTAAATTAGGTACACATATATATACCTTTTATTATGCGGAACATTTATTTAAATTTTTTTTTTTTTAATATATAAACCTTTACTTATAAATAACCTACTTATAAGAATATTTTATTCATTCCCGTTATTAGAGAGGTTCTACTGTAGAATCTTTCAGCAACGTTTGTCTAATCAAGGGGAATCATGAGCACTAAATTTCATCAAAATTTTGGTTAACGGTCTTAATGGCTCTTCATTTGCCACTAAATAATGTGAGGTTAATTAGCAAGTATATATTAGTGGCTCTTCATTAGTCCACATATGTTTCAAATCTTTTCGACATGTTCAATTAATAGGATCTGCAACTACTTCGCTTTTACGTACATGAAATTTACTACTCCAAGGCTGGAACTCATCCACCTATTCCAGCTACTAAATAAATAAACAAGGTGCACTTACCAGACCAGTTACTTATAAATCTACATGGATGTACAGCTTTTATGCTTACTAAAGAGCTTTTTTTAATACCTCATAATAGTTGTAAAACGTGATCTTTGTTCTTGTAACTTCTTGTAAAATCCTCCTTAATATATAGAGTATAATCTTAGCTGGATATGATGATCTCTGGCGTTTTCTTTTCCTTTTTTCTGCTGGAAGATCCTCATGGTGTAACAACACACACTCATCATAGATCTAACGAAGTGTAACGTTGTATATTTCGGCTTTTCGGCCTTTTCTTTTTAGGACAAGACAAAACAAGTAACGGATGATGTTAAAAGGAAAAAAAATGAGTTGAGGGATATGCTAAAGCAGAAAATATTTAGTCCTAGTATAATATACGACTCATGTCGATACACTTTCTTAAGGATCATGAGATTTGAGATACTTGTACTGGATTCGAGGCAAATGCCTCAAATTAGATGGTGACGTTGGACTTCTACTTCGAATTGTTACTTGCACTAGTGATCTGTTTCAATCTCTTAGTTTTTCATTTTGTTTCTTTAGATTTCATTAATTTGTTTCTTTAGATTTCACGAGGTCAGACAATTAGAGTCTATTTAATGAACCTTATACGCTACACATTTGACATAATACCCAAACTTGAAGAATTGAGCTCAATGAAAGCATCTGGATTACTATGTAGTGGTGGTACGGAAGAAGTGGGGTTCGACGAGCAACTTACTTTGAAATCCATTCCTAGTCCGAACATGACCGATAGTCCTGCTTGTGTGAATACATACATGTATGAATCAAGTATATATAGCGTTTATAATTCAGTAACACATACTGTACAATATGTGCTTGTTCCACTTGACCATTAATATAGATTTGGTCAGGTTTTTGGTTTGAAGTATAAATAGCTAAGAACATTTAGTTCACATAATTGGTCTTTGTTTTTGGCTAAAGGAGAATGACAGTACTTTCTATTAACTTAATTTATGAAGAGATGTATTTTGTTTAACTTTTGTTCCAACTAAACAAGTTTCGAGGGTTCCTCTCGTGATATACTGATATCTACGAATATCAAAACTCCTCTGTTTTAAGCAGTGTGATAGGTAGTCATGATATTTTGTCATATTTGTTCCTCGAACGGAATAATATTTTATTAACACGCCAAAACCTGTGTTGAAAACCAGAAATTTATTGAAATGGGGAGACTATTTGTGTTCCTAGATAGTTTTTCTCCACCAGCATGCTACTGATCCTATACAAACTGTAATTAGTTACCAAAATAGTGTTACGACGAATCTGCAACGAAAAGATTAAAAACATAACGAACATGAAAAACAGAAATTTATGGGATTAAATACTTCTTCGAGCTTGGAGGTACTTTTCCTGGGCAAATAACTAACAAATATATCCCAATCACGCAACTCGTGAGTCGTTGCAATTGTGTTTCAACTTTCATTTTTTTTACAATCGGCCCTTCAAACACACTTCTTTATGATTTTACAATAGTTCTTGTAACTTTGTTAATCCCTTTCAAAATCTTACTGAACATTAAACTGTTTTCCAGAAAATGAGATTGTTGGTAACTGACAGGCTATAAGGAAAGACATATTTTTTAAAAACAGAAATTGGCTTTAGTACACATTCATCATTCCTTTAATATACCTCAACTCTTTTCCAATTCAAAGTTTTAACTACCACTTGGGCACTTACAAACATAATCTTTTTCCCAGAAGAAAACTGTAAGTCTCAAAGCTGTTTATGAATCAGGCTTAAAAGCCATTTCGTTTAGATGATGCAACTCAAGTCTCCACTGAGAGAGATTAGATTCTCCAGATTCTCAATAAGGCACTTAGTGTTACCCTGCAATTTTTACCTCATTAATATGCTTAATTACATGTTTCACGTTATAGTCCTCTTGTTATGAACTAAGCTTAAAAGCCTGGCAAAAAGTAAGATCCTATAATTTAGATTCAGAGTTCTTATATAATTAGTGATGCAGACAGAGCTCTTTTAGGCTGTTGTTAAACTTTAAGGAAGGAAATGAGATTGTAAAGAACACGCTAGAGACAATTCACTCTTCTTTACACACTCATAAAGGTGTAGTAAAATATTTTAAAAACAGCATTTTTGGGTAAAAGAAAAATGTTCTTCCATAAGTTTTAGGTGCTAAACTATTAATAGAATGCATTCAATTACAGTACAAGGCCTAGATCTGTACACGATCAACGGATCAAGGCTTGAGGTGATACAAATAGACACACAAGACAAAGAGTAAGTGAGATTATTGTTAGACAGGATACAAAACAAGAACGCATATTACATCTAGAATATAGCATGTTTACACGTCGTCATGCAATTGACCAATCCTTATAGAAACCTTTTTTCCGCAGTCGCAACAAAATCAATCCAAAACTCATGTCCGGAAGTTTTTGCTACTAGATAATGACACAAATGCCTTATCTAAAAGACGAAAAATTACAGTACGAGGGTCAGTCTGTGTATGATCAAGGCTTAAGCAGACTAGCTCCCTTGGTTGCAACCCACAGTTACCTATAGATCATTCTCCAATTTTGCTCAACGGGGGCCTATATTTGATATCCTAGATTGGATGTGATTTCTTATTAGACTTTCAAAGTATTACCAAAATACTTATACTGTATGTACACGGGTTTTGAAAAAAAGATTCAGAAATTAACAATGTTCTCATCGGAATGAATTTGATGAAAGAGAAGTTACTGGTAAATTTTCCACTTAGAAAAGACATTGCAAAGCCAATATATATGTATATATATATAATTTTTTTTTGTGAGAACAATGGTTGTCAATTTATGCTTGAATAGAAAATATGCGTCCAGATATTCAAAGATAAGGCCCTAAGGGTAATGCAAAAAGAAGTTACTGAAAAAAAAACATCCAACAATTATGATTCTCGAAACCAGAAAAAAAGTAAACATTAACCCGTTCTCTTGTCAAGTTACTGCTGAAAGAATTTTAATAATTCATCTTCACTTGACCTCTTTTTAACTTCCAAACCAGGGCTTGAAGGCTAAAGCAAAACCGACCTTTGCACTTTTTTCAATTGCCCTGGTGTCGACTTCTCCAGAGATGGTAAAAAGCGACTTTGGACGAAACTGATGTTGAATCAATGCAGTTGCCTTACCATTGTTGTTCACACAAGCCTTAACCATGGTTAGTGGGTCCAAAGCTTGGGTTCCAATGTGAAGAGTGTTTTCTTTGGTTGAAAAGCAATGTACTAACTCCGCACCAACAGCTGTGTTTGTCAATGGGTTAACTGTGTGATAGTATGAAGCAGCGACAGTATCTCCTTTGTCGTTCACATTCAGAGAAGCAACGAGGTCAGATGTTGTGATACTAATACCGCCATTATATTTGGTGAAATTTCGAGTAGCAGTGTCATAGGAAAGATCCGTACCAAGGGAGAAAACATTGTTCGCAGCAACTCCTGAGAAGTTGATAACGGGATTAGCAGTAAACCCGATACTGGTACTAATCCCAGCATACTCATGCAGATATTGGACTTCTGCCTTGCCATATTTTTGATCCGGGAGCATGAGGCTCAAGATTGTCTTGAATCCTGGTGTAGGTTCATCAACAGTAAAAGTAGCCGAAGCCTTAGAGTTAGTGTCGACTTTGACATCAGCTGTGATGTTCCTGTTCTTCAGCTGGGCTGAAACATCGCTCACCAACGTCTCTCCTTTCTTAATTCCCGATGTAGTGATACCCACTCCATTGGCAGTGTAAGTGGTGAGTGAGAATTTGTGGTCACTCTGATAATCCCTATATAGAAGATCTTTTGCTTTCTTGCCAATGTCGGAGTATAGAACCTGGACCTTTCGCCATCTTTTTTATAGTATTAATTTATTATAAATATATAATAGAATTATAGTGTGTGTGTCAGTGTGTATAAAATTATATATATAGCAAAGCAAAGCCGATATATAGTATATAACCGGAATTCTAAAAGTGAGAGCATATAAACCACTGTAGATTATTTAACAGTTCAAGTTGGGCTAATCCTACAAACAGTAATCGCCTATCTAGCATCAGAATCCATGAGACTTATAGCATATTTTTGTTTTGTATGTTCACATGAGGATTTTTCCTTGCTTGTGTCAAATAATACACATTCCCCTTTCGAAGACGAAGTGTAATTTCTTCAATCTAGTTTAAACGTAACTGGCAGCAATCGGTAGTGAACTAGAGTTGCTACTACCGAAATCTCCCACCAGGAAGTTTTGTTGATTCCGTCCAATTTATATGCAATAGCCCAAACTCCTTTTGCATCTGGTAAGACAAATTGATTGATTGATAAATGAATATTCCCAGACTACCCACACATGTATGCTTTCAGATACGTCAGGAAATTGTAATATTAGCATGATATCTTTCAATATTACGTGAAACTATACATTAATAGAGACTCGGCCATTTTTTTTTATCTTTCTTCTACCATGTGTATGCTAAGTCGTCTTTCCTTCTTCCCGCATCGACGTCTGAAATTCTTGATATTTCTCTCAAATGGACCTTCGCCGCGCGTCTTTTGTCCGTGATTTGTGTTACATAATAAAATTAAGCATAAAGTTTTCCAACAAAAATGAGAAGTTAAGGAACATGTCAATGAATGCATATGTAGGATTTAAGTTAAGGAATACTATATAAGAGAAAAAGAAACACGGTTTATTGGGTGACTTATATTTTACAAGTTATCCCAAAGTCAAAAGCAGTTAAGGAGCGCTACGTGTCAAGTTTTATAGGTGCTTTGAATCTTTTTTTCAAATTTTACTTTCGGGATACTCTAGATATCGTTCTAGAGTGCCAAAAAAACGATCTTATGTACATTTCTCGAAATGCATGTATATTCTTGGAGTTTAAGTGCTTCGTCTATACAAGTATATACATTTCTCGAAAGAGTATTGCTATAGGCACCTCAAAAGCTTACCCAAAAACCTTATTACGTGCTGACGTGGCGTACTAGATAAACCAATTATGGATTAAATAAAAATATGATTTCAATATCGAAACAAGAATGATTGGTACATTTAACCCGTCAGATCATTTTTGGATGGCTATATCATTTATCTTCTCGAAATACATGTAAATTCTTGGAGTTTAAGTGCTTCGTCTATACAAGTCTTAGTTGACACTAAACGGAGTATTTACCAAAAACTAGTTTATTGCAACGCTAGCTTGTTAGCATAATTAATTGTGACATTTTTAATATAGTAGTTTTTTTCACACATTACTAGCTAGCTAGTATGACATGCATATTAATTGATCACGAAATCTTCTTTGCTTAATTTTTAAGGTGAGGAATACTAACTTCACACAAATCACAGTTGTACGTAGTTCTAACTTGCTTCCCTCTCTCAATTATTCTCTCGCGTTTCTTTTCTCTTCAGAAACTTGTTTCATTTGTGCAAGTCAACCAAAATGGCAAAAAAATATAATGAGTTTCATAAAAGAAATGTACTTACTTTGTTAATTAGTAGCTAGGGCAGGCAAAAGGGGATTTGCTTACAACTCAACATTAGTAATATTCGACCATACTCCATGCAAATACATCACATGAGATCCTTCACCATGTTAGTCCTATTTTTTCGAGTCAACTCCTTTAGCCTCTTATATAACCCTTCAAATCACCACCACCATGTCCCCTACTCAAACACAAATACCCTCCTTCTCCCTAGCTCATCTCTCTTTCTCCACAATATCCCGACCTTCATACATATTTATACAACCCAAGAACCAATCAACTCATTTGTGCAAGTACCCGAACGTGCAGTGTCCACATATCTCTAACGGTACCTAGCCATGAAGTTGATTGCAATCATATTTCTCATAGCCATAATTATGGCTTCATCCATCACCTTCCTACTGAAGAATATTACATATGAACAAGAGGTGAAAACAACTTTCGAACTACCCTCAGAAGAGCACACAAAGAAAGACGCAATCATGCCAATGAAAAGAATTAGCCGTTTCCTTGTGGAAAATAAGCCTAAAACCCCTAGAGTGGCCCATCATTGTAACAAAAACAATGAAATATGTAACCAACTAGGTGGCTATAATACCACTTGTTGTAACAACAAATGCATCGATTTGTGGGTAGAGGACAAAAATTGCGGCGCGTGTAAAAAAAAGTGTGGTGTTATGGAATCTTGTTGTGGTGGGGAGTGTGTTTATTTGTCGTACGATAAAAGGAATTGTGGGTTCTGTGGTAATAAGTGCAGTAAGAAATTACTCTGTGTATATGGAATGTGTGATTACCCTTAAAAAGGCGTTAAATGGTTCATCAGTTTGTTAAGGAGGGTCATTACTTATCACAATTATGATTCATAATTAAGTACGATTTATGTTGGAACAATAAAGTTCCACGCATGTGTGGTCACTACACCAAAACAACAATTTAGGAACGGTAGTGTCTTTTCAATTTGGAACACCTGTTTTATGTTCCTAGAATCTGGAACGTAACAAAAGTGTTCCTGATAAACAAAGTGTTATAAAATTTCCAGGAACACTGAATAAGTGTAACAAATATTTCTATTAGAGCATGTGCAATTCACATGATATTTTTTAAGTGTTCCTAATTTCGGCATATTTACCGAGATGACAAAAAAACTGAAAGCGACCGGAATCGAAATCCAAACCAAAAATAAACCATTCAGGTTCAGTTTTATTAATTTGTAAATGAAAAAATCCAACCGAACCGAAATAGTATGATTCAGTTTGGTTTTATTTCACAATTTTGCAAAACAAACCATATGTGGAAATGAAAAAATCATACTATATAGGCCATTATTTTTTCTTGGATAATATTAATTGCTTTTCTCTTATCATATATTTTATTTTATTTCTGTAATTTATTTTATCTCAAACTCGATTAATTATGTTGTTGTTGATTTCAATCGATTTTATTTGTATATTTTTAACGTTAATTTGAATTTAAGTGCGTATTTGAATTATCTTTATTTTTCTTAACAAAACCGGAAAATTTGAACCGGTCGAAATTGGTACGGTTATATTTTAATTAAAAAAACATGAAAACAAATCATAACGGAAACGATAAAAAAAAAAATTCATGCTTTATTTGCGGTTTCACTTAACTAAACCGGACTGAACCATATCAACACTTAATTTTTGCATTAATTTTAATTTTCTTATTTTCCTAATTCTATTAGTGCGTAATATATGTAACTAATTAAACCACGATCTGCACAACTTACACACACAAGTATAACCATCATTTCTCTCTATCCTTCTTCACACCTCCACACACATCCGTCCGGCCACAAGGTAACACCACCCCAGGCACTCTCGGTGTACATTTTTCCTTTTTCGTCATGTGTTTGATGATTTTCCGCTTTCCCCTGTTGGCAATTTCTTCATATATATTTTTTCTTTTACAGTAAAAGTCTAAAAAGAGTCCTTGCTTGAATTCCAGTGACTCTCGATTGATCCAATTTCGTCACGAAGTCAGTTGGAATTTAGGTTTTTGATTCTTGATGTTATTTTTTGTGTGAATCTATTAATTTAATTTATTTTCTCATTCGTTTTTCAAGAGGATCTGCATTTATTTACACGGGTTTCAACTGTCAATAGATTGTGGCTATTTGATTTGGATTTGTCTAATTGTCAACTACACTTAATTTTGTTGGCTGAATTAGTTATGGTTAATTGTAATTCTTTTAGTTGTACAATATATAAGATCTGAATCTTTTACTGTAATATACGGTCTTTTCGTTTTCAATTAAACATTGATGGGTCGATTTTTATTACTTGCTTTTAGGAAATAAGTTGCTATTATTTCAGTTAAAGTATCGTAGTACGTATTCCATTTTTTTTGTTACTGCGTATGTGGGTATTAAATGTGTGGGCATAATTGGATTCAGAGTTTCTTATTCTCCATTTCATTATAGACTTAATTGGATACAAAAATTGCATGAATATGATTTCTGTGTGAATTATATTCTCACTTAATTATTATATTTGTTCGGTTTATCATTATTACAGTTTAACTAGACCGCTTCGAAAAGAGAACACAACAAGTGTGTGAAGAAACTTTCATGAAACTTTTCAGGTATTTCTCTCATTCAAAGTTTAAAAACATGTCCTTGTTTTTTTTCTTCTGTATATTTGATCTAAAATTTCCTTTATTTTGATACTTTTACAGTAATTTAGGCAACACGACAACCGCTCGATACAAGTCCATATTCTGATTTATTAAGGTGAACTATTTTTTTACACTCATATATACTTAGTAATTTACATGGTTCAAGTTTATTTTTCTACTCAACTAAAAAGAGGTTTGTGCGTGTGTTTGAGTTGTATCGAATAAACGGTTAGATAAGAAAATGAGAACAATTATGCTGGATCTATATGGTAGTAAATCTTTTAATAACATTTATGGTTTTCTTATTAGTGTATTGTGATTTCTACGTAGTTGCAATTTATGTTTTAGATTTTCTCATTCAGTTAAAATTGTCTCCCTAGAAAAAATATTTTGGCAATAAACTTAAATATCTATTTCTTTTATGATCTTTATCGCTGACTTGAATACTTAATCGGTAATTGTCATTTTTTTTGACATGATTTTAGCAGTACTTTGATTTATCAGTGTTTACCTGAAATCTAATTAAATACTTGGTAATTGTGAAATAGTCTTATTATACATTGAAAAAGTGGTAGTTCAATATGAAACTTCATCAAAGGATAGACATTTTACATAACATTTATGCCAAAATCTAAGAAATTGATAAGATTGGTAGCTGTTATATATATCCCCTATTATTAGCCTGAGGGAGACGTTGCAGATTTTTCATGAATTGATGATGCAAAAGTGGTTTTGTATCATGATTTACAGTTGTGTTTGTTATTTGAGTTTCTTAATGTAGTTGCTTGTTCGCTATTTGATTTTGGGTTACTCAGGAGTTTAAGCATAAAGAACGTCGTGTCTCTATGTGTTGTGTGTGAATTTGTAATTTTAACTGCCTGTTTGGATTCTACTTGATTGAAAATAAACTGGGTGAATCCACCTTATTACTTCTTTAGACAAGAAAAATGAAACTTACAGCTTATAAGCTGACAGCTACGTCAAAGAAGATTTAAATAAAATACATAAGATTTAAACTTAAAAGTTGATAACGAAAAACCTGAGTATATCTGCCTTGCAAAAGGATGTATATATTTGTTTCTTAGTTCTTGTTCGGCTATGTCTTGAACAGAAAAGACTACTCTATTTTAGTATGCACACTTCCAAATGCCTTAAATAATTGTTTTATTTATTTTTATTTCATTATAAAAAGTTTGTTTTTTTGGCGAAAACAGATTTTGAATTGATTGGAACAATGTTTTCGAGTATGGCCGAAACTTCTAGGCAACAGGAACAAAGCCGACTTACCAGATGTCAACAAAGAAGTATTTATAAAGAAAAATGTCGAATTTAGTCGATTTGGAGAAGCAGTGGGCACCCATGCGACTCACATTTTAGGGGGAAAGTCGATGAATTTGTGTAGACACATATACCTATCAGTTTTAAAAGTTGCCATAAATTTACTCAAAATTACAAGGATGACCTCTGGAACAATATATTGGTGAGAAGTTACGATATATTGAAACTTGACTACGCGTAGCCCAACTTTTAGGATGGCTTACCAAACTTTATTTTGGTTTATAAATTCAATTGTTTTTTAGTTGTTGATCGACTTCCGAATATTTGATTCTTGTTTCTTTAATCATTTTTACTCGTATTTGTTGGATTTGACAGTCATGAACTTTTAGACACATTTTTCACTTTTGTAAAGATGTTGTTGGACAAGATAACTTTAGTTAAGCTATATTTGACATTTTATTTGCTCTGATGTTAAATTATGAAATCATGGATATTAATTTTCAATTCTTTTAAAAATTAACAATACCCGATAAAAATATACCATTGCTCATGTGGACCGTGTTTAACCATGCAGTAGTGATATTTGTGTCAATTTAGACATTTTTTTAGTGTTTCAAAATGTGTTTATTAAAGTGTACTATAATGAGTTATAGGAACACCTACTTGATGTTCCAAAATTGAAACATCAAAAAAGGGTTCTATATTAGAATTAGGAACACTTTTGTAGCGTTCCAAGAAATTGGCACATCACTTTTAGGCACTCTTTATAAGTGTTCCAAAATTTAATAGGAACACTTTATTTCTGTTCCAAAAAGGCCATTTTGATGTAGTGGGTCCGAGAAGAGTAATGTAATAGAGACTTTTTAAGATACATTATTGTGCAGAGACCCTTTGATTAATCACTATTAAGGTAGATCATTGACTTTCATTTAGTATCTACAAGAGTGTGTCAAAAAAACTCTTGTAGACACGCTCATTTCACCACTCGGTCTAAAATTATTATATAATTTGTGTATATTAAAAAGGTACCTGGAGGATAGTTTCTTAAGTATTGATGATGTAGAAGACGCTTTCCAGTAATACCTACCATTGAGGTGTTACTTTTTTATTTTACATTTTTAAAGGGTTTTTGATATTCGTATATATTATTGCATCCGTTACCAATTAATTGTTTTTTACGAAATTATGTGCAATTTTGACCGGCTTATAACATGTATCAAAATTATCGAAATGAAAAATTTTAAATTTAAATCATAAAATTTAATTAATATTTGAACTATATGATTAATTTTAAAAAAAATTCATTCCGACAATTTTGATATAAGTTATTGATCAGTCAAAATTACACGTATTTTCGTATTGATGAAAATAAAAAAAAACTTGTCAGATGTTCCTAGGCTACGTACATGGGGATGAATCTTTTTTCCCAAGTGTATATTTCATTAGCTATCTACGGATACGTACTTTGACTATGGTTTAATTCTTGCACAATTAATTTACTATGATTACAATTTGACTTCCGCCTTTTAAAGGAAACATGGCTCCGTTATTCCGATCAATTTTGACAATAATGTTAGATAAAAAGCATCACATAACGAACTAAATTGGAAATATCTTATCAAATGTTATACCAATTATTAATCATATTTCTTGTAACTAAAAAGCTAGCGTGCGTCTCAAAGTTAATGAAAAACTTTGTAATCAAAATTCAATATATATGTATGATCTTCGAAAGGTAAATCATGTAGAGTTTTCACAATTGTAAGGATTATACAAGAAAGTGAGAAACTGTTTACTCGCTAACAAGTAAATGTCTCTTTCAAGCTAAGCCATAACGAAGGAAATAAAATGAGATCAGCTTTATTACGAAAAGTACCAGAAATAAAGAAAGCAGATTTGTCCATGGAAGAGCAAATATAAGTAATTAAAGATTATAAGGGTAACTAAAGGGCTCCTGATCAACAGAATGTACGAACATTTGATTTCATGTAAATTCAAAGCCTTATTAGTTTTGAGTATGAACAATATCTGTACATGGGCTGGCTTTAAAGTCCTATAGAAGTAAGTTTCCTCAATTCTTTGAGTTTGAGCAACCATTAACAATTAAATATGGGAAAATTAATGTTAGGTATAGGGGTGGCCATTTTGTACCGATCCGTACCAACCGATCGATTTTCGAACCGAACCGAATCAGTCGGTACCGAATTTTCGATATACCGATTTGTTTGGTTCGGTAATGATACTAATTTTTGAAAACCAAACTAGTTCGGTACGGTATTGGTATGAGTTCAAAAAGGTCGGTACCGTACCGATGCCACCCGAGATTGAGCTCGAGTTTTATACTTTGCTGGAAGAAGTCGAAAATGATATGCAAAATTGTTAGATTCTTGATTTAATTAACTTTTTATTCCTTGTTCAAGGTAGTTTATACCTTTATGAATTATTTTATATTTTTGCAGAGAGTTTAGGATCAAGTTCCGTAGAGAGCGCAACTGAAAATAGTAATTCATTTGATTTTGATTTTGAAAGTTAATGTTCTTTTTCTTCATGAGTCATTGAGTAGTTAAGTTTCTATTTTTTTTGTAGTTATTACATGTTTGGTATAAAACCGATACCGAACCGATACCGACCGACATTGTCGGTATACCGAAAGTCGGTATACCGATTTGTTTGGTTCGGTAATGATACTAATCTTTGAAAACCAAACTAGTTCGGTACGGTATTGGTATGAGTTCAAAAAGATCGGTACCGTACCGATGTCATCCCTAGTTAGATACGTGCATGACTTAATCATTTATGAAATTACGATTTTGTACTTTTTGTTTAATAAGTTAAAATATCAACGTTGAATCATTAACCATAAACACTTAATCTTAAAAAATAGATTTTACCATCGATTTTTTGATTAGTTGAATAATCATTTTTTTCATTAAATTGGTTCTAAACCATCAAATTTCATACGATATTTATATGAGAATTGAATCACATACATTGGGTGCACTGAATGAAACGTGACAATTTTTTAGTGATTATAGATGGCTAATTATGCAAATTGATCGAAAAGCCTAGGAAGCAAGAAACAAAATTCTTTGAGCTTAAAGGAGTAAATCAATTCGGCTAAATTGGGAATGTGTATCATTGCTCTATCGATATCAAAAAAAAAAAAAAACTGAATTAGTAGTTGTTTCCATAACTCACCATTTTAAAACTTCCAATTTTTTTCGATGATAGTGCAGTTGCATTAAGACAGTCTAAACCAAGTTTCATAACTCAGAAGCCAATATATGGTCCTCAAATATGATACTAGTAGTAACTTATAATCGGTTCAGGCACACAGTGAGCACCATGTGATCACAGCCATATCTTGACTATCCTATGCAGTTCTATTAAAAAAAACACCAACCTAAGAAGATCACTGAACCGGGCCTTAGCTAGGGTAGAAAACTTTGGGTTATACCGTACTCGCTGTTGAATTAAACAGTTTTACAATGACCAAAAAAATAGCTAAACTATTTTACCTGCCATCCATAGACCAGTAAGCAGTTCTCACCCAGTTCGCGGCTTCGAATACAATTCGAGTAAGGAGATTGAAACTAGCATTTGTATGCACAGTTTGGAATTGAAATGTTAAATGTTCCATTAAAGTGGAGAATATATTTTATATGGCTTGAGAGCTAGAAAAAAAACTCTCAACTCTTGACCACTTAACGAGATTGGTTGCTTTGCAGTAAGATAGTAAGAGTGGCGAATAAACGACAATATGTTCTCTCAATGTCATTTCTTTAAGTATGTCCGGTTTATACTTTTAGACAAATTAGGTGTGTCATATGAGACCTTAAGGGCTGCACGCCGTAAGGGCTAGCTAGCTAGTCGTCGCAGCATTAGCTGATACAGTTTTACTTGCTAAATAGTAGTTTATCACATTTAGAGGGAAAGTGGATCAAAATGTTACTGCAACACTAGCTATTTCGTCATTGGGAAAGGCTTTCAAGGAGATTGCATTCATAGTGGCTAGTGTTTGAAGTTTGAATGATGGTCTGTGCTCGAAATGGAATTTCGTGTATGTATAGCTGGGATCTGGCCCTAACATACGTAAATAGTTTTTTCTTGTAGCTTCAGGAATTTTCGAAACTTTGGACTAGTATGCACGAGCCTTTCTTTATATACTACTCACTCCGTATCATAAATGTCGAAACCACGTGCAACTTTGACCGACTTTGAAAATGTAACTAAATTGTCGAAACGAAAATTTTTAATATTTTTTAGATAGTTTAAATGTTAAACTATATGACAGAATTTTTTTTAAAATTATTTTGGCAATTTAGTTACATGTTCAAAGCCGATAAAAGTTGCACGTGGTTTCATATAGGACATATAAAACAGTACGGAGGGAGTATAATTTATTACATTGGCATTGCGGATGTAGGAATCAATTAATCAAACCTCCATCATTGTTAGTAATACAACCACTCATGTAGACCAAGTCAAATCTTGTCTTAAAAAGCTGAAATCTTACCTATCTCATGAGTAACAAATTAACGGAAAGATATATATTTTTTTATCTTATTTCAAATTGTAACTTCTTATCCATCCAACTGAGTTTATAAGTAAACTAGCCTATTGTACTTGCTAATACATATGAAATAAACACTCTTACATGGTATCAGAGCCACAACAATTAAAGTTGATTTTTCCTACCTTTAATTTTCTCGTAATGGCTCCCGAACACGCTTGATGGTTCTAAACAAAATTGATGAGTTACCCCTCGTATATATTTGGAAGATTATCTAATATGAAATTAAAATGAAATGTATAAGCTCTAATCTAATGCTCAACTACTAAATGATTTAATTTGAAAATTTCTACTTTTGTTAATTTTTGAGTGAAAAAGATAAAATAATCACCAAATTCTTAGCGAGTTTTTCTACATCTGTTGACGCGAAAACTAGTTTTTAAAAATCTAAAAAAACTAACATACCAAACGTACATGGTCTTTTTAATTAAAAAAAAATGATAAAAAAATGTCTTGTTCATCATCAATGTTCAAGTTTTGTCGATTACAAAACAGACAAATGCTAATGTGTGATCTGGGACATAAGTTAAGATTTCCATTTCTAATGTTATTACACTATATAATTATATCATTTATTACGAACATTATTGTGATTTAGAATCATTAATTAATGACTCATTAAAAAAGTGGTGATCATTAATTAATTAACCATTTAGTTACACACATTAAATGCTATTAGTTGTATGTAATCATTGTTACATTTATTGCTATTTTTTTACTACTCATTGCTTGTACTTTCTTATATATTTTTTATGTTTAACATATATTTTTTAAGTTTAGCATATATTTTTTACTTTTAGTATAATACCAAGTATATATGGTTCTTTATTTTTATTTGAATTTTTAATAATATATGTAATAACTTATTCATCTTAATAAATATTTAAGTTTAGGCTCGTATCAACTAGATCTATATTTTTATTTTGGTTTTTATTAAGTTGGATCTTAGTTTTAGTTTGCCAAATTATAGCTTGTATTTTTATTTCAGAAATGAAAAAAAAAACTATATTATATATGTGATATTTATTAAATTATTTTAACGAGTAACATACCCTACAAAATAATACAGTAATCTAAAGTACACAAATATTACTAAAAAATTGTGGAATATTTAATTAATTAATATCATGTACATACTATCATTATCGTAATTAATAATACCACAGGAGCAAAATGAATGAGTAAATAAAGATCAAAGTCATTCTAGTACACACACACGAACACAGGAGATAGATACATACATACCTACATACATTTGTGTAGGGTAAATTTTTTTTCTGTATCCAAATTGCTGTATACTATAACAGATGTGGAATTGCCAATTCTACGTCTACGTGGCACTGAGATTTTTTTGTTTTCTTTCTTTTTTGTGATTTTTTTATTTGCGTGATTTATATCCAAAAAAACTTTTTCAATTTTACCCAAAAATTTACCAATTTTATCCAAAAAAAACCCTAACCATGGACCCTCAAATTATTTCATATATAAAATTAATATATTTTTTATCAAATCAACATCACTCTGCCACTACAATTATCCCCAATTTTACCTATAAAAAAAACCTCCCTCAATTTACCAAAAAAAAAAACTTTTCCAATTTTACCAAAAAAAAAACTTTAACCATCAACCATCAAACTGTTTCGTATATCAAATTAATATTTTTTTTTATCAAATCAACGTCACTCTACCACTACATTTATCAAATTGGGAAAGTTTGTAGTGGTAGAGTGGTGTTGATTTGATAAAAAAAATATATTAATTTGATATATGAAGGAATTTGATGGTTGATGGTTAATGTTTTTTTTTGGGTAAAACTGATTGATATATGAAGGAATTTGATGGTTATGTTTAAGGTTTTTTTTGGCTAAAACTGGAAAGGTTTTTTTTTTGGATAAATTGGGATAGGTTTTTTTTTTGGGTAAAATTGGGAATAAATGTAGTGGTAGAGTGATGTTGATTTGATAAAAAAATATATTAATTTGATATACGAATGAGTTTGAGTTTGATGTTTGATGGTTAAAGTTTTTTTTGGTTAAAATTGGGAAAGTTTTTTTTTTGGTAAATTGGGAGAGAGTTTTTTTTTTGGTAAAATTGGGGATAATTGTAGTGGTAGAGTGATGTTGATTTGATAAAAAAATATATTAATTTTATATACGAAAAAATTTGATGGTCGATTGTTAGGATTTTTTTTTGATAAAATTGAAAAAGTTTTTGGATAAAATTAGAAAAGTTTTTGTTTGATATAAAAAGAGAAGAGAAAAAAAGAAAAAAATTCACAGTGCTGGGATTGCCAATCCCAGCAATTTGGATACAGAAAAAAGAATCCCCCGTTTGTGTACCAAAATAAATTAAAATATAATACACACATACATATATATATATAGAGAGAGAGAGAGAGGGCGGGATTATAGTCATGGCAGCTGCAGCTTCGGTGGTGGAGGTAGCGGCGGCGACGGTTCTCCGGTCGGTGCTCCTCCGGGTGCGTACGGCGGCGGAGAGATCCGGCCGCCGTGCAGAGGAGGTTCGGGTGATAGCGGTGGGGAAGACGAAACCGGCCTCGCTAATACGACACGTGTATGATGCTGGTCACCGCTGCTTTGGCGAGAATTATGTTCAAGAATTCATTGATAAAGCTCCTCAGGTATATATTTACATATATGTAAATGTTTTTTTTTTAATACTTTTTATCTATTTATTTGTTTTAGTTTGTATATCTAAGGTGTGACCCAAGGGGAGAAGCCAGGAATGTTTATGGGGTGCAGAATTTACATAAGAAATTATATTAAGTGAAATACAAATATTTAGGGATGCCAAATCATTGTTTTCAACATTTTCTAGTGGATATACATGGTAAAAACTTGATTTTTTTTTACAACTATCGGAATTATAGGGGGTGTCGTGGCCTCGGATAGTCTCTACCTAGCTTCCAATGTGGACGTGTCTTTCACTCGAGTAGTAAGATGACAATTTAATAATCGACTAGTAATCTACTTGACCTTAAAAGATCAGGAAAAACTCCTCAGTACAACCTCTATGAATTAATAATTTATTTATAACCTCTCTAAAATAATGTCATTGTGGGGTCCCCGACTAAGGCTAATGTGACATGGTGGAAAGAAACTAGGTGTAGACAGTACAATCTTCCTTGATAAAATGATGAAAACGTAAAACTTTGTCTATGTATTTTGATCAAAATATTTGAAAATTAGCGTTGGGCACCCCATATTACTGAAAAAAACTTATATAGGGTCTGAAAAATAACTATATAGAATATCGGCCCCTCTCATTTATAATTGCTGGTTCCGTGCCTGGTGGATTACTATATCGACTATTTAATAACTCTCTTCAGTTTTCAATATTTAAATTACTCTGTCCCAACACTATTAATTGATAGAGGCTTTACTGGAGTTTTTTTTTTATTGGGAAACTATGTTCTAGGGCTCGAGGTTATACTTTTCCTTCGGTTTCTGGTAAGATACCAATTGATAGCATATTGCGTAGTAAATTTCATTTATTTTCCCATGATTTGTGTTTCTTTCGATGTTCGCGATTTTCAAAGGCGAGAAAATGTTTTCCTAGAAAATCATTTCAAATACTTGTGCATTTTCACTTGATCTTTGGGAAATAAATTTGGAGCTTTTTCGGAATCAGTTAACGTTGTTGGTTTTGGGGATTAAAGTTTGGACTTTGGAGCTTTTTTTTTAAATCAGTTAATATTTTTTATTTTGGGGATGAAAGTGGGAGCTTTTTGTTGGTGATTTTAGTATCATCAATGTATTTTAGTAGTAATGTGATTTATTATAGGCCGATGCAATAATGCGTTAAACTCGGAAACGAGTTAGGGAAGTGCGGAGTGCACGCTCGTCGAGCCAACGTATAATTGAATATGAATAATTGAAACGGGGTTCCAAGGGGCAGAGCCCCTGGCGGGGTTCCAAGGGGAAGAGCCCCTGGTGGGGTCCTAGGGGCAGAGCCCCTGGCGGGGTCCAAGGGGCGAGAGCGCCTGGCTGGGGTCCCGCTGCCAGGACAGCGGGCGGGGTGCGGGGCAGCGCCCCGAGCGAAAAGTTGCTTGCTTCATTTCCGAACAGTTGCTTGCTTCCTTTCTGAACAGTTGCTTGCTTCATTTCCGAACAGTTGCTTCCTTTCCGAACAGTTGCTTGCTTTCAGTTTCGGTTATTGATCTCCTATATAAGAAGTCATTTGGCCTCGAATTCAAATACAGAAACATATAAGAAAATTCTCTCTACATTTCCTAATCTATTCTCCTTGCCAGAAACAGATTGTTCTTCAAGAATTATCCCCACAAAGATTTCGTGAACCCAGGCAATAATAGGGTCGAAATACTTTGTTCGGAAAGTGTACGAACACGATTCTTCGAAGTTATCCAGGATTATCATACCCTAATTTCTAACACTTTTCTGGCATTTGTTTAATGTTGTAGTTTTCTGGGATTAAATTTTTGTTTCGGGGAATGTTTGCAGCTGCCAGGTGATATTGAGTGGCATTTCATTGGGCATTTGCAAAGCAATAAAGCCAAGTCACTTCTGGGTATCTTTCTCCTTTTTCTATTACTTCTTGTTCTTAATGCGATATTTGATACTTTTTAAAGAATGTAGTGTTGAGTAGTTGATCGAATTGCTGTATCTCGAAACCTGGTCTGGAAATCTAGAAACGAGTTGGAGGTGAAATTGCAAAAAAATGAATAAATAGTTGTACACTTGAAATTAAGTTAATCTTTGTAATTTCTGTAGTTACCAGTTCCCTAGCAGTAAAGAAACTAAAACCAAATGAGCTTCTGAAGCAATTGACTCAGAAACAGGGTTTGGAAATCCAGTTTCCAATGTAAAAAAAGACGTTTCATGGTAACAGTTGACTATACTATTATTCTGGTATCTTTGCTTGCTTTTAATTTATCTTTATTGATGGTAAAAGTATTTTTAGCAACGAAAGAGTAGTATTAAAACACTTCACGTAATTGATTAACTATTTCGCTTGATAATAAAATATAAGGGCTTGATTGAATATCAGTAGCTAAAGGCTATGGTCTTAAAATATGTGCAGCTGCAGTGCCAAATCTTGCAGCGATTCACAGTGTCGATAACGAAAAGGTAATAGAAAAGCTTATTCCCTTCCCTTGCTCTTGGTAGATATCAGGATACTAAATCATAATGTTGGCATTTTGTAGCTTATATTTCATTTTAAAAAAAAATACTAAGATGGCATTGCCCCAAGTACAGATTGCCAATCATCTTGAGCGTGCAGTTGTAAGCCTTGGGAGAAAGCCTCTGAAGGTGTTGGTCCAAGTGAATACGAGCGGAGAAGCTTGTAAGATCTTAAGATCCTTTATCTGCTTATTAGCATTAATTTAGTTCAACATACTACATTTTAAATCTTTTAGTAATGGACTCCTGATGGGCACGCTATTGTTGAAATTTGTATTACAATTGCAGCAAAATTTGGTATAGATCCTTCTGGTTGTGTGGAGCTCGTAAAGCATGTGAAGCAGGGTTGTCCGAACCTTGAATTCTCAGGCTTAATGACTATTGGGATGCCTGATTATACATCAACTCCTGAAAATTTCAGGGTAATTACCATGCTTCTTTAAAGTTATTTTTAGAACTTTCTAGTTGTAATAAAAGTTTCAGTGTCATCATTCTTCATTGGGCTTGAAATAATCTCTAAATTTGTTATATCTTTGGGTAAGTATAATGCTCTCAATATGATAACCTCATCATTTGGAAATTTTACATCTTTAACATTAATGTACATCTGTAATCACTTTACATCTACTAATTTTGCCTGCTTTTACTTTTTAAAAAATGTATATTATTATTTAATTGGTAGATGATGTTTAAATTATGATCTCAACAGACGCTATCAAACTGTCGGGTTGAGGTATGCAAGGCCCTTGGAATTGCAGAGAACAAATGTGATCTCTCAATGGGAATGTCAGGGGACTTTGAGCAAGCGGTAAGCGGATTTGTATGCCAAGACACGACCTAATTATTCAATAAATAATAGGAGTAATAATCTTATCAAATTATTTACAATTTTGAAACCATAGTTTTTTTTTTTGCCGAGTAATCTCTTTTCTGACGCCTGCAGATTGAAATGGGAAGTACCTATGTGAGAATTGGATCGACGATATTTGGACCAAGGATTTACCCCAACAAAAAGGAATAGTCTTGGCGAATTTCACAGCAGAAACTAGCTTATCTAAATATTATACCCTCCTGCTTAGATGAAACTTCGTGCAGATATATCTTTTCTCGTCATATGACCATAGTGTACGACAAGTATGTAACCACTATTCTTGTAAATCTCTTTAATACAGCATAAACTTGTTCGTCGATTTCAAATGTGTTGACGTTACTTATAACAGTAAAGTAAATTCCAAAAATGTTGCACAAGACGTGATTCTTGTACATAAGTTGCTTATGCAGATACTAAGCTCAAAAGGTATCAAGAAATGTACCATACTCATTTATAGCACTAATGATGTACATGTTGACGGTCTGGAGGATCTTGTTTGTTACGTTCTCGGATTTCCACCTTTCGGGAAATTACAGCAGTAATGGAACCTTATTGTCTTGTCTGACTAAACGAATCTTTGAACCCATCATCAAAACTAAAATAGGAGTAATCATCGAAGAGATTACTGAAGGCTGAATATTAGTAAGCTAGTTTATTCTGTTGTTACAGTTAGTCCTCTTGTAAATGCCTATAATATGAGTTCATATGACGACAAATATCAACGAAAATAATCCAATTTCTCCATAATTAATTATATTTAATAATTACTACTATTGTACCCTTTTTAACCAAATGAGACAGATAGGCTATCAGCTTTAACCAAATGATTAAATTGTTTAAACTTTGCAGCATAAGCAAAACTTAGTTTAAGGTAAATTTTGAAATCTAAAGAAATGGAACCCAAAATTGGAAGACATGTTCGCATTCTGCTACTCCACTCTCACTCTTATTTTATCAAATTTGAATTTCCAATAATGTAAAAGGAAGAAAATCAAGTTACTACTCCGTCCTACTAGTATTTACTTATTAGATACAAGTGTGAGGGTTGTAAGTGCAATGCGTGAATTCGTAAATCCGATCTGAACCGTTGGTTTGGTTTAGTTTTTGAATTCTAATGGTTTGATTTTGGATTAAATTTTTTTAAATCCGTTTGGTTTAAGTTTCAACTTTGTTAATTCGAACCAGACCAATTCGATTCAAACCATTGAATTCAATCAAAACCATTAAACTCAATCTATTATACCCATTAAAAACAAGTATTATTATTTATCATGTTTATGGAAAAAACCCTATAACTCATTCCATATATAAGTAGTAATAAACGAACGTATATATACTCTTTAATCTAATGAACAATAATAATTGTGTGACAGATTTCAAATGTATTAACTTTTATATTTTTTCACTACTACTTATATGAGTCATATTTTTTTTTTAATTTCTAACCAAATTAATATGTTATTATGCATTGTTTGTATGGTCTAGGAGGGTATATGAAAAATGTTTGTACTTGTTAGTTTTGGTTATACATTGTTTAAAATTATTTTTTATATAATTTTTGTTTGTAAATAATTGTCATTAAAATATGTATTAATTTAGATTAAAGAACAAATGACAAGAATTATTAAAAACCGAACGCGGTCCAAATTCTCACTGAACCATTGAATCCATAAAACCAACCCAAACCGATCCGATCCGTTAGGTGTGGTTTCGATTGAAAAAATAAATGGTTTGGTTTGTATTTAAAATTTCACAATCCGTTCTTAATTGTTTGATTTAGTATTGACGATAATTCATTTAAATGTAAACCATCTACACCCTTACAAGTGTACCAAATTCTCCATTTTGATATTCAAGGTAACTGGAGGGAAATCAATACTATATGTTATATTCAAGATAATCCGTTCACATGCTATTTCGTTGGTCCAAATATTTTTCTCAAATTTCTTAACGTGCATTACTGGTTGCCGGTTGGATATCAAATCGATAAAAGTTGGCAAGATATGCTACTAATTTGTTCAGAAATTATAGATGGGGCATCAAAATGGCAAAAGATGGTAAGATATGATACTAAATGTTTTTTTTCTTCAAATGAAAACAGACCGACAACAAACAACAGTGTCTTGATTGGATACGAAATAGTTTGATAGTATAGCAAATTAAATAAGTGACACTTGTATACTCCATCATTAAAAACTGATCGGACGGGTAATAATAAGTTTTTTTTTTCCATCTAAAATGTAAGATGATGATAATTATTAATTGAGTGATGATAGAACACAACTTGCACATGACTCTCACACTTGTTAGTTAATGAAATATATATTTATCATTCTAATTATACATAAAATACAATTTATAATTTGATAAACAAAAATATAAATATTCAACATAATAAAAACTCAATCTACTAAAAAATCAAATAAAAATATAGTAAACCCTAGTTGAGTCTACCCTAAATTTAAATATTAATTAAAAATAATAAAAATTATTAAATCTAGTATTAATATATATATATAACTCACACAATCCATACATGTATATTTTGAGGAATAAAAATGTATTTTTTAACAAAAATATATTATTATACATGTAATGGAATGTGCAATACATGTAAACGAGTATGTAAGAGAGTGACAAAGTTGTATAAATATATTTTTACGGGCATAAGTTTTACACGAAAAATGTGACTTGCAAAATTCTTTTTGTCGGGAAAGTGTAACAATGTAAAAGCCGAAGGGGGTCAAAATGAAACAAAAAAGAAACCGGAAATAAAATTGGTACACCTTCCTGTCTTATTTAACTATCCATTACGAAACCACGTGCAATTTTGACCGAACAAGAACTTCTATCAAAATTGTCGGAACGAATTTTTTTGAAAATTGATCATATAATTCAAATGTTAAATATTATGATTAAATTTTAAAAAAAATTAATTTCGATAATTTCGATACAAGTTATAAGCCGATAAAAATTACACGTAATTTTGTAATAAATAATTAAATGAGAATAAAATGAGTAAAAAGAAAAAAAATGAGACTTTTATTTGAAAAACCAAGCAGTCACAACTACTCGTTTCGTTTAATTGTGCATTACGAAACTATATGTAATTTTTACCGGTTTATAAAATCTAATCATAAAATTTAATATTTGAACTATACGATCAATTTTTAAAAAATTTCATTATGTCAATTTTGATATAAGCTTTTGACCGATTAAAATTAAAGTTAATTTTTCAATTTTGCAATGCACACGAACGGAAGTAGTAAAAAAAAGTCAGCCAGCATGTGTCGCACGTGCAGCTAATCTTAAACTCCCCACTTTTAACTCACTCTTGTCTTGTTTATCTCTCCTCCACTCAGTATAAGTGAAAACTGGAAAATAAAAATAAGTGGAAAAGAAAAGAGGGAAAAAATCTTCAAATGTTTTGAAAATAGAGAAATAAATAAAAGTATAGAATAAAAAAAGAAAGAATAAAAGAAAATGCAAACAGCAGAGCAGTTGGTGTTGGATCTCAGCAATCCTGATCTAAGAGAGAATGCTCTCCTCGAGCTATCTAAGGTTATTATTATTATTATTATTATATATAAATATTCATCTTTGTTTTCTACTACTATTTAGTATTTTAGTAGTGAACTAGTCTTGTGTGTTTCTGTTTTTTTTTACTAGTTTATTGAAATTATGCCTGATAAAAAGGATGATGTATAGAGTTTTGATGATGGGTTTAGTTTATTTTAATGATTGTGAATGATATAAACTATAATAGTATGCGAGTGAACTGTTGATAGTACCTTTTATAGGAAAAGAGATGTTTAGTTAGTTCTATAATTATCTCCATCTCTTTATTTTGTACCAAGGAGTATTAGTTTTCACTTTTCATAGTGAAGTGTCTTGGGTATTTCTGAATTCTCTCTAGTTAACTGAAATCAGGGTTTTTAAAAAGCAAAAAAACTTAGCTAAAGTGTAAGAGCTACGCTAAAAGCGGAAAAAAACGAGCTTTTTAAGCTTCTTTTAAGCTTTGAATCGAGATTTTATCAAGCATTGAATCTGAGCTTTTTTAGTATGTAGCCGGTTTTTAAAGCCGAGACTGAAATTAGGCCTTTATAAGTGGCTGCTTTATAGAGTTATGATGATGGGTTTAACTCTTTATTGTCTATTAAGTTGATGGTTGTAAATAGGAACTGAGTAAACTGAAAATAGTATTTTTATGAGGATAATTATACCTGGGGTTTGTTTGCTTCTGCTTTTGAGGAAACAATCTGGCTGATAAGAGGCTGGAATCTTTGTCTTCATTTATCTTTATAAACTAGTACTCCCTCCGTTCCCAATTAATTGTCCACTACGAAACTACGTGCAATTTTGATACATGTTATAAGCCGGTCAAAATTGCACGTAATTTCGTAGAGGACAATTAATTGGAAACGGGGAGTATCAAATAAAGAATTTGACTTGTAAGCTGGTCAGCCAAATGATACTAGTTTAAAAGCAAAACGAATAAATAAATTGAGTTTTATAGTTGCAGGGTGCATCCGAGCATTCCCCTCCTAACTTTAGTACATAAATACGAGGGAGGTCATAATCCTCTCACACAAAAGGGCACCAAGAGGGTTGGGGGAAAAAAGCTCCGGTTATGATTTACATTTTGTATATTTTTAGTATGTTTTTTCTCCCTTCATTATCCCCATCATAATTTCATTAGGATCCTAATATTCTACGCTACTTCTATATTCAGAAGAGAGAACTGTTTCAGGATTTGGCTCCACTGCTATGGAATTCCTTTGGGACTATTGCTGCACTCTTACAGGTAAAATCAGTGATTCAAAACAATTATGTCATATTGCTTTTTCTGAGTATCTATCGGGTAAATTGCTTGTACTAATGAGAACTTATCATTAACAAGTATTTTGAGATGGATTGGTTTTAGTTATCCTTGTAGATATTTTGAGAATTGGCGGTAAATATACCAAAGCAAAGACTTATACCATGTCCAAGACACGTGGGCGAGGAATAGGTTTAAATGATCGTTGTCACCATAAGTAGACAACTTTGGCAGTTGACTGAATTAGTAAAAGTAGAACCATCTTTAGGGCATATTTATTATCAACCTCTAGTATTAGTGCTGATCATGTTAGATAGATGTATTTGAGGAGTAAGTATTATTTATGTAATTAATGGTGAAATATCTTATAAATTTGCAGGAGATAGTTTCAATATACCCAGTTCTGTCACCCCCAACCCTTACGCCTGCCCAATCTAACCGAGTTTGCAATGCACTTGCCCTCCTTCAGGTACTTCATTTACTACTATTCTTAAGTTTCTATTTACGGCATCTACACCTTTCCGTATAACTGCTTTCGCGGGTTTTTGGATTCTATTTACTTTGCCGTTGACTGTTCAGGAGTCAAAAATCTGGGTTGTTAACAGTAATTAATAAACTCAATATATTACGGAGCTGAACGTGGGTTATATCAAATGCTGAATTTATAGTTGGGTGCTTTTATGCTCATCGGAGACAGACTGTCCAATAGCGAGTATAAGATAGCAGTTTTGATGGTTTGTTTAAAATATATTCATGCTAACCTCGTAATATTATGTTATGAACCTTCCATTTGAAATATCATATTGATTCCAACTTATTACTCTTTAAAATTGCCACGATGAAGCATGGAGTGACTAGTTAACAACACTGAATTATTACGTTTAATTACTTAACCCATCAGGTATGTGAAAGTATAAGGTCTTTCAGGAATGTTTTAATTCAACTGTTAAAAAGGGGTTTAATATGATTAGTTAACACTAGCCAAGGCTAGAGTTTGCTGAGCTTTGCCTTCTCAGCTCTGAAGTGTTAAATCGAAATATGGAAATTTCGCCAGTTTGCTACATACAAGTATAAATCATGAATAGGTGAGAACTCAGCATAACGAGGACAGATTCTGTTTAGGATTTTGGCAAAGTCTTTGTTAATAAGTTTTAAGTGGGTGTTTTTTTTGTATTTTTTTGCTTGCCATATTGTTTAACCACTAATTCCTGAATATGGACCCATATTCTTTTTCAGTGCGTAGCCTCTCATGCAGATACCCGAATGTCGTTTTTGAATGGTAATTCCCTTGGTCATGCTACTCTAATTACTTGCCAATTTATGCATGACTCTTTAGCTACTTTCTTTTACTTGTCCATTTAAAAGATTTTCCTTTAGAAGCTTATTTTCTTCATTTCTTAGACTGCAAAGTTTCAAGAAAATCTCGAGATTAGATAATATTTTGTAATACCGGGTTTTGCTTTTGCAGCTCATATTCCTTTGTATCTGTACCCGTTTCTTAACACCACAAGCAAATCGAGGCCTTTTGAGTACTTGAGGCTTACTAGCTTAGGTGTTATTGGTGCTTTGGTGAAGGTGCTTTACTCTTTTAGAGCTCATGTTTGGCTCCTTTAACTCATAAATCACCATTTTCCTTCTGTTTTTGATATTTTGTACACAACGATGACAAAAATCCAAATTTCTTTTTCTGTTTATGGTAGGTCGATGATACAGAGGGAATTAGCTTTCTTCTCTCAACAGAAATAATTCCGCTGTGCTTACGGACGATGGAGATGGGGAGTGAATTGTCAAAAACAGTAAGTGTCACCTGATTTTATTTTACTTTTTTGCTTCCTTTATTATATTACTATGTATCTACAAGAGACTAATCCGTAGATAATAAGTAGATGAAATATTTAAATAATCTGTTCAAACCTTCTTGTTGTAGGTAGCGACGTTTATTGTTCAAAAGATTTTGTTAGATGATGTCGGTTTGGAGTACATATGCACCACACCAGAACGATTTTTTGCTGTGGGTCGGGTTTTAGGGAATATGGTGGCATCCCTTGCTGAACAACCTTCATCACGTCTTCTGAAACATATTATACGCTGTTATCTTCGGCTCACTGATAATTTAAGGTCGTCCATATTATTTGAATAGAAATTTCAAAACTTAATGATCATCAGCCTTATTTCGTTTCCATATGTATTTACACACTTGTATGAGTGCCTATGCAGAGCTTGTGATGCATTGAGAAATAGCCTTCCCGACGCATTAAGAGATGCCACTTTCTTCCCTTCCCTACGTGTAAGTATTTCTTTTTAGGAAGGAAAAAAAACGGGTGTTTTGTTCGTTAAAGATGATAAATAAAGCTTTTAATAATTGCTAGAAGTGTATTTTTTCTTAAGCCAATACCGTTTCATCAAAATACTATTTTTTCCAAGTTTAGTTAATAAATTAGATGAACTTCGATATAACTGCTTATGTGTATATATACAGGACGATCCTACAACCAGAAGATGGCTGCAGACATTGATTCACAATGTCCAGAATGGGCCCCGAGTGCCCATGCAGGCTGGGGGAGGCTTTGATCATATGATGGTCAACTAAGAGCTCCTAGTACTGCTTATATCAATACAATCGGATTATGTGAGCAGTCAGGGTTTATGTTTACCTGCATTATGCCTTGTTTCAGCACAAAATTAATGTATTTTATTGCCAGTTTATATCCAGGAAAAAGACTGAATTTTTTTTCCTTCTGAAACCTGTGTTATAGGAAACTGCCTGATATCATTTGTAAGTAACTTTGTTATCGAATTCAAATAAACCTATTTGGTGCTATGAGCTATTATCGTCAACATTCAGCAATCAACAGGCTAAGGATTAAGATTGTCTTATAGGGTTGCCTAGCTAGCTAGTAACTATCACCGTCTTGAACATCAATTGGTTACTAAATAATTAAAAGTGTAAGGACCGAAAAAAAAAAAAAATATTTATTTCTATAATGGAATACGACTCTGTTACAAATTTCTGACATTTGCAGAATGTAAATGCAATTAATTAAAATTCCACACAGAATAATATAAGTTATTAAACTGCTGGACTGGTTTGTAATTAAACGAAACTGTCAGACAAAATAGTATAAAACTAAACTGCTAGACTGTTTGTTAATTAAAAGAAATTGTCTGACAGAATAGTGTAATTATTAAACTGCTGGACTGTTTCTGTAAATAAATGAAATTACATAACTGAAAAGTAAATTACATAACAGAATAGAAATTACAAAGAAAATGACTGAAAAGAAATTACAGAATAGGAAAATAAATTACAGAATTAAAATGTACATAATATAAAATTGCAGAAATGTAAAGACAGAATAAAAAATACAGGAAAATAAATAGACGAGGCGACTGTTTAACAGTCTGCCCTTAACCGATATTCGCTCATCCACATTTGGTTTCTGGTTGCATTGGCGCTTCAATACAAGCTACAACGTCTCGGATGACTCGTCGGAAACTGACGACGAGTCAAGGTCGAACTGTTGGTGGATGGCTCTCTCTGACTAAAATGTAATACTGGATTTTAAAGAGATGATATATAGTTATGTTTGTATTTCAGAATGCTATTTATTAATATGTGGGGGGTCTGTCCGTTAGTATTTGCTAGTGGAGTAAATATTCGAGTCCCTATGATAGGCTACTCCGTTGCAGGTTAAGACTTGAGAGAACATGATTGGTGTCTTTCTTCCATTTTTGAAGTATGAGAAAAGGAAAGGAAAGGGAAGAAAAAAACAAAATCATACCATCTCATGAGCTTAAACATCATTTATCCTATGGTCAGCCGGTGGGAAAAATGCAGATTATCGTCTTACATGGCTTAAATATCTAGGGATAGAATTTTGTAACACAACGTACCAGTTAACAGTAATTATCATTTGTACCGCACTTGTGATACTACCGTATGTATTATACGGTATTATCGTACCATTCAATTTAGTGATACGGTAATGATAATCGATTTTCCATATCATGATAATGATATTGTACCATTTGTACTATATTACCATTTATATATAGAATACTCGCATTGAAATATAATTATTAATATTTTTTAACATATAAAATGCAAAATAAGTTGCACAAAGTATGATCATGTTTATAATCTTGTTTAAGTATTCATAAATGAAGTGTTATATTTAAACTTTTTTGCTAATGATATATTTTTCATAACATTGTGAATTGTTTTTCGAAGTTGGTAATGTATACTACCCTATCATTGTCATACCGCAGTTGTGGTATACCGAAAGTGCGGTATACGATAGTGTTGTACGGTAATAATATTGAAATTTAGTGTAATATACATGTACGATACGGTAATGATATCACGAAAATTACCACGATACTGTCCATTTCCACCCCCTATAAATACCCAATCTAATAAAGTTCTAATTTTCTATCATTTTCAATTTTCTCCCTTTTTCATAAATCATTCTAGACCAATATTTCAAGCAAAAGCTGCAAGAAGACTTCTACATCAACCGGTAACTGCAAATCCGCAACAAACATAGTAAGAGCGAAGAGAACCGATAAATTTCTGGGTGAATTATGTGAGAAAATATCTAAAAATCACCACCCTTTTCTAAAGAGAGAGGAAGATTACAAAGTATCAGTTAAATCTCTTTTGTTTGTTTGTTAACTCTCTAAATAATCCCTAATGACAATTTAGTTAATCCATCTCTGATGGAAGAAAGTATTAGGGATTACATATAACATGCCACACAATGACACAAAATGAGAATATTTGTTGAAGGGATCGATGTGCATCTTTTATAGGTCCACGACTAATCTTAATTTCTTTAACAATGAAATATTCTTGGAATGCTCAAAAGCCAACTCTCTGATAGAGAATCGGGAAAACTTGTGTACCAAATATCACCCCTCTCCCTTCCCAATCACAAAACATATGAAATTATCAAAAAAAATACACCCAAGAATTAAACGTTCAATTTGTGGAATTTCACAAATTAATCCAAAAACTCAAAAAGATTAGGTATTTGCAATAAGTACACGGCACAAAAACTAACCGGTTTAAAAAGTTATAAAAAGCCCATGAAGCTCCGTCCGACTGTATCCTCGCATAAAACATGATTAAGTTTAAAAGGAATTACCAATAGTACATATAAGTTCTACACTCAAGCGAGACAAAAACACCAAAACATTCTAGATGAAAGTAATATCAGTCAAATTAATAAAATCATTCATGTTCTTATTTTGTGGCAAATATGGAAAAGTAGATGCAAGAGCAAAATGGAAAACATGAAAATGAAGAGCGATAACATCATCAAAGAGGTTATAGACAACTTTAACCTGATCTTAAAAAAGGGCAATAAGGTAATCGAAGGGACAACCTTTTATAATATGCAAGAAGCTAATTATGAAAAGAAGAAAAAAACTCACAAGCCTATAAAGTGCGATAAACCAGAACTGCATGTGATTAAAGTTAATGTATATGGAAGCCTATATTTAAAAACCAATAAAGCTAGTATTGGAGGTATCATTAGAGATCACCAAGGCAATTTTATAAAGGCCTTTTCAGAAAAAAGTGGAAGCTAATTCAGTGTTAATGGTTGAAGCGATGGCTATTTATAAATGTATAGAATTTAGCTTCTATTTCAATGGCAAAATCATTATAGAAACCGATTCCCAAAGAGCAGCGAATATTTGCAATAATAAAAGCGAAATTCCATGGAAAATAAGATGGATTGTTACCAAAATTAATTACCTTTTGGAGAAAGGTAAAACAAAAATCCAGCATGTTTGTAGAGAGGCAAATGGCGTAGCGGACTATTTGGCAAAATACGCAGCATATCCGACAAATTCCATCGATTCGGATTGCATAGAAGATTTTCCTGCAGAATTTAAAGGATTAGTAAAGATGGATAAAAGGGGATTTCCAAATTTTAGAATTAACAGAGATGAATTAGACGAATTTGTATCGTAATTGTAAAAGGAGGTGGAACCATGAGAGAGAGAAAATAAAGATGATTTTGACTTCAGTTAGTAAGAGAGAGAAAGGAAGATAAATCGCGAAGTGGAAGAGGAAGATAGTGACCGCTAAAGTTTTTAGTTCAGATGAAATAAAAGTGGCTGAAGAGGAAGGGTTTTCAAGTTTTAATCAATTTAGTCATACAAGTTTTAAACTTTTGTATTTTAAACTTGGGATATACAGATGTAACAAAACTACTATAATATATTTTGTAGTTGGGGGTTTTCCCCACTTTTAGATCATTAAAATCAATATAAATAAAATGTGGGTCTCCCCCACAATTAATTATAAATAAATAAAAAGTAATATCTTCCAACACATTGACAACAGAAATTCTGCTGGTTTGTGAAGGTGTAGTTTTACTACTCAGATACTCGCATGATAAAAGAAAAAATCGGTGCAAAAATAATATATACAGGAGAGACCAATTTTGTCAAGTGCAAAATGTCAGTTACAGACTTAAAATGTGTAAGGAATCACCTTAATTCGGGTCCGATGAAATAATAAAAGAAACAATATAACCCAATCCACACAATAACACATATTTTTTTAGGCGAATTTTCTATTTAACCGATAAAGTAAAGTTACAGAATTGAAAGTACTGAATTTAAACTACTGAAAAGTAAAATCTGAAAGGAAATAGTTCATTAGTTTTTCCATCCCCTTGAATGAGTATCTTCATCAGGTATTAATACTATTAAAAACTAATAGTTAATTGCAGTAAAATCCTCTTAATTTTCTTAGTGAGCAGTTGCAGCCCTCAGAATTCCAAGAATGTGTATTGAGATTTCAGATCACTCATTATTTGAATCTCGTCATTCTTTTTTTTGTAAACTTCATTCGCCCCTCGCCCTTTCTCTCTTTTCTCCTCGTAGTGGGTTTGTTACAAAATGATTTCCAGGATTATCAGTACAGGAATGGTTGGCATAAGAATTAAGCATATTCTGGAACAGAAGAAGATAATGAGGGTCAAACATCAAAGAGACCAGAACACTTGAAAGCATAGTAAACATAAATTTTTGCTAGTCAACCTGAAGACCGTAAATGACATTTCACCGAATGTAGAGAAGAATTATGTGGTATTGTTCTCTTCTTCCGTTATTTTCAGCTCCTTTGAAGAGTAAGTTTCGAGAAATCGATTGTAACTTTGAATGAAAAGTCTACTTCAAGTTTCCTTGAGTGGCTCCGTGAAGACCATAATTTCGACTTAACACAACTTATCTCATCTGAACTCAAAGAGCAAGACAGAGAGAATTTAATCTTTCTTAACATTTGAGCATTCTTCAAGAAATATTCGACAAGATTTATTTCATCTTCCACTCCTCTGAATAGCTCAAATTTAATTGCATGAAGGTGAAAAGTCAAACACCTGGGCACATGTTCTGCTACATTCCTTTGGAATGCAGCATAACACCCCTCAAACGGAGAAAAACCCTATATCATAAATTGAGCTGCGTAAGTACATAATTGAAAGACTATTCTATAAAATCATTTGCAGAACATTTTTTACCTCCTTAAAAACTAGGACTTTAAGGTTAGGCGTGCTTTCAAGAAATTGTGGTAGATGTTCCCACCCAGTTATGGTAATGCAACCGAGATTCAATTTCCTCAGATTATGAAAAGTAGGCAATGGACGAGGTGAAAAGGTAAGGGCCTGAACCAAATAAGGAGGGGATAAATTTATGACATCAATGACGGGAAAAGACATAGGCTAAAACACAATATGCAGATGAAAAGGATTACGGAATTGCTTTGCGTCTTCAATATAACTCTTAAGTATAACCTAGGTATGTGAACATATAATTCTTCAAAAAGTATAGGACACAAACACTTCAGATTCATGACCAAAACATATTTAAACAAATTGCTTGCCTCTTAAATGCTAAACCAATATCAAAACAGTATTAGAGAGATAAACGATACATGCATATTGCCACATGAGACCAAAATAACGGCCAAATAGTTGTATTTTCTGTAACTCATTTCCAGACTAATATTCGACAAACTCTTTAAAGCATCAGATAAACCAAGAAGCATTCATCTGAATCAAATCAAACTAAGAATTTGAAAAAGACGTCCTAATAGAAAAGTAAATAATAATCTATTACTCCTTTAAGGACATTGTCCCGGTAAAAGTATTTTCTAAAGCATATATTGAAGTGTCAAACTTATGTCACAATCAAAAAATGCAACAAAGTTGTGATGATGTTTGAATTGAGGGAGTAATCAATAATGTTTAGTCAGAATCACGACAACCATGAGTAAAGAAAACTCACCACCACTGCAATGCTTGATAAGTACAAAGACTGAACTTTAGAGCATGCCCCGACAAGATCCCTCACACACTGCAGACTAAGCAACAAATGTTCCACATCTTTATCCTCAAATTGCTTCTCAGTAGGTCCAACGTCTATATAAGCTTGACGAGCATGGCTCAAATTCTTCACACTATAGCTTTCAGGCAAACAATCAGCACAGTGGATTGACTCAATAGCTGGCATATCAATTACAACGTTGTACATCTCATCCCCACAGCAACAGTTCGTCATAACAATCTGGAGATTTTTAACCGAAGGCGACGAGAAACGAAGAACATTAACAGACTCTTGGATTTTACAGTAAGATATGGACAGATTCTCGAGCACAGGGCATGCTGAAATAATCCTCTCTAAAGACTCATGATTCTGGAACCCAATTTTGCTCAAATATAGATGCTTAAGATTTGGTAACGAAATCGAGCTGGTTACCTGAAGCAAACAATAAATGAATACACAACAAAAGATGAAGGTCTTCTTCAAAAATCATAACACGTTAAGGTCTGTTAGGTCGATAATGATATAAATAACATTTCTATAAAGCTGCCAAGCCCAGAGCACAAAACTGAAACTGCCTATTTTTATTCAACGAATAAATAAACGCTATGAAAGCCGACCTGACAACCCCTAAAAACCCACCTGTTCTAAAAGCTTTCCTCTAAACGGAAAAATTCAATTTTTAAAGGTCGATTCAAAGCTTAAAAAAGCATAAAGCTTACGCTTTTTTACTAGTTTATCTCTTGCAAAAACGTTTTAGCTAAGTTTTCACTTCTTAACAGTAATTTAACCTAGAAAATTATTAACGTGTCAAAACAGTGACAGAACTAAGATTCATAAATGGAAGAGGCAGAACCCCTGAGGTCTATGGATTTTCAACTAATGCGAGGGATACAGATCCATAAGCGGCATATTTTCACTAACATAAATCGTTAAGAAGAACACGATTATCTCAATATTGGAGCTCTAGCTTTTAGCCTACTTCTATTTCCTCCACTATTCAATCCTATTGGACGCGCTTGGCATTATATTGTCTGGATAAACCTGCTTAAAAATATGCACTTTTTTGGCACCACTTTTAAAAATTTTGTAGTTACAAGTGACGTAAATTTTAATTTATTATAAGTCCTCGTCTTCTTATTTTAATTTATAAGTGACTGTAAAAGACAAAAAACTTTTAGAACTTTCTATGTTTGTTAAAATTTTGTGTGAAGAAAAAACTAAAACTAAAACTAAACAAATAAATAAACCTAGCATTTGTGCTTTTGAGCCTTTTTTAATCTAGCTAACATTTAAAAAGCTAAAAAATCTAGCAAAAATATAGAAAAATTCCAAAAGCATATGAACAAACAATAGAATAACTTGCAAACAACTGAATCATACCACATGAGAGGAATTAGTAAACCCCAGCACCCCTATATCAAGAAAAAAATGATCTTTTACCATCTATACTGATTTTCCTTTTTATCGATTTTAACATTTCAACCCCTCTATATCGAGAAAAAAATGATCGTTTAGCATGTATCCTGAATTTTTTTTTTATTTTTTTTTATCGATTTTAGCAATTCAGCACCCACTTAACTATGAAAGAAAAATTCTAGTTCCACAACTGATAACACATTAGCCTAAAATGAAATATAAATACCTCCCGAAAATTATGACAATTGAGTGCCAAAGCCGTTAGCACATCCGAACGAAACACAGCGTCGGACGTAATCCCATCATGATAATTATGAAAGAAAATGGTAATTTCATAAATATTCATCCGAAAAAGGTCAGAAATCCATTGGTTAACACAGTTATCGTTGTAAACCTCACTGAGTTTTATATAGAATCTATGCACACGTGGCAGGTCAGGTTGGGTTACGTTAAGCAGGTTGTGCATGAATTTTGTGAAGTTTGTTTTTACGCGGTTTTGAATAGTGTTTGTGGAGAATGTGTGGGCGTCGTGCAAGCGGATAGTGAGGTTCGGGATTTGGGTGAATAAATGTTTCCACTTGGCGGAGTAGATGGCGATTGCGGTGGCGATGGCGGATTTGGTTGAGAGTTTTGTGAGTATATTAGAAGAGAGTATTGAGTCCGGTAAGTTGGTGATTTTTGTGCTTTGTTGTTGTTTTTGTTGTTCTTGTTTTAGGGTTTTGTTGGGAATCTGTTTTAGCCGTTTGGGCGCCAATTCCGCTGGTTCCATTTTTGTACAGTCTTAGGTAGGAGATGAGTTTTTTGGTTAATGCAGAAAAAAAGAAGAAGTGCATGATTATGGCTTATGGGAAACAATCATATAAACCAGTTCAACTATTTTCAACGTGTCACGACCTATCTAGCACGGACACGTATTCGTGTATCTGACACGACATGAAACAAACACGATAAGCGATAAATTTCTCAAATTTAATACACGACACGGTTAACACACGTCAATTAAATATTAATAAATATTACATACATATATATGAGTTATTATACATTTTGTTTATAAAAACCATAATGTTTTAATTGCAATAGACGAATCTTAATTATAACAATTACACTTTTTTATCTAGATATCTATTAATTTTTTTAGATTAAATTGTAAAATTTAAAAGTATAGAAAAAATTTAATAGTATAAATTATGTCCAAGATGTGTCCGCGAAATGTCTATGTGATCAATGTGTCAATACGTCAAGTACACACGAGTTGAAGAGTCCGACACGTGAAGTGAAGTGTCAGACAAGTGTCCGCGTGTCTGTGTATCTGACACGCAATACGTCATCTTTTTTGGAGTGTCCGTGTATCATATGTGACAACCAATTAGATTTTTAGTTTATATTTTTAAATAGTTTTTAAAATATTTATTTTTTGTGTATTCAAATATATATTTGTTTTTTTAGTGGGTTCACGCTTTTAACTTTATAAGTGGACCGCGTTCACCATGGTTTTATTCCCATATGAGGGATGAGTTTATTTACGGAATAACTAAAACAAATCGGAACCAAGCTGAAATCAAATCGTTTGATTTTCAACGCGGATAAAGCACAGCGATAAATTTTGCATTTTTAATAAGTTGAAAGCAACTTATCTACATTATCGTAACTCTTAGAATAAAAACATGAATATTTAAGTTAAATTAACTTACCAATAATTAAACGGCAATACGACAATAATAAGCTAAACAGAACTTAAAATCAACTGATGAGTAATTAAAACTTTTCTTTCCTAGGCATGAAATGTTTTTATTCACACATTTTTTCTACATAAAAAATCAACACACATGACATATCCATCTTATCAAAAGTTTTTATTTTTATTAATATTATATTTAACAATTTATTTTTATTTTTAATTAATATTTAAATTTAGGATATATTCAAATAGGGTTCTATTATATTTTTATTTGACTTATTACTCGGTTGTATTTTTAAATTGAACAAAATTTTTTATTTTTAATTATTATTTAAATTTAGTGTAGACTCAACTAGGGTTCTAATATATTTTTATTTAAATTTTTAATACGTTGAGTTTTTATTACGTCGTCATCTTCTGAAATTTTTTTATTTAAACGTTAATGTCAAAATTTGACCACAATTTTTTTAATAGCAATACAAATAAACGATCTGTATAAATGAATAAGTAAAATAATTAATATAGTAATTAGTGCTGAGAATCACATTATTTTTTTTTATTACCTAGCATAACATATATTTTTTTTTAAACACAATTTTTCCACGTGGATATACTTTTTGGAACAAAATAAAATTTCAGTAAATTATTCTTTATAAAAAAATATTTGCGGGAATGTACTAAGAAGGAATAAAGATAAAAACTTTAAAAACATTTTCGTTTTTCTTTTAACACCTAGGTTTCCAAACCAGAGTCTCTCTCTCTCTATATATCCATATCGATATCTATATTATATATATATATCTATATATATATATATACATATAATGACTTCCTCAGCAGAGTCAGTAAACGAGCAAACAAAAAAAAACAAAAAAAAAGAAGAGTTTCCAACAGAGCTTCTAGAAACAGTAGAAACCATAATCGAGTACAAGTTCAAGAACCGGAAGCTTCTAGAAGAAGCCCTTACACATCCTTCAGTCTTGGATGCTGATTCTTATCTCCGCCTTAAATTCATAGGCGGAGTGGTTCTACGCCTGGCATTTTCTATGTATATGTATTCGAAATATGCCGATGTGGATACTGTTAAGTTGTCGCGTTTACGTGAGCTTAATTTGAGTTCAGAGAAGTTAGCTTGCCTTGCTGTTCGGTATAATCTTCACGGATGTGTTTGTCACAACTTGCCTCACTTGTGTGGGAAATGGGTAGTGTTTTCTTTCTCGTATTTGTTATGTGTGTGTTTGTAGTGAATTTAGTAGTGTTTATCTTGAATTTGGGAGTATTTTGTTGAATTTTGTAGTATTTTTGTTTAATTTGGTAGTATTGCCCTAAGTGAAAAAAAGATTTTGTTTGGAAACCTTTGTTTTTGCTAAATTAGTCTAGTATAGTGTATCTTAACTTAATTTTCCCATAATAAGATTAATGGGTGCTTGGTATGTTGGCTTTTTTTGCTTTTAAAAAGGTACCTTTGGGCTCAGAAAAGCTAAAAAAGCTCAAAATCATATAAGTTAGGAATTTGCGGAATTTTTAAGATTTTTCAGTACAGTCTTTACCGATGCGTTTGTCACAACTTGGATCGCTTGTGTGGATAAAGGGTAGTTTTTTCTCTCTCTCGTATTTGGTAAAATTTCGGACTTGAATATGATCTTGTACATTAGCTGCTTGTTTACTTGGTTATGCGATTGATAAAATACAAGAAGGAACTACGTGGAGACATGGGTAGTGAATTTCTCGTCATTATTATGTGCATGTTTGGAACTATTTTTATTCGACTTAGTAGTATTTTCAGTAGAATTAATAGTATTTTTAGTGAATTTGGTAGTATTGACCTAACTCCTAAGTGAAAGAAAGATTTTAAATAAGTCTATGTATCTTTAACTTAATTAACCCATAAAAGAAATCGTGGGTGTTTGTTATATCAGCCTTTTAAGCTTTTAAAAAGCTATCTTTTGGGCCAAAAAGCTATAAAAAAAAATCAGAAGCATAGACTGGCTAGGAATTTTTGGATTTTTTTAGCTTTTTCACATTAAATTTTCCAAAATTGAAATATTCTAATTTAATGTGTTTTTATATCTACAACTCAGTTATGAGTTAAAATAGGTGACCACTAACTTATCAATCAAAAGCAGAGTTCTGGTTAGTTTAACTTTTAACCAAATTCCTGCCTTATTTAGTGAAATGTCCATATTTTTATTCTTTTTGATATTGGTTGTACAATCTAAACTGCGTTATTAAGTAGAATAAATTCCGATTTTGGCAATGAATTAGCACCCAAACATATGTTGGCGTGCAATATGCTAACAGGTATCACCCCTCGATAGGCGCCATTTTTAAGGTAGGAAATTCCCTTGGGTAAAAGAGTCTAAAAAATTCTCCCTTATTTCTTTCTGATTCGGTGCATTGAGTTATCAGATTTCCGTGAAATGTAACCACGTGATGTTAGTAAAGTTAATTTTTTTACCAAACTTCTGCCCGATTTGGTTAAATTTTCAATCTTTTGATGTTTTTGACTGGTTATACATTCTCAAATTTCTGATTGAGTAGTTTCAATTCTGATTTTCGCAATCAATTAACACCCAAACCTTTGTTATTTTACCAATTATGTGCATTAAGTGTATTAGATTGTTGAGGAATGTGACCTTAGTGTTTCTAGTTTTGCAGTTAGGTGTGCAAATCCGAAATCAGATGATACATGTGTACAATTATGTAATTAACCTTATTTTCTATCTAAAAACCGCTTAACTTGCTTATTTAAAGCTTCAATTGTATTCAAAATTTTTTTTGCATGTGTTTCTTGTCAATTCTCAATTGTACCGTAGAACACATCTCTGCAAGGGGAAATTTTTGTACATTTTCATCCATGACAAAGAGTTAAGTATTCTGATTAACAGTTTGATGTAAACTACCCAATTTCCTTATAATATATGTTATTAGCTATTTAAGGTCTAAAAGGTTAAAAATGGAGATGGTGGAAAGTTGATGGAAGTACAAATAAATTAGTTGAAAAAGATACTGTACTTATTTGTATGCTTTAGGCGCTAAACAAGGTTCTTTGGGAGAGAGCATTAGTCCCGGATTATCAATCCTGAACCGTAAGCTTTTAATTCAATTAATAAGTATCAGGTATAAACATAAAAAAACTGTGAAGGCTGAACCTCAGACGCTAGAGTAAATAGTCTCTGTCAGCTCTGTGGATCATATGATCCCTTTATCTAGTGTGTAAATAGTTTGGATGGATTTGGGGGAACATTATTCCGGTTACGAGAATGAAAGAAATTGCAATGTTAGTCTTAAGAATGGAAAATAGAGTACAATTTAGAAACACAACTGCTCAAGAAAATAGCTCATCTATAAGTGCAATGGGTGTTTTAGAGGAGAGGCAGAATCGAACTCACGGTCTCTTATCGAAGAACTTAGTTCTGTGCTAGTCCTAGTGGATTGCAATGGATTTTTGTTTTTTTTATCAGTAAGAAATGATACACATACCTTCATTAGTTCAAGGTGGTCTTCCAGAAGTATAACTTGAAATCGGTTACAAAATCCATTATACAGCTGTCTAACTTCAGTTTTAAGCCTTTATTGTACTCTATTTGGTTTGAGCTATCCCATGTGAAGTTACATTTATTACCTTGCTATTTACAATATCATCAATTCACTTTATCAGTTATTGCAAGTATTATCGGGTCATGCGTTCATATAATTTCTGTTTGATTGTAATCAGGTGGACAGATTTGTATCGGACATACAAATGCATGATCCGAAAGAGCCGTTTAAAGGGACGGTGAAGGCACCACAAGTTTTGGCGGACATTGTTAAGGCCCTGGCCGGTGCTATTTTTATGGACGACGAGTTAAAATTGGGAACTGTCTGGGTGGTATGTATTGCTACTGTATATCTTTTGAAACTTTGTTGGTGAAATAACCCAATTTCCTTTCAGTTTAGGGGATCTGTTCTGACATTTTAGTATTGAAGTTGATGATATGAGAAAAGTTGTAAGAGGAGATAAAAATCTTTAAAAAAAATTCTCTTTTATGCAAAATAATAAACATGAACAGTCAACAACGATTCTGCACCCGCAATGGTAGAAACGACCCCTCTTTGTTATAGTAATATTCTTTTATATCTGCAGTAAGGACTTGAAAAAGAAAAGGGTAATAGATAAGGCACTTTTGTGAATAGACAATCTCTCCTTCGGTTACCCTTCTACATAATTTGGAAACATGGATAGATAAAATTAGAAGCTAAAGATGGACTTTTGAAATGATGCAATACAACTTTCCAGTGCTGAAAGTACCTTTGGCAGGTCAAGGCCAATATATTCCCAGTTTTGACATGTATATATTTTGACATGAATGCACCCTCTCACTTTTTGTTGATGTTCATGAATTTTTTATATAATGCAGGTAATGAGTGGTTTGCTAGATCCTGTGATCACTCCAAACATGCTCATTCAATTTCCCCAACCAGCCACCGCGTATTTCAAGGTAGGCCAAATAAAAATAACACCTTTTGTGTCTTACACACAGCTTTCATTAAAACTGAGTCTTACAAATTTTGCTTCCAGGCCATTGGTCAGGAAATTTCCGATGAGCCAGAGGCCGATGCTTCTTTACTAGAAAAGCGCAAAGCTTTGGCTCCTCCATTGGGACTTAGCGCCATTTTAGCCAAAAAACGCAAAAAAACAGAAAATAATCCAGTGGACCCACATGTAACAGTCCCTTCCAAACCGGGACGTTCAGCTGTTGAGCTGGAGTTTGAGCTGGAGCTGATGAAGGCTCGTGTGGCAGAACTCGGGGCTGAGCTTTCCAATGCTCGAGAAGCTACTAGGGCTGCTGAGGCGGTAACCAAGGCTAAAGAGGATAAACTTGCTCGGGAGATGGCTACACGAGAGGCTGAGATTGAAAATGCTATCCAATATGCTCAGTATAAAGCTATGGACTCGTATGGGGATGAGATTGTTGGGGTGGTGAACCAACACTATTTTGATAGCCACGTTAGAGCTTTGACCCTTGCTGGGATCAAGCATGGGGATCCAATGTGGTATAACGTAGAGTTCCCGTTTGAAGGAACCACTCCTGCAATGAAGTTTCCTTGGGAGGTTGAGGGATGTCCCAATGGCGAGACGAGCAGTGTCCCTGTAATAGATGTCCCAGAGTGACATACTAGCTTTAGTTCCCTTACCGATTTCCTTTTACAAGTTTTTGTAGCCAGTGTAACGTAAAATAGAAGCATGTTTGCGAGAATTTATCGATAGTGCTTAAGTTTGACTGACTTTTTATGTGCTGGGGTTAAGCCAAGGGATCCGTTGTAGTACATTGTGTAGTTCTCGCTTGAAGGAACTACCCTCGAGATGAAGTTCCGTTGGGAGTAAAATAAATAGATTAATTTATCATTTCTTTGTTTCGTCTTGCATTTCCTCGCTAGCTATGTATGGCTTTTATGCTAAAAGCAGTTTGTCCCTCTGTTTTCATTATCCTTGTACAAGCTATGTTATCCAGTGTAATGGAATTGAAATTATGGGTAGTTTTGTAAGAATGGTTGAATGATGCTTAGATTTGACAGAAATGTGATGAAGTCCATCTTTTACTGCCGTGGCGGAGCTAGTTTCATAGAGTGGCGCTATCGTTTTGAAAAAAAGATTTCATACGCACAGAATATATGATTGTGCCGTTTTTGTACTATATTTAATAATCTGTATGTTATGGACAGGTTTTTTTAGAAAATGGGGGTGTTGTAGGCATGTAGCATCCCCTCCTACCTCCGCCCTTCTGTGACGTCGTTTTCTTTTCTTCTTGTTGATTTTAACTTTTTTAAGTAATGGTGTATTGGTGTTACAAACGTGCTTGATGTGCTTCTCAAGGTGTCAAAACAATGGCAACCAAGGGTATACAAGGCAAAAGTGGTTAGCGTATAGAATACTAATACGCGGAGAGGAGAGGAGATCAATTCGCCGTGAGTTCCACGTCTTGGAGCACTGATTCTTCTAAAGATGTTTTCTATTATTCGATACAAAGTCTGGCAGTTTTTTCTAAAGCATTTCCAAGTAGCAAATAAGCATTAGTTTTGTGCAGGACTGTCATCTAAATGCAGTCTATGCAAATATTTAGACAGATTAGCAAATAATAATTAGACTTTTCATATGTATAACAGTATATCAAGAGTAGATGAAATATGAGAGAAACATGTCGGTCAATAAAGTTGCAAATACTTGCAAAGAGCGTCATGTTTTAACTAAAGTCACAGCTGAAGAAATTGAAGATATATGGTCATGACTTGTGAAACCATTAGATACAATATTTGAAGCTGATGTAGACACAGTAACCACTTAACACAGAAATATCTTGGTAAATTATTTTGACAATAGTCCATTATATATTATATACTCCTAAACCTTAACTTCCTAGATAAATAGAGGAAGAATTATAAGGCATGAAAACATGAATCAACGACGTATTAAACTTTAAAACTTATAGTGCTGCTATTTCAGTATCCACTTTAAGAGTATGTACAACCTTAGTGGCTATATACTAAACCTTTCTTCCTAGATAAATAGAGGAAGAATCATAATGCATGAAAACTTGAATCAAAGACCCATAATACTTAAAAGTTAAAAGACTTTATAATTCTAAAAATATATAATATCTCCCACCTTAACTTTTTAAAAATCAATTTCTTTTTAGATCATAAGGCTTTTTGGTAAAACCCATGAATCTTATTCCATGAATTTTGTCTCTGCATCTTCAACTGCTTATGGAATTTTCCAATAAACAACTCAGCTTTAGTAAACAGTTCTTGCCCTCTAACCACTTCATTTTCCTCTTCGTATTCTTCAATCAGGCTCTCCTCAGTATCACTTTCGCTATTTCCAATGAAGAAAATGCTCGGTGTCGAAGGGCACTTCTTCACTTTACTCACCACCCTTACAGTTCCAACTATAATCTTCTCCGAGGAGCACTTCTCCAGTACCATCATTTTGGCCTTAACAATGTCATGAGTTTTGTTATCGTTAACCAAAATCTTAGGTGAATTTGCAACCATGATATTAACTTGTTTTTTTTCTTCGTCGGATTTGGAGAAAAACGAGGCAAGGCCAGCTTCAGCGCATAGCGATACAATGAGGAGATTAAGTATGAAATAGAGATAAGTGGACTTGAACATTTTTGGAATAAGAGGGGTTGTGAAGAAAAGTGAAGCTATTAGACAGACCTTTAGTATTTGAGATTTTTTGCATTTTTCCATTGCTGTTTCTTAGCTGATGAAAAATGGTCCTTTTGAAGACTATGAGTGGAGTAGTTTGCCATAGAGCTTGTGTACATATATATAGAAGCATGAAAGATATGAGGTGGCAATAGCATGGAAGTTTAATAATTTAATGGGTTGAATAAAATGTCACACTAAACTAAAGAGGTGGCCATTGCCATCCTTGAATATTCCAGCCAACAAGCAAGGGTGTTTTTTTATGGAGAAATTAAAGCAATGGTCCTTTATTATTATAACAGGTTTCAAATTTTCGTACTTGTACTTAATTCAAGCAGTAATGGGTTTAAGTTGTATTGCACGATAATATTTCACTTTTTGTTTAGTCAGATGAGTATCTTTTATACTTACGGTTTATGTGATTTCTTTTTAACTTGTTTGTTTTGGAATGTTTTAGATATACTTTTAGTTTTACGGGGCATTACGTGCTATATGTAATATTTATTTTTCCTTAGCCATTAGAGCTTGTTCCAAAAACAATTACTCTTGTATTATTTACGCAAATTATTTATAATAATAATAAGCATGCCGATGTTGATTAAAAAAAACATTAATGGTTCTAAAGTTTTGATAACATACAGAGTTGGGCCTTGTTGGGACATAATGACATCAAAGATGATGAAAATAATGTAAAAGACCAGTTTTGCATTCTTTTAGGGATCTAATTAGTTATGTCGAAATGATAAATATTATCCTACCATGACCTTGATAAATATTTAGATATTAAAAAATTATGTGGAACTTAATCCATCGGTTTTTTAAACTTTGTGGACCAAAACCATCAGCTTTTGAGGACCAAACAGAATCATGAACTAAACTGTGGAGATTACTAGTGTATATGTTTTTATTTTTCCATGTGTTGTTTGAGAAGTTACACGTACGTAAAATCATAACGCGTAATCAACGTGGTTTCTTACCATGTCACTGTTACACACAAAATATTCCTGTAAAAGTACCGTTTTAATATGGTTATATGTCCAGACCTCCTCATCATAATTTTAGTCTCGACGCTAAACTGATAATTTGATAATATAAAAATATGAAAATATACTCACTTATTGTAGCCGCTATAACTGCAAGTCACATACATTCCTCAGTTTTTATTTAATAAATCGAAATTTACACACTTGTAAATTCATATATATCCGTATCAGTGCACTAGAATGGACGCTTATGGTTTTCAATGTCATCAAATGTCATGGATTATTTCAAGTTTAACAAACCTTTTCCCTGCAAAAGTTCATGTGCCAGCTAGTTGCTATAGGAAAGTTTCCATTTTAAATCCTAAAATTTTGGTCCATGTATGATGTATCTACGGTTTTGCAAAGATCTCGATATTAATGTTCCATTTGGTGTGACTAGCTTGGATTTTAATCAATAATATGGACACTATGTTATAATCCAACGTCTGTGGTATCCAATTTCGGACTAAACATATACTTGATTTACTAAAAGCCAAAATTTTAAGGGTTGGGAATTTTTGGAAATTTCCTCTCAGTGTAACAACTTGTTCAACTGCTAGTGCTAACCCACTTTATTAGCTATTCATGGTATCGTGATCATGTCTTCTATCTTCTCACATAATATCAGATAAAGAGATTCATATTTTGTACGTAAAGATTTTTTTTAATTTGTGAAGTTTTTGTTATCGATTAGTAAAAGGAAAACCCGGATAAATCGTTAAATTTGATTTGTTTGTAAGTTTGTTATCTAAATGCACAAGTTCAAAATATATGTTTTGGGGGTATTTGAGGCATTATGTAATCTTTACTTGATTTCTAAATTTATACAGCTTAGTCGAGTTTTATGCAAAGTTAGAACATAGCTTTCACAAATAAATATTGTTGTATGGCTTTTATGAATCAATGATAGTTGCCAATAATTTCCATATCAATGTATAAAAAAAATTGAGACAAAAGCTTCATGCATTTTATCAATTAGACGATTCAGATATATCACATCTCCATATATATACCTAACCAATCTAGTCTTCTCATCCAGTTGACTCGAAGCTTAGCTCTCTTACATTGAGAAGACGCGTCATACGAGTTCATGTATCGAAATATAGTCTCACCTGATGAAAGATTCGATTAAATTAGGACGATAGTTTGTTCGTAATATAGATATATCAGATACAATATTACCAACAAAAAGAGACGAGCAATATAGCTAAAAGACTCTCTGTTTATGAATAAGTGCTGGCTCTTTCGATTGCATTGCAATTAATTACTTTTAAAGAAATAATAATTTACATTGTATATAAAATGCTTATTACATATATCTTTCCCGATTTACATTAATCAAATATTTATTTGGAGTATTTTTACAAAAAAATAACCAAGTTGATGTACATATATCATTCATATATATATATATATATATATATATATATCATACTATTAATATAAGTAAACCCAAGAAAAGTTGAGTCCGTCCAATTTTGCCCAATTTTTTTAAAAATACATTCACTCTATTTTAATAATTACCAATATACATAATCTAATTAATTAACTATTTGTCTTCACTATATTATTCTAATTACGGATGTAGCCTAAATTAATTAACAATTCGTTTTAATCTCCATAATTATAATAAATTAAATCAAATCTGAATATTATGTTAAAAATAAAATACATTACGAAATTTATGTCAGGCGTCTTATATAGGGCAAGTATATATACACACATAATTTTACACATAAATCTACACTTTAATCTCAACTCTTCAAATTAATATGGTTTCAATGGCTATGATTAACTCATTTAATTAAATATCATAAACACTCCATCTCTTTACTTTTGTTTTTCTTTTGTATCCATATTAACTCATTTTATCTCAAAATCATCATATAAAAACAAAACTCACCTCCAATCGAATACTAAAAATAATGTTATACGTAAATTGTGGTTGGTGTGCACGTTCGTAAGAAAAATCTAACCTAATTTATACAACTATAATATAGTTTAAATATAGTGCCCATCAGCTACCTAAATTTAAATCTATATACATAGAAATAAATTTGTGGGTTTAATAATACGTGTGCATTGTGGTACAAAATCCATTTAAGAACAAGTTACTCAAAATTATACCCAGATATTTGCAATATTTTTTAAATTCTTACATAATTGAATCTTTCACGGATTAAAAATGAGTGCTTATAAGTACAATTAGCAATAGAACATGCAAAACGAAGGAAAATATTTCAAATCAGCAGGCTAGATGCACCTCCTAGAATATCGTTAAATATGATAAGGTCGGTCGAAGTATATTCGATATTTTTTTTATTTTATTTTTTACTTTTTGTTCATTTTCTTCTCTTTGTTTCTTGTTTTGAACCAAACACATTCCTGGGTGCACACTTCTCTGTTTCTTGAACAAACGGTTAATATGCAATATTAGTTGCTGAAAGGGGCTATCTTTTCAAATGTGTGGGCCTTTTTGGATTAAAAGTAGCTTAAAAGCTCTAACGCCATCCGATATCTATTTTCCATTAATCGGTCAAGTGGTCCAATTTTTACGATTCAAATTATTTAAAATTCATAATGCAATTACATGATTTTCATCTACCGCATGAAATTAAAACAATTCAATAATTTAGATTTATGCGTGAGTTTTGTAATTTTCTTTTAATATAATTTTAATATATAAAATACAAATTATAATTTGTTAAATTGAAAACTAACTTTACAACACAATAAAAACTCAAACAAAATTATAGAATCCTAGTTGAGACTAGCCCAAGTCTAAGTATTATTTAAAAATAATAAAAAAAATAAATGATTTTAATATATTTTATTTTATATATTAAAATTATATAAAAATAAAATTACAAAACTCATGCATAAATTTAGACCATTGAATTGTTTTAATTTTATCTGTTAGATGAAACTCAGAGTATATGTGAGTGCACTATGAACTCTAGAGAATTTGAATCCCACTTTGACTCGGACATAATTGCCAAGATGGAATACGGACAAGGGCGGAGCCAGGATTTCGATTGAACGGGGGCACAATATGATGAATATTTATATTATGTTTTAGATATATATAACATTAATGTTCTAAACTCTAGTAATTGATTAAGTGCACTTGGGATTTTTTTTCCAGTTGCATTTTAATTATTTCTGACCATATACTTTATTTTTAATAAAACTACAGGAGAATTACTGCTAGTAGTTTTAGATTTGAATATTTCTGAAGATTTTTAAGAAAGTATAAAAGATTTTTAGGAAAAAATATTTTATAGTGAAAATGTAAAAATAAAATAAAAATGGTGTATTTCTCCGGCTGCAAGACTTGACCCCACAAATCTTTGGACACAACAGAACTTTTAATTCCACAATTTAACCAGTAAGCTAGACCATTTATTTTGGTAAATATTACATATAAAATGGTATTTGTTCACATTTCAGCAGGAGCAACAACCCCCATTAGCCATACACTGTCGGAAGTAGGAAATGAAAACGGGAAACCACTACAAAATAATGTTTGATTTAGTGAGAGTCAAAAGCTGTCGCAAGCCTGTCGCAAATTTAAAATGCTGTCACAAATCTGTCGCAAATTGACTAAACTGTCACAAAACCGTCACAAAAACCGTCGTTAATAAGCTCGTAACAAAAAATACCGTCACTAATCCCGTCGTTATTTGTGTATTTTTTTGTAGTGAACTACTACGAGTATTTAAAATTATACACATTAAAAGATAGGAAGCACGAATCGGAAAAGACAATCTTCGACAAGGAAATTTCGCACTTCATTTACCCATTAGCTATTGTGTCATGTAACCAGATTAGACACTTAAATTGATCAAAACAACACTCGTTGTAAATTGTGATGGTCACACGGACGTATGGCATTAGTCCAATAATACAAAATAATGTTTGATTTAATGAGAGCCAAAAGCTGTCACAAGCCTGTCGCTAATTTAAAAAGCTGTCACAAATCTGTCGCAAATTGACTAAACTGTCACAAAGCTGTCACAAAAACCGTCGTTAATAAGCTCGTAACAAAAAATAGCGTCACTAATACCGTCGCTATTTGGGTATTTTTTTTTTAGTTAATGAACCATCACAAAAATATTAATAATTAGATTTGTTTTCCATTAGGGAAAGCTTTGAGAAAATAAAATGACACATGCCTCTAATCGTCTAATATAGGAACATTTTAGAAATGCGTTTAATCATTGCACTTACATCAATTATCTGATCTGATATATATATAGGTATCAATTTTTTTTTTCTTTAATTCTCCACAACACACAAATTTAACCTTGCACAATACTTTATAGTTTCATTTACTGTTAAGTACTTAAGTATTTTGAAGTTTGAGAAATATCCTGGTAATAGAATTTAGATCATAAAGTAAAATGCATGGGATTATAGCACCACAATCATATATATATATATATTCATGTTTATACAATTCCTTTAAATTTTTGTAAGGTTCGGAGTAACTTACTAAGTGACACTGACACCATTCTTTTGAGCAAGTTGTAGAAGACTCAAGAAACTATTTGGAAAGTTATTGTCAACATCGATCTCTAATTTTTAAAAATGCTTTGTTTTGCGTCAAAATATGTTACATGCATGATGCAATTCCTTACGTCCTCTACTTTAATTCTATATCTCTTTTTTCTAATCTGTTCTTCTCCTAATTCGTCATCTTGCGATTAATTCAACTGTGTATCGGTAAAATTATGTTTTTCAAATGCACTTGTCTGAAAAGAACATCAAAATGAATTATATTTAAAATATTAATGCTAGTGTATGGTATCTATGGCCGTAAATGATTCGAGCGAACTTAGTTGTGCTCAATCGCTACAAAAAAAATATTCAAATAGCGACGGGATTAATGACGCTATTTTTTGTTACGAGCTTATTAGCGACGGTTTTTGTGACGGTTTTGTGACAGTTTAGTCAATTTGTAACGGTTTTGTGACAGTTTAGTCAATTTGTGACAGATTTGTGACAGCTTTTAACTCTCACTAAATCAAACATTATTTTGTATGCAACATCGGCTCGTTTACTAAACGAGCCCTAAAATCTTGCTCAAATTCGACTCGTTTACATACGAGCTATTCATGAGCATGTTCATGAGCCTTTTTTTAACACGTTTTATAACAAATTTAATATCGGGTTGCTTAAAAAAATATTTTTTACTTAGATAAAATAAATGTTAAGATAAACAATAATAAATTTAGTTATTGTGATTTTAGTTTTATTTAGATTTAGTTTTGAATAATAAATTTACTGCATAAATTGAATAGTATTTATCGACCATCAACATTATATTACATAAACTTTACATATATAATGAAGCAGGAATATATATGAAAAATATATATTAAAAATGATTAAACGAGCTTTCAAACGAGTCAAACATATTCACGAGCGTTATATTATGTTCAAGCTCGGCTCATTAGTAAATAAACGAGCACGAGCCGAGTCTTTAACGAGCCGAACACGAACATGTTCATGAACGGCTCGGTTTATTAACATACCTAATTATGATATCAAACTTGAGTATCTATAGACTATAAATGGCTTTCGTAAATTCAAAAAGACATGGACCACTCAAAAGCTGAAAACAACCAGATTTCTTATTCATATGAACGTATCCTCTTGTAATCTTTTGAACAAATCCTAGGTATTCAAAGATTCGCAGTCTCCTATATTATCAATCAAAGGAGTTCCCACTTTGCAACATTATCCACTAGGAATATTAGTAAAAGTAATTTCGAGCTTTAATTTATAAGACCACATACCGACATATATCACATATGTATACTAGCTAGCTAGTACTCTTGGTTTGTTTGTTAAAACAAAATCAAAATTAATTTACATGTGTTAATTATATGCATCATCTTATCCTAAATGGCTAATCGTGTGCTCGGTTAAACAACTTTTTCTTTTGCTTATCGCTCTTCGTCATTATCATCATCACAATGTTAGGATGTTATATAACCTTAAATAATTAGTCCAAAAACAATGATCTCAAACGGCTTAGTTTCTTCATCTATAAGTTGGCAATTATTGAGATTGTTATTATTTGTGATAATTTGTTTCTTTTATATTTGGACTAAATTGTTATGTTTCAGGTTGATGCGGACCTAACTGAAGATATCATCAATTTTTAGTATCACTATTATAAACATAGGTTTTAACTGTCACTTTTAATAGTTAGATGGTGTTTTACGTAAATACTGAAACTACAAAGGTCTCCTAAGTCCTATATATTAATTCAGTAATACAGAATGGATTATCGATAGTAACAGAGATGAGAAAGAATTAAACATACTTTGAATATAAGAAGCTTCATATATGCAAGAGGAATTAGAAAGCCAAGCAAAATCATTACTTAATGTTTCAACAATTAGCTTGCTCTTAAATTGACGAGTCATGAATTAGAATGTTCGTAATACATACAGTTTTTATGCAGTGAATTTAAATAAAATAAAATTCGCAGCGGAACAAGCTCTCTGTTTGTTTTCCCCTTTCGCTTCCTTGGCATGTTTTTAATAAAAAAGTTAGAAGACTTCTACTTCCAACAGCTCACGCATCGAAGAAACGACCTAATAAGTAACCATAATCTATAAAAGTCCATAAATAGTTGGGTTGTTTTCCGTCTTAAAACAGGTTTTGTCAAGAGTTATGATCTTTGCAATAACTATTTCCATCATTCTTACTGCATATATCCCTGAGAAACTCATGTCACCAAGAAGGAAAAAAGATGGATCCATATGAAAAGGTTGAACAATAAATGACTTCGCAATAAAATAAAATAAAAAATGATTTCGCTAATCCTTCTAATACCAGTCATACTGGCATAGCAAATTCTCATCACAAAGAAAATGATTTTGTCATCATATTATAGTTCCATGCACCATGTACTGGACAGAAAAGGTAAACATTTCACCAACCTGAATCCAACAACTCAGAAAATTCTTGTATCTTTCGCTTGTGTGGTTCAAACATACTAAAAAATGAAACTTTTCAATCTTCTTCAACGTCGTCTGAATCAAAAACAACCTGGCATACTGCCGAGCCAATCTCGAATTGCACATCCCAGATAAGATTGGAGTGAATGTGCACTTTCTTCAAGTTCATGGCATTTTTAGAAAGTATTTTATAAGCTTGCATTCAAATTCCAACATGTTAAGATGCAATGACATACACGTCGGCACATGTCCAGGCAACACATATTTGTTTTGGTCAGCTCGAGATCGTCCCCATACCTCTGGTTTCCATCAAATCATATGTTAAATTCAGATGACATAAAGGAAGGTAGATTAGAAAGAAAAAGAAGGTTAAAGGATTAGGCTTGTCAATTTTACCTGATTGAACGAAACAAATTCAAGCTGAGGTGAGTTATCCAAGAGGTTTGCTAACAACTGCGACGAGAGATTAGATATGGGACCCAATATCAAACGAGCCAAGTTATTGAATGTTGGCCATGAATCGCTCGAACGTAGAAAAGCCTACACGAAACACCAATCTAAAATTATAATGTAAATCACGATAAGAAACTCAAAAAATTTAAATTGCATAAAAGATTAGCAAAGCACAACATGCCTCCATCGGGCCGCAATATAGGCAAAGTTTCTGAACATGTCTGATCCTCCGAATAAGCTCAATAGAAACATCGTCCGAGATATCTGATACTTGTTCATAGTAGATAAGAGCTTCAACGAGCGATTTCAAGGTTTCGAGTCCTAAAACCTCATTTGCTGCAGGCTCATCCGACACGTATTCAAAATAAGTAAGATTGGGAACATTGAGCACAAACTGAAAATCATCACGCACGTGTATAAAGAAGTGTTTGAGAGTGGATATCGAGAACCTCAACTCCTTATCTCATGTAGCAACTGGTAAGATCCAATGATTCAAGAGCTGGACAACTTCGGAATAGCCTCCGAGCTGATTCGTCTTTAAACTCTACACAAATAAGACTACAGGTCTTCAAGCAAGGAAGGCACACAGAATCATTATTTTAAAAAGCGCGCTATACTGCACTATAGTTCTCGAAATAGCGTTTTTCGGCCGAAAAACGCTATGGTAAACCGCTATTTGGATGGAAAAACGCTAAATTCGCGCTATAGGGACGCTATTTACGCTATAGTGGATGTTATTTACGCTATAGCGGGTGCAATCCAATTTTTTTTTAATTATTTTTTTTAATTTTATTTTTTGTCAAAATTTTAATGAAATTATTGGAGGATAAAGAGAATCAAACCACAAATCTCTTGCAAACAAAATAAATGCTCTGACATCTCAAATACAATCATTTTGTGATTATTAGTTACAACTTTTTATATATAATTAGTTAATTTTTATTAGATTTTCTGAATTTAATGCTATATTTATATGTATTTAGGCAAAAAAAAAACCCGCAAAGCGCTATGTAGCAACGCTATTTGCGTTTTTAGTGTTTCTCTCAAAAAAACGCTATGCTAGCGATAACGCTATTTAAAACATTGCACGTAATTAGGCAGCACAATTTTGAAACTACTCTGCAATTCTAGTTCCGTAAGCGTTTTGCACGAGAAGAGTTCACGAAGTAACATCCAAGGCCCACCAAAAGAGATACATATATTGATAAGTTGGACGTGGCCGTTGATTGCAGAGGAAAGCCAAGACATGATCGGGTAACTCTCAGGATCTTGTTGGTTATTAGAAAAGTGAAAATAGAACTTGTTCATACGGGAAACTTGATATAAAATGAAGACGGAGTTAACAAACTGTATGAAGTTGGTGGCGGTACCAGTGGACGAGTCTGAATTACGAAATCGAGACTAGGGACAAATTTAAAGAGGTGGGCCCATCTGGTGGAGGGTATTCTTGTACATACAGAGTTTTTAGTTGGAAGAAATGATAGTATGTGGCACAGTAAACCCTCTGGTAGAGAGCTGATTCGATCCTCATTGTTTATTCCCACCATAACCTTCTTCGCAGCCATCAGGTTCACAGTATGTATCTCAGTTTAGCGTTTATTCGTTACTGCCTCCAAAGTGAAAGCCTATAAAATAATCTCATAAGTCATTACATTCGCTTCATCATACTGCATACGATATTGTTTATTTTATCAATCAAACGCCACATATATTATTGTTATACCTGAATCAAACTTTTTTGGACTAGCAGGTGAATCTAGATAACTCGTTATATTTAAAATTGAGATTAGGAACAAAGTGAAGAGATGTTTCCACCTGTTGGAAAGTACACCTGTGGCATATATAGTACACCGTCCCGTAGAAGAAGGCTGATTCGATCATCACGGCATTAACTAACCAAAACCTTTTTCAAAGCCATGTCATCTTAAAACAACGGGCAACGGTTTGGGGGTTAGAACTATACTAAATCCCTCAGAAAATTTAGTATTTAAAATATCATGTAAATTGTGCACTTTAGCACTTGTTTATATTGGTTCTTTCTTTTTGTACCTAAATACTTTCAGAACATCTCACGTAACTTCTCGTATTACAAGCTTATGATATTGTGTATAATAAATTTGATGTTAACGTTTTTTTACAGAAAAATATAGCCGGCTATAGACAAAAGTTAAAAAAATGAGAGAGAATATTACTTGTTTAACTTTAACATATGATTTTAGACAATTTTAGCCTTACACCGATCATATAGACAAAAAAAGCTACACGCAAAAGCCAGCAATATTTAGCTTTTGAGGTTGATATAAAAAAAGGAAAAAAAAAACTATTTAAGCCGCTTACATTATATAATACTCACAGATACTAGTCTCTCTGTCCCAAAATAAGTGTCATGCTTCGAAAACCGTGTTATTTAAGTACTTGAAACAATTTCGGTAAAAACTTAACAACAAACATTAAAAAATCAAAATTTTCAAACAAAAACTATTTTTTAATTAAAATGTGAGGTTTTGAGTATAATTTTGTTATGCTTAAACTAACAAAAAGTTATTTTTTAAAAAATAAAAAGAGAAAATTTACTATAAAAGGAAAACGGACACTTATTTTGGAACGTCCCAAAAAAGAACACATGACACTTCTTTCGGGACGGACGGACTATATTCTTTGTTCTTTACTTTTGAGTCAAGAAAAGCATTTCCCTTGATTTATTCTACATTTTTATGGTAATTAAGAACTAATGGATACAAAATAATTAAGAAACAGAAGTTTGTTTATGTAATAAGAGAAACGGAGGTCGGAAGAAAAATCTGTTAACAAATATTATTACGTGAACTAGAAGTATAGCAAAAATATTATATTGATTTAAAACTTCAAGATTAAACGTTGGTCAAAGCTGAAATTTACAAGTATCCCAATGGTAATTTATTTTAAGTCCATCATAAAGAAGTTTGTAAAAGTACCTTGAGAAATAATTATCTGTAACGATTTAGCCTTACCTTGCCTTGTTATTATATGCCGTTAAGGGAAAATTAAAGGCACTTCGAGAGAGAGAGAAAGAGAGTGAGAGGGGTCTGCAATTATGTTAGGGTTCATTGTTTCCGGTCCCCTTTAAAAAATTGTATTTCATGTTCTGCTTCCAGTTTCTCGTATACTGATTCCTATTACTTCACAAGTAAATTTAAAAAAAAACGTTTTTTTCACGTTTACATTTACCGTTTTGTTCCCTGTCTCCGTTTTCCCGCAACTATGGTTATGGTTTAAAACTTTAAATGATAGATTTCTTTCGCTTTACTTTATAACACTACCCACCAACTGAGTTTGGGAATATTACACTAGCTGTTATTATAGAAGGAAATGGTAGACGGAGATCAATGTTTTAAGTTTCATATTGAAAAGTTATATGTTCTGATTTTTGTTAGTATTTCCTGTTACAGATTTTGACCATATTAAAGATTTAAGAATTAGGAAATTCTAATCAAATTGATCAAATCTGTCCCCATCTTTTATGCTTTGGGGTTCCATAATGAAAAGCAATAGCTTATAGGAGTATTACTGTTCTTCAATTAAAAAAACATATTGTTTGATGATTTGGCTGATAGTAGCGTCTGCAATTTCAAACTAGGCACCATTGAAATGGCCATTTAAGGTTTTAAGATATCTGAAAATGAACAATTCCCAGAATGCTATGATATTGCTTTAAATAGGTGCTCTTGATTCTTCAATCTTCATAGACATCCATCAAGGAAATTTACAAAAATCATGGCTCATCACCAAAAAAAAAAAAAAAAAGTATACTTTGGCAACTCCTGATGAGTGAAATTTGTAGGTGCAATTTACAAATAGTTCACTGGAGGTAGGAATAAGTACGCGTTGGATCCATTTCCGGGTAGAGACATCTAAAATTGTGCATAGCCGACATAAAACCTAGCATACCATCTTCCAGCTTTTTCCGAGCTTTTCATACTACAGTATGAGTTAATATTGGAAGTTTTCGTTTCACATACACGAGTGAGCAAGCAACAAGCAGGCTGTAAATTCATTTTCGTGCGAATAAAAAGAGGATTTGTTTGCGTGCGAATAAAAATTCTTAAGTTGATGCATAACGATGAGAAATTTCATCTGATACACACAGACATACAGTTCTTATGCAGGGGGTGGGGTGGGGGGGTGGGGGGTGTCCAATGCAAGACACGATAAGACAAAGATAACCGTAAACCTATTTCCAAATGCAAACAAAAACAAGTGAACTGCTACAAGATCAGCTTAATTTCCCTTTTGCTTCCTTGGCATATTTCGAATTAAAAAGTTAAAAGACTTCTACCCCAACAGCTCATGCCTCGAAGAAGCGTTCTGACAGGTTCTCCAGATTTTTGATAATAGTGAAGTGTTATTTGGTATCAGAATCAGATGATCCATCAATCTCTTTCAATTTAGCTATATAGGCCTCTTTTGTCATTGGTACTGCATCAAAGACAATTTGGCATTCCCTTGAACGTCTCGGGAAAGACAACAACTTTTTACTGATTTCAAAATATTCTTCCATTTCTGACTGAATTTCTTCGTCCACATCAGAAAGCTCCACTTCCAAATCAATGTCAAAGCGAGAGTCTTTAGACTCTTTACGTACTATTATCTTCTGCAAAACTCCACCGTTCTTCAACAGAAATTCAATAAATTGATATTCAGGTTTTTCCCCCAAAAACTTCTTAAACTTAACAGTCTTAAGACATACTGACAGGCATTCGGGTACGCTTTTGGGCTTTGAAAAAGTAAATCCAGTAAAATCTACATCGTGATTCAGATCCCCCTGTTGACATAAAAGGCAAAACATGTTAAAGAGTACACAAACTGATATACAAACAAAGATGAACAACAGATAAGACTTTATAAAATAAAAATTACCCCCAACTTACCCATTCAAGAACAAGAACTTCAAGACGAGGCGAAGCTTGTAATATTCCTGGTAATTTCTTCCATCCATATAGGCCGTCGTTACTCAGTTCCAAATGGGTTAGGTTACCAAACATTGGTAGTGAGCATTTGGAAAAATGCAGTGCCTATGCTAAAAATAAAACATATTTTATTAAAATAAATACAAAAATCAGCAGAACAAAAAGGAGTGGAATAAAGTTCGAATCCTTGCCTCCAACACATCACCATATAAAGACAGAAACCGAGTTCCAGACACTAGTTGAAGCAGCTGACATATTTTCGTCTTGTCTATTTCTCTTTCCATACTCAGTTTGACATTGATATACGCTTTTCCTATAGAACTTGGAGGATCCCCAGAATACCCTCTCGATGCATAGGTCCCACACGACAAATACTCAAGGTTAGGAGTGTTGAGCAAAATCCTATATCTCCGACTTTCACGGATATTAAAACTCAACTTCTTCAAGGAAAGGGAGGATACTTCAACCACTTTGGCTTTCCCCATTTGACAAGATAAAAACAGTTCCTCGAGCACAGGGCAGCTTAACAAGAGCTTTTTAAGCGATTTTTCATCACTCGATACATAATAGCCAAGCAAGAGCGTTTTTAAATTCGGAAGACACACAGAATCAGGCACAGAGAGTACAAAATGCAACATAAGTTTTAAGTCCACTAAGGTTCGGCTAGTGAAAAGCTCACAAGGCAAAGGTCCAGATTCCATATTAACGCAATAAAAGTCTATTTCCTGAACATTGTATTTCACGGCGGTAACAATCCAAGAACAAACTACGGAAACCGGTAAGGAATAGCGTTGGAAATGTTTCAAATAGATACGGAATTTAGTTATATGCAACAAGTTAGTAGTGATTAAATTTAAAGCCCTGGTTACGAAAGATACCAAAGTTGCGTAACCGTCTGTATCACGATCTTCAAAGTTATACGTACGGGTAAAAAGATGACAGTCAATAATAGGGATAGATAGAAATAGATATTTCCACCTCGTAGATAGAGCCGATGTTCGAGCTGAGTATTTTGTGGGGAGTTTTGAAAGTATGTGGCATAATACGCCGTCTGGGAGGCTGCTCAGTCGGTCCATTTCTAGGGTTCCGCCGTCACCGCCGCCGTCCATTTGCTGAGAGAGAGAGAGAGAAAGAAACTTGGTATAAACTTGTGGATCAATTTTTGGGGGAATTAGTTTTTTACACCTGTGTTTCTATATTTTTAACTTTTTACTAATAATAATTTATTTTTCTTATTTATATTTTTCATATATAAATTAATAAAATAACAAAAAGATGAGTTGTATAATTTTAATAAATAAATTGATAAAAAAGTTAATAATTTGTATAAACCAAAACGTTTACTTATAATTTGTAAAAGTGTATTTTTTACTTTAAATACGAGAAAACTTGTAAGTTATTTAATGTGATTGTTCTAGTAAATTAATTTGGGTTGAAAAAAATTGATAGAAGTATATTAAAATATAGTAATATTTAGTTATGATAATAAATTTGATAGAGAAGCTGAAAAATGTATAAAGTTAAATTGTTATCCTAAAAATATAAAAGTGATGCTAATTAAGTTAAATATGAGAAAAAATGTAAGGTAACTGATGCGTATGCTCTTAGATTTTTTCAGGCAGTCTGCCCTAGTTTTTTTTTTAATCACATCTATTAATATCTAAATTTTGCGATCCGTGTATTTGGTTTTGGTTTTAATGTTTTAAAATGAACACTGAACGTAAACGAGTAACACTACCGTACTGAAACTAATCTATTATTATTTAGGGTGTGTCACATACTAAAAATTTAACCCCTATTAATGAACCCAAAAATATTTACCATAAAATTAATTAAAAATTAAAATTAAAAAATAATAAATAATAAAAATCTAACAAATGTTAATGAATCCAAAAATATCTATCCTAAAATTAATTCAAAATAAAAAATATTATTGGTTGACACATTCTAAATAATAGTGCACCGGGTTCATATAATTGTTTTTTCATATGTTAATACAGTATATAAATTATTTTAAACTTTTTATATTTTATCTAAAAGGTTAAAAAAAAAAGGCATACAGGCTGTGCTAAAAAAAAAAAGAAAGCAGTCAAAACCATTCCTAACTACCCTCTTTAATTGTTCATTCCCAGATACGTGTTAAGAAATTTGTATCTGAATTAGCGAAATACTATACAAGTTTTTAAAAGGTTATGACATCGTTTTAACATTTCAATTATACAGCATATTAACATCACGCTTCCGTGGTGTATATAATAAATTTAGGCGATTTATCTCAACTTTCTGAAAAATTAATTTCGAAAAAATTCGCTGGAAAAGAATGTTTAGTCCTACTAAAGTGCACCTAGTCATTTTAGTGAAATTATTTACACGCATACAGTTATACGACCCAATATTTGATAGCAATCGATCCAAATCTCAATATAATCATTTCATTATTTATTAAAAAAAAGGTTGTAGATTTAATCTCATATAATGTGGCTGCTTTAGTTTGTTTTCGTGTTTTTTTATAAAGAAACAACCTAGTTGTATAAATATACGACGCTTTGTTTTTGTATTTTAGCACTTCGATAAAAATCCGAATTTATTAAGGCTCTGGTCTTTTTTTAGGTCCTCTTTATTTTATGACGAAGGCTTAGCAGTGACTAATTCGTAACAGTTTTGCAAGATTATCTGTTGCCAATCAAGCATAATTACTAATCTACGCCAGCTATATGCTAAATAAGTAAATAGTTTGAAAAGGTTTAACTATTCTTGTTTACTCCAATATAAATATTAAGTCATCCTGCATATCTAAATTTAGTTAATAATTAATGTTCTTATTTCTTAACAACAATATCTCGAAATCGATTCAACCATAGATGTCTTTAGTCACCTTCATATAAGTGAGAGTAAAGGTTATTTTCAGGAAGATTTCAACGTACGTCCATTCATGTACTCCGTCGGGTGTAATAGGTCAAGTAAAAGTCTAGCCTGAGCATGTGAATTGCTAAGTAGCTTACATCCAAGATGAAACTTCATAACGCAAGTCAGAACTTGTTTGATTGTTTGTATATCGAAGAGCGACAAAGAATCTCGGGCAAAGTGATTTAACAACTTGTTTGTAATAGGGTCATACAAAAGAATAACTATCGTTTCCCATTCAAATTGTAATCCAGACACTATCACAAATGGCTACAGCACAATGTCATTACTTCTATTTAAAATGATGCATCTGTGAAAATAAACTTGATGGTTTTAACAGAAAAATGAAGTGGTAATACAAAAACTTTATTTCTCAAGGAAGCTACGCAAGAAGGCGAAGTGTTCTGTTTCCTCATCACACAACAACATTACGACCACAGCCATGTAATGCTGGTCTTACTCGAATCAAAGTGGAGAGCATGCGTTCACAACATTCATTTAGACTTTAGAAAGGAAAATACTGAGACTACCATCAATTCAAAACACAAATTATTAAACAAGAATGTTTTAGTGGCTTACTGCAAGTGAGTGTTAAATAAATTGAACAAACTTTAAAGACAGCATCAGTACGGTTCTCCTCTAGATTCTGTAGACGATTAACATATTGTCGTATTAATCCGTCTTCTCTTGGGAAGAGACAATGAGAATTTCACACAACTCTGATAATCGCCGAAAAGTCAAAAACCTCTTAGTAATCTCAAAATGTCGTTCCAGATCTGATTCGAATTTCCCAACCCCTTCCTCTTTACCTTTATTGTGCCCTTCACCTTCAACTTTCTCTTCCTCTTCCCTTTCCTTTTTCACCTCCTCTTCCTCACATGGTTCATTTACCTCTTTCGAGCCTTGACTTGACCACAGGGAAATTTCTAACTTCTCCAAAACCATAGCATTTCTCAAAAAGTATTCAACTAGACTGTATTCGTCTTCAAGCCCGAGGAATCTGTTAATTTTGATCACTTTAAGATGAAAAGATAGGCAAACAGTTACATTTTTAGGCGGCGAAAATGGGACTCCGTCATAATCCTCCTTGTTAAAGAATCCCTGTTGACATGAAAAAAACAGCAAGTAACAATCCACAGCATTACCACAATAACAATAAAAGAAAGTTGATTGTCAATTCGTAATCGTAACTCACCATGGGAAAAACTAGAGTCTCAAGGCAAGGCGAGCTTCTTAACATCCTTGGTAGCAAGAGCCATCCATAAGAATAATATGGTTTTAACTCCAAACAAGTCAAATTCTCAAAAATGGGTAGTGAGATAGGAGGATATAAAAGAGCCTATATGAAACACAGAAAACATAACAACATATGTTTCATCAAGCAGGCAACACAATTACTGACTGCTCTTAACACTTGAAAAAGACAACTCAATTTGTAGATACTCTTGCACTTGCTTGTTAAATACACCTATAGAGTGTTGATAAATTCTAGGGCTTAAAGCTTTTTAACAGTTGATTGATAATATGTGAAACTACAAAAATATTTACGATTTTATTGACCCCAAACAAGTGAGCAGTTGTTACCGTAACGCTCAAGTAGAACAAGTTGAAGAGAACATACTTCCATTGACTCGCCAGCTAGAGTAAGGAATTGAGCTTTGCAAACTTGTTTCATCAACCGCTCCACTTTTTCGCCATTTGTACTTCCGGACTCTTCAATTTCAATATAACATTCCTTCAGGGACCCGATCACATCACCAGAGAACCCTACCTCAGGATAGATTTCACACCGCAACATTTCAAGATTTGGGAAATTAATTATAAGCTCGCCTTTCACGCCAAACAAAGACACGTTAGAAACCTTAAGCGGAAGAACAGACACATTAAGAACCCTAGAATCTTCCATATACCAATGTCCCACCGACAAGCGCTCAAGCACAGGGCAGCTGGAGAAGAGCCTCCTAAACGCCTCATCATCCGTTTCAGCCCTCAAAACTATATATTCCAGACGGAGCTCCTTTAATTTCGGCAAACACACTAAATCAGGAACACTGAACTCGAAATCAACATGTAGACTTAAGGACACTAATGTCTTGCAAGTGAATATACAATGAGGTATCCTTGTGTACTCGGACATCGTGTTATAACACCCATCAAGCTCACGAACAGAATGGGAAACTACAGTTTCAATCCATGATACTAAATTGGAAGGGTCGGCTGGTCTGTCTTGACTAATACGGAATTTAGATATAAATGAGAGTTTATTTGTGACGGTGTTTAGTACCTTAGAGACGAAATTCGCAAAGGGAGAGTCGGAGGGTATGGGGCCAGGGAGTTGAATGTAAATGTTTTGGAAGTCGAGGACGGGTACGGAGGCGTAGAAGTGTTTCCATCGGGTGGACAGCGCCGAGGTTCGGACCGAGTCTATGGTAGGGAGGAGAGAGAGTATACTGTTTGTGATAACGTTGTCCGGTAAGTTGCTAATTCTGTCCACGTGTCTTGTTAAGGTTACCCCGATTGGGTTTTGGTTGGAATTCATAATGTGTCTGTTCCTTGTTTTGTATTTGATAGACTTTAACGGAGATGGCGTACCTGACTCAAGACTCAGAGTGACTCAGAGTCACAGTCATTGGATATTGCTACAGTGCATTTCATATTTTAACTGTAGCAATATCCAATGGCTGTGACTCTGAGTCACTCTGACTCTTGAGTCAGATACGCTGCTTCCGACTTTAACCAACTTAAGCACTAATGTATTGTCCTCTAATTTTCTTTTTGAGGTTACAAATACAATATAGTATGTACCAGTACCACTGTACCATGAACACAAAAAATAGTTATCGATACGATATCACTATAGGAGTAAAATACACGAGTCGATTATATATTATCATTCTATTATAATAAGTCAATATAAGATAAATGAGTCTGTCCAATTTTACCTAATTTTTCTAAAAATACTCTCACTATGTTTTAATAATTACCAATATACTTAATCTAATTAATTAACAAATTGTCATCACTATATTTTCCTAATTACGGATGTATTCTAAATTAATTAACAATTCGTCTTAACCTGCATAACTATAATAAATGATACCAAATCTGAATATTATGTTCAAAATAAAATATATTACGAGATTTATGACATTATGCGTCTCACACGCTACGCGTGTGTAACTTTTATTAGTCCATATATATACATACATACATAACTATTAATAAAATAATTGAAAAAAAATGCAATGTAGTCATAGTTGTTAGTATTTTTTTTATATTGTTCTCTGGTTTCTTTTTCATTTTCTGGAGTTAAGTGTAAAGTTTTTAAATAATTGGATTTTTTTGTAATTTATTTGTTAGTTTTCGTAGGTGTAGCGAGGTGTTTCAAACTCCTAACTACTTAAGACCGATACCATGGATTTTTTCATTGCTAAATGCTAGTAATGATTTATTATTCTAATTGGAGGCTCATGTCATGTGTTTAAGCTTGTTATTAAATTTTGTACGGAGAAGTCTATTTACTATTTAGCCCTGTGCAAATCTCAAAAATTTAACAATAATGAAGAAACTGACTTCGTGTGGAAACACTCAAGTGCAGTAAATCAGATGAAATACAAAAGAACTACTGCAGTAAAAAACATTGGGTTTCTTGTATGCATTCAGAAGCTAAGAGAATTGGGGAGAAACAATAACACGGATGAAATGTGTAGCAGATTAGATCTCTAATCGCACACTTCCTAATATCTATACTAGTTCAGTAGTATAACTCAGAATACGAATTGAAGAAGTGAATAATTAATCACACACTTCTCAAGTCAATAAGTTAGGCTTGACGAGAGTAATTTAGTATTCCCTCTCTATTTACTATAATAGTCTAATACACGGGGAGTTCTCTTTTTAATAGGAGAAATGCCAGATAATATAAGAGACGTGGGTTCAGCAAACCCACGTCTACGTGGATTTTTTTTTTTTTTTTTTTTTTTTTTTTTTCTTTCTTTCTTTCCTTTCCTTCTTTCTTTCTTTCCTTTCCTTTCCTCACGTGGTGCTGCAATTTTTTTCTTTTTTTCCTTCTTTTCTCTTTTCTTTTCTCTTCACGTGCTGCAGAACTTTTTTCTTTTTTTTTTCTTTTTTTTTTCTCAACGTCTTTCTTATATAATATATACAACGTCTTTCTCAACGTTTTTCTCAACGGCTTTCTTACTTAATTTATATATATATACAAAATTCCTCAATCTTACCTAAAAACTTCCCCAATTTTATCCCAAAAAAACCCTAACCATCAACCATCAAATTCCTTCATATATCAAATTAATATTTTTTTTATCAAATCAACATCACCCTACCACTACAATTATTCCCAATTTTACCCAAAAAAAAAACCTCTCCCAATTTACCCCCAAAAAAAAACATTCCCAATTTTACAAAAAAAAACCCTAACCATCAACCATCAAACATCAAACTCCTTCATATATCAAATTAATATTTTTTTTTCTCAAATCAACATCACTCTACCACTACATTTATCCCCAATTTTACACACAAAAAAAAACTTATCCCAATTTACCAAAATAAAACCTCCCCCAATTTTACAAAAAATAAACTCTAACCATCAACCACCCAACTACTTCCTATATCAAATTAATATCATTTTTTTTTCTCAAATCAACATCACTCTACCACTACAATTATCAAGTAAGTATTTCTTTTTATTATTGAGTTTAAATTTTATGTAAATAGATATAATTATTAATAAGTTATAACATTTATTAATTAAAAGTTTTTAACTTTTTTTATTGACCTTTAAATATTTATCTTCAAATTTGTTTAATCACAACTAATATTGAGTTCTAATTATATAATGTTATATGTTGCTTTAGATAAATGATTAAAAAAAACTTGTTTGGGCATGTACATGTGAACTTGTTTTGTCAGAGACATTTTATTATTTTGGAGTTTAGGTTACTAATTAACTTGTTGGATTCTTATAAGTTTTTTGAAGTTAAACGTATTAACTCATATATTTAAATTTATGTTAAATATTTTATTGTATCATTTATATTTGATAGTGATATTTGTTAAAATATTCAATTGTTTAGGTACCTATGACAGAAAAAATAAAGTTAAATCCAGGTCCCATTGATGATACCGTTTTATATGAGCAGAAACATCATATTTGTAATATCATTTGGGGATCAAATTTGTTAGACGAAAAAAAGGACATTCGTAACTATAATCGGTTTCCGGTAATTGATGATCATAGAGTTTTATATTTGCTAAATGTGGCTGGTTTTTATGGGTTGTATAGTTTGGGATATAAAAAAGTTGATAATCATTTGATAACTGCATTTTTGTAAATTTTTTTCAGGTATGGATAACAATTATAATATTTGGGGAATGGATCTTAATTTATCTCCTCCGGATAATACTACCGAAAACACCCAATTTCCGATCGATTCTGATCAAAATACTTTTTTTCCATCTCAAAATATCAATTTCCCGACCGATCCTTATGACAATGCTCAGTTTTCTTATGATTCATATTTGAATAATCATACCAATCCGTATTTTAATAATCAGTTTGTAAATGGTGACTATAATTACACGAGTCACCAACCTGGCGCATCACAAGAAGTTTTTACAAGTCAGTTTGTAGAACCTCAGCGGGATCATGATGGATATAACGAAAATCCCCAACCAGATGATAACGAACATAATATTAATTCTTCGCCAACTGAATTCGGGATAGGTTATGATTATAGAAATCATTTCCAAAGTACTCTGGTTTGTCTCAAAAAATCCTTTCCATATTTTAAGTAATTGTCTATTTTTATTTATTTTCAAAACCACGTGATATACTCCGTTTAATGTTGTAGCTAAAAATAATTATTTACATTTTTTTACAATCGTTTATAGTGTGATTGAATAAATTAGATAAATGAATGTTATTTATTAGATAAATATTTCGTTTAATGTGTTTTTTTTATAAGTATGGTATTTATATAGAATGAATTGTTATTTCCCAAAATTGACTGAAAAGACTTGTTTTATTTAAGACTTGTTTTTTTTTCATGTTAGATTTGATGGATTTTAGCGGTTTATGGTTTTCCTTTGGAATGTTTGAGTTGTATACTAGCTGGTTTATTTCTTGCTAGAAACTAGTTTTTTTTAAGTGTTTTTGCGATTTAAATTTTAAACTGTTTTAAACTTTAAACTAGTTTTTGCGATTTAAATTTTAAACTAGTTTTTGCGATTTAAATTTTAAACTAGTTTCTGCGATTTAAATTTTAAACTGTTTAAAATATTTATGGATGCTTATGTAATTGATTAAATCTATACTATATAAAAACCGCCCTGAGACATGCGTGTTTAGTCGTCCTCCTTTCTGTGTACTGCTCCCACTCCTCTCGTTCATTAGTCGCTGCAAATATAGTTATGATATATAGGTGAAAGTTTTTCACGGAATTTTTCCTTAATTGTAGAGTTATTTCTTAATATCTTATTTCTACAGGTTTTTGCTTCACTCAATGAAATGAAAGACTACTTGTACGGGATATCGACTGGTCTAGGTTTTTTTTTGACTACGACGTACTCGATAAATATCAATGCACACTTTGATAGTAAAAGTCGAGTCACTTTGAAGTGTAAAAAACATGGGGATCCGAAACCGAAAAAGGCATCAAGCAGAGACACGAGTTCTGGTAAATGTTTTTGTTTATTTAAAATCGAGTGTTACATGGAGGAAAACAATTGGAGATTTTACATCGAAAATGGAACGCATAATCATGAAAATGATATTTATCCAGAAGCTCATTCACAAGCGCGCAGACTTAATAAAGATGAAAAGGGTATGTTTAGAACTATGGTAGATAGTCTTGCCAAGCCGGGGACTATTCTTTCTGCAATAAAACGTAAATTTCCTGGCAATAAGTCTAATAAGAAAGACATATATAATCTTAAAGCCAGGGAAAAAGTTAAAGAAAGGGTAGGTAAAAGTCAAATACAACATCTCATGCATCTTTTGGATAGAAAAGAGTTTATATCGTTTCATAGGACCAACCCACACACAAATCAACTAGAAGATTTGTTTTATACGCATAAAGATTCCGTGAAATTGGTATGTGCATTTCCCAATGTATTGTGCTTGGATTGTACTTATAGTACAAATAGGTTTAACATGCCATTTCTCCAAATTGTGGGCGTCACATCGACACAAAATACATTTTGTGTTGCTTTTGCTTGTTTGCGTAATGAGCAACAACCTACTTACGAATGGGCTTTAGAGTGTCTCCGGATGATAATGAAAAATTGTAAGACCCCACGAGTAATGTTGACGGATAGGGATCAAGCGTTAACGAATGCTGTGCGAAATATTTTTCCTACGACAAACCATCTATTTTGCACATTTCACATTTCGCAGAACGTCGTAACACATTGCAGTCCAAAAGTCCCTAAGGCTATATGGGCGAAGATGTATAAAGATTGGTTAACTCTTGTTGATAGTGAAACTGAATATGACTTTGAAGCAGCACGCATGACACTGTCGAGTGTCTACAAAGCATATCCAATTGCTTTGAAATATATGTGTGATTTATTAGATAGTCACAAAGAAAAGTTTGTGGCCTGTTACACTAACAAGACAAGGCACTTCGGGAACAGGACGACTAATAGGTATGATATTTACATATTTTCCTGATATATGTATTTGATTTTTATATATAAATAATCATGTTGTTTAATTAACATTTTATTTGAAATAGGGTCGAGGGTGCTCATTCTACATTTAAAAGATATATTGGAACCTCCGGTGGCGACCTTGAAAACATGGTGATATACATAATTGACTTGTTGTCAATTCAACACAATCGAATTAGGGGGTCATTGGGGAATAGTATGAATGTTGTTAAAAGACAACATGAAATTCCATATTTTTCAGAATTAAGAGGTCAGATTCTATTATTTAATTAATGTTTCTTTTTTAGAAATTTCATATTTTTATGCACCCAAATTATTTAGTTGTTTCCGTTGAACTTATATAGTTGTATTCTCACTTTTATATCAGGTAAATGTTCTCTTCACGCAATGGATATGATGCTAAAAGAGGTTAAGCAACTCGAATGGATAAAAGCAGACCCTACATGCTCTAGCTGTGAGATAACATTGGTCTACAATCTTCCATGTTGCCATGTTATTCGTAACTACGGAGAGCGAGGTTGTCCTATTCCACTAGAATGCATCGATCCTCACTGGAGAAAATTAAGGTTTGACGAAGAGAATATAGGGGAGGATGAAGACAACATTGCTGAGCATATAATGGCTTTAAGGCGAAAGTATGATCAAACGAGTGATCCAATCATGAGGGAGAATTTCAAGGCACAAATTGAACTTTTGTATAATCCTTTAAAAACAACAGCCAGAGAGCCTCTGGTCAAACCACGAAATAAACCATCGTCAAGGGGGAAAAGACCTACCAAATATTCAACCACACGGGACCCATCTGCCTTTGAATATACTCAGTTTTTCAAGGATCAACAGACACAAAGAAGACGCAGTTACAGCAGTGCAAAAACTAATTATGGTCCATCACCCCCCATACCCCCTAGGTATTCAGTTTATGAGAAACAGAAAGGTAAAGCAACATCGCAGTCAAGCCCTCATTTCCACAAGTCATTTAAATATATGGAGCAGATTCCGTCTATGTTTCACGATCATATATTGACGGTCAATGATGTAGCCGGTGATGGGCATTGTGGGTTTCGAGTGATTGCAAAGGCAATGGGAATGAGATTAGGAGCCGATGATTGGAGTCAAGTGCGTAAAGATCTTTTCCATGAAATTGATAACCACCCAACTTACTATTTTGATCTTATTGGACAAATAAGAGGTTACACTTTCATTCGGAACTCATTTATTTGGAATGATCCATATAATATGCCAGATGAAGAAAATTGGATGCACTTTCCAGAGTCGGGTTATGTAATTGCATCAAAGTACAATATGGCAGTGGTGACACTTGATGAAGGATTGGCAACTTATTTGCCTATGCATACAGCTCCTCCGACAAATCCTTCTATGATTGTAATGGCCAATGTGAATAGAAACCATTACGTGGAGATCATCATTGATCAAAGCGGAAACAATGTCAGGCCTTTTCCCATGCCAAATATTAGTGCCGGGTGGAAAAAGACTCGCTCTTGTGAAGCTTCTCCATGGGAAGAAGTTTTTAGACCAAATTTTAATTATTATGAAGCTTTAAGAAGAATGTCGAGACCGGACACTTATTTTGATGTTACCAATTTATCAGATGATGAATAATTATAATGTTGTAACAAATGTTAGCTATTTTACGTATTTCACATTTCGTGAATTTTGCTTAATGTCTCTATTTATTACTTGGCTATTGTTATTTAATTACTTGGCTAAATACAAACGGGAAAACGAAATAAAACTGTCACACATGATTTGGTACAAAATATATAAAACGAAAAATACTACTAACTCATGCACCACTAAAAACATACTCTTAAATAAAAATACTTCAAAAACCCGTGCTCGGTCCTTCGTCAGGAAAAACATTGGGGTTTGGGGTTTGATACTCATTAAAAAAATCGCTTGTCATGTCATGCGTAAACGATGAAGTAGGCATTTGAGGCTGAACCCATGGACAAAAATCGCTTCTCATGTCATGCGCAAACGATGAAGTAGAATGTCGAGGCTGAACCCATGGACAAAAATCGTTTGTCATGTCATGCGCAAATGATGTGGTAGAATGTCGAGGCTGAACCCATGGACTCCAATCGCTTGTCATGTCATGCGCAAATGATGAAGTAGGCATTTGAGGCTGAACCCATGGACTCCATTGTGAATTTTGCTCAGGATATGTGTATGACGACTGTGGGATGTAACAATCACTAGTAGAGTAAGTCGGACCCGAATCCGGACCCGAAGGTGGATGTGGTGGGACGTTCGAAGGCTGTTGGTGCGGTATTTCGGCATGGTCCAATACTGGAGGTCTCCTTCCAACAGCTTTAATCATATTCCAATATTTTTGTATCTTACTCGTCTTACCCTTTCGAACCGCCTTTTCATAATTTTGTTCCAATTCTTCAAACTACAAAACACAAAGACATTAATAAAGACATTAAAATACTGATTAATAAAACTATTTAAAAAATGGCGTCCTGAATTAATATTTTATTTTCACAAGGTGCGAAGTCATTAAGGTCTAAAGTCTCAAGTCATCATAATTATAAATAAAAAAAATATTAATGTTAACAATTAAAAAAGTTGCTAAATAAGTACCATGTATTCCATAACGCCCGCAACTGGCTGCACACCTTTTTCTTGTGGGTGCGTCACAGGCGGACCTATCCTTTTTCTGGTGATTCTATTATACCATCTCATGTAGTTATCACTTGCTATTTGGATGTCATTATGAAATTCGGATGTTTGAACGTGTTCTGCTCTTGCATTCCATGTCTCAATGTGCTCTTGATAACGTTGCATCCAGTTATAGTCCGCATGACCTTTACGGCTCAGTGTGCGTAAGTTTTTAGAGTTTTTGGCGGGAGGAGGTATTTTTTGTATCATACCAAATTGTGGCATCACTCTTTCCGGATTATGATACTCCACTAAATCCGTACATATAAGAGGGACGCTTGAACGCCATATACATTGACCTGCCTTCGAGCAATCAGCCAAATCATCCAGTTTTGGATACGGCTCCCAAATGACCTGATAGTAAAAAATAAAAATTATTAATAGTGAGAAAGAGGGTTACAATTTTCTATATATAAATAGACAAACAAATATGAAAAAATATTTACCTGACGATGACCCACCATGTCAAACAAGTCACGAAATACCCGAACGCTATGAAAAGGGATACCTGTTGTATACGTCATCTTACATCTAGCCAATCTGTATAATATTTAAAAAAACAAATAGCAAAATTAATCATATAATTCATATCAATAATTTTAACGACGAAAACTAAAAGCAAACTTATCAACCTGCGTCCAAAGGGATAAGATGGAAACCCTTCAGGTGGCGTATCATCCGCTGAATATTTAGGAACCAAAAACCTAAATCTACTCCATGCCCAATATTGCAACAATTGCAATGCGCCAGTCACCCCCCTTTTTGATTTGCCTCTTTTGTCAATAAGAGCTGCTTTTGTTAGTGACCTATATGTATATCCTAATATGGCTGAACCCCAACTATATTGTCCGCAGATATCAAAATCTCTCATATAAGCTAAATAGTGTACTGGCACACCAACTCCTTTGTCGTCTTGTAAATACTGACTTCCAATAATCAATAACATACATGCTCTTGTAACACGCATAATATAGTCCACAGATGAAAACTTGTTGACAGATTGAGGGTTAAATGTATAACACAACCAACTAAATTTAATCATCCCATCATCAGTAAAAGTATCACGTGTAACTATACCTAATAAATCAGTTACCAAGGCATGTTTAGCCGTTGTTGTAAATCCACTTTCATCACTTACAAGAGCATTTCCGTCCACTTTAACCCCACCTAATACCTCTATATCTTGAAGAGTCATTGTTAACTCTCCAATCGGAAAATGAAACGTACTAGTCTCTGGTCTCCAGCGCTCGATTAATGCAGTTATCAAATGATTATCAACTTTTTTATATCCCAAACTATACAACCCATAAAAACCAGCCACATTTAGCAAATATAAAACTCTATGATCATCAATTACCGGAAACCGATTATAGTTACGAATGTCCTTTTTTTCGTCTAACAAATTTGATCCCCAAATGATATTACAAATATGATATTTCTGCTCATATAAAACGGTATCATCAATGGGACCTGGATTTAACTTTATTTTTTCTGTCATAGGTACCTAAACAATTGAATATTTTAACAAATATCACTATCAAATATAAATGATACAATAAAATATTTAACATAAATTTAAATATATGAGTTAATACGTTTAACTTCAAAAAACTTATAAGAATCCAACAAGTTAATTAGTAACCTAAACTCCAAAATAATAAAATGTCTCTGACAAAACAAGTTCACATGTACATGCCCAAACAAGTTTTTTTTAATCATTTATCTAAAGCA